>VZRU01021055.1:336695-403778 GCA_013398155.1 Pedionomus torquatus | reverse complement strand
TTATTTATTTTCCCCCTTATGCTCACTTTTACTGTAATGGGGAGGGGAGAGGAGTTGGAAGCAGATCTGAAAATTATAATCTAAAATTCTGGCTGGAATCAATGATAGTTAAATAATGAGTTACTATTTTAGTTTTTCTTTTGTTTTGGAAGGAGGGAGTGCTTGCTTTTCCTAGCACTTAAAGAAGCAAATGCATAAATGGCATCCATTCTGGTGTCCCACATAACCTCCATCTGTAATGTGTAAAAGCATCCTGACAGCTGAAGAAACACATGGCATCCTTTACAAGCTGAAGAGACCTCTCAAGATGCAAAGTGGGATAGTGACTCCTTTTCTTACCCTATAAAGTAGCAATCCCAAACAGGACTTGGTTTATAAAGACCAGGAATGTCTATGTGCTTCTGGAAAGGGCACATTTTTATTTGTGCATAGTAAGCTAATTTTCTCCACGATAGAGAGATTATTATGTGTCAAAACAACTGTTGTGTGTCTACTGGGTCTACAAAGAAAGGGGATGCTTTATTCAGGGCATGGGCTCACTGCTTTTTCTGGTGTTGTTTTATGTATTGAATGTATTAAAGTTTCATCTTAAGCTTCTTCCTTGAGAGGGGAGCTTGGGCAGCCAGCCTCATTCTCTTCATGTCCTCACATTTAGTATAAGAGAAAAAGAGAGATGGGGAGACAGGGTAAAGACTTGGTAGCTGAGCTAGAGTGGCTCTAAGCTGGGCCAGGGGACAAAAGCGTGTGATAATGACTTCAGAGATTGCTCTTGGTCTTTCCTCTCATCCTTTCTGCTTTCCCAACCTGAGCCAAACGTAACTGAATGTAGTGTTGATTGAGTTCAATATGTTTAAATGTTCATAAATATTTATGTTATTGCATTTAATCCTGAATGTGTTTTCTACACTTCAAATGAGTATTATTAAAAGGCAAGTATATTTCAACACTCATCCTCTGATCAGGTGAGTAAGGTCTGTCACTTAATGTGGTATGTGTATAGTAACACTGACAGGAACAAAATAAGATGAGGTGCAGAAGCTGTTAGGTATTCAGAATTTGTCACGAATCTTAAAGAATCTTAAAGTACCTAACAGTTTTCAATGATCAAAGAAATGCACTTTATTTATAAGCAGAAATGAAAGCTACATCACTGTAGCACGAAGGCAATTCTGGATAACTGGTTGCTATGCTATGATAAAAAAAACCCAAAAACAACACTCTGGGGGATTTTTAAATTAACAGCCTGTCTGATACTAAATGTTCCAAGTACACCCAATTGCTTAGCAGATCTGTAATAACGTACCATTGATCATAGCAATAGGTGATGGCAATATAGTGGTGCAGTGAGTAGTTAAAAAAAAAGCCACCAGCTGTCAATTGCTTTATTCGGATTTGCTAGCTTTTATAATTCTGTCTGAAACTCTTAGAACACAGTAATTAATTTGTTTTTCTTCTGCTTTTTTTTTATTATTTTTTTCTTATTTGTCAAACTGTTTTCTCATCTCCTTCTAACTCCCAGTGCAACTGAATTTCACATCATTCTGTTTTTACACATCCTCATTTGTACAGAAAGCTCCATGATGTTAGAAAGACCTTTGGAAAAAAAACACCAAAAAACAACAAACCAATGCTTTTAAAAGGAAATGTTAAGCTCCTACACATTGATTTCTTGGTTATTCAGAAACAGTTACTATTTATTAATTAATCTTAAATAATTCAGCAAAAGCTTATAAGTTAACAGTTTACATTATACTGCGAAAATCATTGAATTTCAAAGGATGCCTTGTAGACTGACTGCAGTTGTAAAACATTAGATTACTCTAGAGTAAATGTATGTTCAGGATTTACAGTAAACACAGTGTTTTTTTGAGGTGATGACCTTACCAGGATTGCTGGACTGCAATGAATACAACTGGGGAAATAAGTTTCTTTACTACTCCATCAATAACAGATTTTTCCCATTGAAGTTCAATAATTCTGGTTGTTGCTGCTGTATGAATACTCTCGTGCAGGGTAACAGAACTCTCATTGAAGCAATTTATACTGAATGAATGACTTCACAAGAGAGGTCATATGGGTCTTGTTTCTATGGAAGGGCCTCATTGCTCCTGGAAGTATCCTAACACAATGAGAATTTTCCTCCTTTAACTGTTTGAAAATCCTCTCTAAACGCTTTGATTATATTCAGTGTTACTTATTTTTCTTCCTCATTATACCACCTTTTATATTAGTCTAACTAAATCTTACTCTTTGGTTACATAGATCGTCTTGCGGTAGGTTCTAAGATAACTTCCCTCTTCTTGGAAATCTTTTTTATCGTCAGCTGTGGGATGCTTCCTCATTCCTCCTGACATTCATAATCAAAATAATGCCTGATAGATCCAGATGTGAGCCTGCTTTGAGCAGCACATACTTCCCACATAAGAAAGAAACTATTCAGACTTAGTTTCCTCAATCTATTTCTAAAGACACTTTGGCCCCCTTCAGAAATTTAAGGCTTTCAGAATATGGGAGGTATTGAACCAAAACTTCTGTTTGTGCTATGTCAAATTTAACTACCCAAGAAATCACTTGTGTTATTACTGCTTGAAAAGTTTTAAGAGCCCGCTACACATCTGTCAAACAGATTGGAATATTTGTTTTGAAGAAAACATAGCCTAGTGGATAGCGGTTTGCCATGCAGGAGCCTTAGAGTCAGGTCTCTGATCTTTTGTGTTCAAGATACGCTCTGCTTTGCACAAGAGACTTGCCTGTAGGTCTCTGATGTCCTTGACCCTGACTTCATGAGATTTTTTGTCAGGGTGCTGCAAAGACCAGCTGGCTGCTGCCCAATATGTTCATCACAAAGGAAACCTCACCTGCTGGTGAGGCCCCTCCACAAGGGACCAAGGCAGACCCAGGGGTCTGCCCCCCTAATAAATCTGAAGATTTATTAGGACCTCACTTGTAACAGAAATTGGTCCATTTAACAGCAGGTCTATTTTACCGTAAGATTTGGCAAAGAATACGAAAGGCTTCCCATCCCCACTTGTGAAGCATTTCTGGTGTTCTGTTCCATGTTGAGATCGTGGACTCAGTGGCCTTCTCCTCAGATTTTCTCTGCATTTATGGAACTTTAGTGTGGTTTCTTGAAAACCGAGGACTTCTTCTACTATCTCCATTTTTTTCCCCCCTTTTTTTTCCTAGGAGTATTTGAACCTTAGACTTTAAAATGCAAAGTGGTAAAGCAGATGAGCTAAGCAGTGGTTTTTTTTATTCAAAGGAAGAATAATAATTCTTTGCTTTTGTACAATAGGGCCATTGGTGCTAATGGATAAAAGTTCTTCATAAAGAATTCCAGCTGGAAAACAAACTTCTCTGAACACAACTGTGTCAGTTTTGTCTAGACCAGCCTTGGAAGTTGGTCACTGATGTACATAAAGTCCAAGCTCTGAAAATACTTCTGTGAATAAAAGTGATTGAGTTGCTGCTGAACTCTTTTCTCTGGTTGCACAAAAGCTTTTACTCTTAACAGCCACAACAATCATGTATCTTACTGATAAACATGATTGTTGGTCGTAACAAGTGTGTCAGGAGTCTCACTGGTTCTATGAAATTAGTATTTGCCTCATCAAGCAGAACCATAGCTCTGTATTTGTTAAGCAAAGAGCATATGGTGGCACTGAATGCTCTAGACTTTACTGGGGAGGAAATAGTGGAGATACAGTTCTCCTATTTTCTCTGAAAAAAAAAAATAATGAAAAAAAGGGCTGAATTGATGGAGAAGCAATGGCTCAGAGCTCTAGAGTGTAGTGGGAGAAACTTCCACAGCTATTTTCTGACTCTTCTCTGAATTTGTAGGTGTCTGACTCCATCCGAAATGCTAAGTTGCCAGCTTTCTGCTTGGTTCTAACAGGTGCCTGTGGGGACAAGGCAGTGACTTTTCTTCAGAAAGGCTTTTTTATTTTTACAACTTCAACACATTTTTTGAGAAAATCATTTAAGTTTGAGAGTCAAACGAAATGCTCCAAAATCATGGAAGCAAAGTGTTACATTTGGATAGACTTAGGGTGCACTATAATGGGATTTCAACTCACTATCCTATCCAAGCCAGGAGCAGTATTTGAAAAATGAGCTTTCCTGGCATGTGAATACTATTTCTCATTGAATAGTAGTTATGAAATCAGAGACCATTTAATGTTCTTATTGTTTGTTATGCATTTTAACAAAACACCCTCAACTTCTGTGTTCTGAATGCCACGTGGATTTGTTTGGTCCTGAAGACTTAATACACCTCTAACCTCTAGTTAGACTAAGGCTAAAAGGATGTCCAGTGGAAATTACTCTTTATTTTCAATATGATGTCAAAGTATCTATACATACACATACACCCATATATGTATATATGCCTGTGCGTGTACTTGCAGACACGTGTAAAGAAAACCCTCTACTTTCAACTTTACATGTATAAAAGATTTATACCTGGCAGATATCGACAGATACTTTATATTTTGTTTTCTGCTAAATAGACCTATGGCATCTGCCCTTGAATAATTCTGTTGAGGCTATGATAAAAAAAAAAAAATTACCAGCAAGTAAATTTTCCTAACAAAACAATGAAAAAATACATACATAGAAAAAAATTAGTAAATTAGTACATGTTTCCTTAACCCTTACTGAACAGGATGGGAGAAAAAGTAATACGAAATAGAATGTTCCTATACATCCATCTTACCCTTTTTGCCTTTGCACTTTGTACCTCTTAAATGTGAAAACGTAGAACAGATGTCTTATGAATTATGTATATTTCATAACAGAAGCCAATTGTCACGTGTATTTTGATACTGAATAATTCATGGCTAATCTGCTACATCTGCGGAGGGACTGATCCACTTCTTATTGTAAGAAAGACTTAGATTATAAAAATTAACTGAGTTAATTTTGATTTTCCCTTGAGATATTTTAGGCATGAAGCATAATAAGGATTCTGCCTTCAGAAAACACCAGGGACCAGTAGATATCTTTAATAAAAACTTCAGGGATTTCTTATTCTAACACAGAGAATCTTCATGGGTTTTTCTTCAAAAGAGCTCACTTTGGGGTAATATGATGTGTGGAGACTTATGTCAAACTCTTGAGTTTAAAAAAGAAACACTATATGTCAGCATTCCTGGGTGTCATATGTTCAACAGGTATCAAAACAACCTTAAAAAAAATCCACACCTCAAATACCAGGAGGCCTTTTTTGCCAGTAATCTAGAAGAAAGCCTAGCAAAAAGTTGAAAGCGGTGCTTGAAGTTCTGTTTGTCAAATTCAGAATAATTTGGAATTGCCAATACATTCTTGAGAATGGGAGGGGAAACCTCCAATGTAACAGAAAAAGTATTTTAAAGAAAACGCCACCTACGGTAATTATCTTGATAGAAATTAGATGTTACTAAGTTGATAAATATTTTATACAGCATTTCATGCATGTCAGAAAAAATATCAGATGGAATATTAGAAACTAAGAGCATCTTCAGATGATAAAAAATGATTGCCAGCTGAAATCAAGAAAACACTTATATGATTTTGCTTGCATTTAATCTACCACAATCTTAACTTGCTTTTTGTTTTAAGTAAAATGAAGCCATTGAATTCACTAGGACATTAGACACATTAAAATTACTCTTTTTTACTTAGCAATTAAGACAGCTGATGGTGTGCTCAGGCATGTAGTGACTCCATTACAAGATATGAAATTAAAAAAAAGACAGACAGACAAGAATTGTTTTATTCCATGTTTGTCTCTACGTTGCAAATAAGTAGATCCGTGAACAAATTCAATGCCAACAATGAAATAAAAAAAGATAAATTTTGCCACAGAATGTAACTTGCAATGCAAACTTTGCAGCAATATAAGATCAGATTAATTCACTAATTTATAGTGTGCAATTAATCAAACAGTTGTATTTTGAGCAACTTGGTCTAGTGGGAGGTATCCAGGCTAGGAACTAGACAATCTTTAAGGTCCCTTCCAACCCAAACCAGTCTGTGATTCAATGGTTTTCTAATAGAAAAACTAGTGTAGAAAAGGTAGTAAGTAGAGGACTGATGTGAATATTATCTTTTCACAGTGACCAGCATCTGTAGAAAAAACAATTTTTTTCCATTGTATAGAGAATTTCATAAGATCCAAACTTTTGTTCTGAAATGGGACAAAGAATTTCCTTACAGATTTTAGAAGCAAACCATTCAGTTGCCAGTACTTTTGTAAAATTGAGTTCTGTTTGAAATCTTTCATTAAAACTTGGACATATAACAAAAATCAAAAAAGTTTTGACATAAAAACAGGGTTTATTCTGAAACATGTGAATACAGTAGTTTCGTAAAATGTCTCTTGCTTTTTTCTTTCAAACCAACTTTTACTTCTTATCGAATTTTCAATACCAACTATTCAATGCTGTTGATTAATAACTCCTCATACATATTTAGAATGAAAAATAAAATCTTCTGAATTCTACCAGTCACTTGGCAAGGTAGAAACAATGTTAAATAAAGGCATTGTTTCATTAGAACTTTCAAGACCTAAATGCAAATAACATTAGAGGACCTCCACATAAGATAAAGAGATTGTGTGTTTTTTGTCTTGTAGAGAAGTGCTGTTCACACTCCTCCTGTTTTAGTAACAAAGACTTGGACCAGGTGGTAGATCCTCTTTAACAGTGAAAAACAGTATAAAAGAAGCTGGTGAGCGATTGCTAGGCAAATGAGATTGTTGAGGTTCAGGGACCATAATGACTCATATATATCCAATATGCTTTTCTCCATTCTCCAAAGGTGATCCAAAGCTGAGAAAGAAGAGGATGTAGAGAGGATGAATGAAACAAATCCACTTAAGACTATAGAATATTTGTGGGACGATCCTAAATCCTTTAGTATTACTGTGGTGGGATTTGTATTATCCCTGACAACTGTAGCTGGATGGAAGCCAAATCAAACTAAAATTAAGATGAATGATTCAAAGATAAAAACAGCTGTCATATACATGGTTGAAAGTAGTTGCCAAAACAATAAATATAGGCACAGAACTGATATGAAATCTGACAAATCAAACAGCAAGATAGTATAAAGTAGCTGGGATGCATATTAAAGACCTTAGCTTTAAAACTGTTAAACATTCTTTTTTAAAGAAGAATTAAGTAGAAAAAACAAAGCAAAATCAAAATTGTTAGACCAAGTAGTTACTGTGTTGGGCCAGAGCCCAAAATCTCTGAGGTGGTGACTCAACATGCTTAAGAAGTATTCAGTATTCTGTACAAGGATCCAAAAAAATTAACACAACACCCCCACCCCCATCCCCCCAACATTTTTTTTTCGTATCTGAAAAGTTGTAGGCACTTAATTGAACTGGGAAAAAATATTTATGATCCTAAGAGGCTACTGCTAATGACTTCATTACCACTGCAAAAAAAATTTAGTATGTCACACTTAAGGCCATCTTTATTTTTTGACAAGTTTCTGTGCCCAGTTCCCTTTATCTTTATATAGTGTGATGGTTCAAAGTAAAAATTTGTATGTATTCTACAGTTTTAAACTTTAAAATCCTGCTTCTGAGCTTCCTAAATAATTATCTGTTGACAAGACAGGAAAGAGGATAGTATCCCGTCTCTCCTGTTAGATATAAGCAACTGTGGAACTGAGAATCCAAAATTCTTTAAGACAAAGAGTTTTTTCTTAATGTATAAGTAGAATTTCTTGTATTCCAGTTTTCCCTGTCACTTCTTGCCCTTTCGCTGGGTACCACTCTTCTCAGTGACTGATTCAAGTCTTCTTCACTGCCACCCGTCAAATATTTATACACACTCTTCTTTCGGTTGACAGTCCCAGCTCTCTCAGCCTTTCTTCATGTGACTGATTCCTTAAGCGTTTTCATGGCCCTTTCCTCCACTTGTTCCAGTAAGTCTGTGTCATTCTTCTACTGGGGAGCCGAGAATGGAACCCAGCATTCCAGATGTGTCTCACCAGTGTTGAGCAGAGGGGAAGAATCACCTCCCTTGACCTTGAGCTGGTGGTGTTCGTCCAAATACAATCCAGGATGCGGTTGTACTTCTTTGATGCAAGGGCATGCTTTTGGCTCATGTTCAACTTGTTGTCCACCGGGACTTTCAAGGCATTTTTGCCAAATGGAACTTTGCCTTGAATGGAACATTCCAGTCCTTGAATATTCCCAAATTTGTCACTCTTACCAATTCTAAATACTCGTCTGTACATACTGATTCCCTTTCCTCTTCACTTCCACACATTTTATTAAAATGAGACTTATTTTAATGTCTCTACTGAGTTGTAAAAGTAAATTGCTTCTTCAAGATTTTTAGGAAAGGGACCATTTTCCTGAAAAATAATGTCCTCTGAGTTAATCTGAACCCTTTATGAATCTATGGGTTAAAATATTATTCTCAATTCCATAGTAAGTCCATTCTAGCTGTTCCTTTCTTACAGGGAAAATAAAAAAGTGAAATCATAGCAAAATAGGATAGTACTACAATCCTTATCAGAAATGATGCCTGAAGTTATAGATGGATATTTTTACCATGCTATATAGTGAAGTAAATTGATAACATTCAATAAAATACAAGAATTTCCAAAACATGTACATTTTACATGATCCCTGATGGAAATGCATTTTAATCCTTTAATTTATAAAAATTGGTTAGTACTGCTAATCCTGATTTGATTCTGAAGAAGTTATAAGGAATGTAAATTGTAATTACATTTCCAGCTGGGGAAATAACACCACATTACTTTTGCTGTTTTATTGGTAATAATTAGGTGCTCTAGACAGGTATTAAATGAGTGCTTCAGAAACGCTGAGGCCAAAGCTTAATTCTAGCTATCTATAAATAATATTTGATGCAATTATTTCCAGTTATGAGTTAATTGGTATTTATTTTTGAAGCTGACAAAACCCAGTGATGTTCTGGCATTTGTGTTGAAAAATAGGAAAATGAGAATGACGGGGGTTCTGCTTAGTGCAGGTGTTCTCCCCGTGCAGTAGCTGTAGCATTGAGTCTGGCAATTCTGCTTGTCTGGAGTGAAGGGTAAATGATGCATTTGGAAGGATTGTAAGGAGGAGAAAGAAGTAATTTGGAACAGGGACCAGAAAGAGAGGGGCTTTCTCTGCTCTTTATTTATTTCAAAGAAAAGGAAGGATGATGACAGGTTTTTCTGCTACTTTTGAGGCTTTCTGGAAGGAATTCTCATCTTCTGGTTCTTGCCAGAGTTCTTGCCCTGATCCAGTCCAGCCTACTGTCACTAGGAAGCTTCCTTAAAAGTATCAGAAACTTAAGCATGAGGCAGGAGCATTGGCTAAATAAAAAATAAAAATAAAAAATATATATTGGCTAAATAAAAAAATAATAAAAAAAAAAGATGCAGTGTTTTGGACAGCTGGAAGAGAGAAACAATACTATGTAATTTTTTAAAATTTAGGTGGTGTTTTTTTTTTTTAATTTTAAAAAGTAAATTAATCAATGATTTAGCTTGTATGAAATTCAGATATCTGATTTGTACACACCATTCACGTAGAATTTGTATAGAAGTCACAAACTGTCATCTGAACACGAGTATATCCGAGGAAATCCTGAATTTTTTTTGGACAATCAGATCAGTCCTCGGAGGGGAAAACAGTGAAAGATGTTGAATGTTTTTTCTTCTTAAACAAATGGGATTATTGTTTACCTTTAGAGTATATGCCATAATTTCTTCAGGAGCTGGTTTTTACCTCAGAAAGAATGTGACCACTTATTAACTTGTGTACCTGTAGGATATGTCATAGAAAAGTTTTATATTCTTATATAGAATAGAGATACTAGTTGGACTTGCAATGTGATTTTTAATGCAAATTCCACAGTAACATTGTGACTCTTAGGAACAAAAGTGTTCAAACTCCTAATAGATTAAAATTTAATGTAGTTTTTGCCACTTCATTCCCGTTTATCCTGTTTGTGTTTTTGGCATTCAGAACAGTAATTAGTACCTGTATTTAATGATAGATGAAGCAGTAGGTGTGTGAAATCTAGCAAGAAGCAGCATATACCTAGTGCAGTGCAAAGTGTCTAACTTACTGCCACTTATTTGTCACTTTAGAGAAGGAATTCCTTTTACAACCAGAATAGGAAAAAGGTCAGAGGTAAGAATAGTGAGAACAACTCTTACTAAACCATCAGTTGTTTTTTTTTTTCTCATCATGACATAGTAATGATGCTGCTTACTCAGATGATACCTTTAAAATGTAAATTAATTGCTTTTTCCAAAGGTACTTTCTGAACTTCAAAAGCTACACTGTCGTTTTGCATGTTCCTAAAGAGCTGAAATGCAAATCTCTCATCATCTCCTTTCCTCGGTTTTCAGATTACTGTTTCTAGGTATTTGGCAATTTACTGTGGTAATGAAAATGCTGGAGCTTGGGAATGTGCCATGAAATTGCAATAGAATGCATTATAATTGCTTTTAATGGGAATAATAATGATCGAGAACGAAAAATATATTTTGAATCTACTAAAAGTTGGGGCAACATTAATTTCTTTCTCTCTCTTTCCTGCCTGTTTTTCCTTCTAGTTCATTTCTAGGATAGGAAACTAATTTGTCTTCTAGACAGAACTGATTTACTAGCAACATGGTCCATGCAATGAGGTGAGGCATTATAATGCCAAACCCAGACTTCAGTTGTACCCTTGCAACACTATTAGTTTCATTATGCTTTCCTCCAACACCTTTACTTAGATAATTCCCGTTTTAATCTTCAGTCCACCATTCAGAATTTTGCCAATATGCTATTGTACAGGTAAATCAGACAGGGATACATTGGTTTACAGACTTTTCACTTTCTGAGACATTTAAAGAGTTTTAAAGACAGTGAAACTCTTAGGAGCTCCTGTGCTACATTAGTACATATTGGATATGAGGAAGAAATTCTTTAGTGTGAGGGTGGTGAGACATTGGAACAGGTTGCCCAGAGAAGTTGTGACTGCTCCATCCCTAGGAGTGATCAAGGCCAGGCTGGATGGGGCTTTGAGCAACCTGGTCTGGAGGGAGGTGTGACCTTATGAGATCCCTTTTGAAGTGGTTTATCCAGCGATCGTAAGATCCTATAGTAGGTAATTTGTAAAGCAGAGAACTCTTCACAGAAAGTCTCTTCTATAATAATAATTAAAAAAAAATATAATTCTTCTTGCATTTTATAGATCCTGGAAAGTTTTTGCAGGGTTACACTTCACCCTTCTCTCAAGAGGAAGTCTCATAATAGTACAACTATTTTCGAAATCCTGAAGTTCCAAAAATCCTGCCTTTGCATGCCAGTTAGACCTTCATTAATGTATTCCAAATAATGGCTAATGGAATTCTTGTGGAGAATAAAATTTGTTTTATTTTACTTCAGCCTTTCAGACATATTACCCCTCCATCCAAGCCTTGCCTTTATAACATCAAAAGATCACCATGGATATGGATACACCGCTCATATTACTTGTTTCTCCTGAGTTCAAAGACTGTTATGATCTTTTGGAAAGCAAAGATCCCGTTTCAGGGTTTCTGCTTGATTACTTTAATAAAAATTAAGGACAAATTTCATTAATCAGTCACGTAGAAGACAAAATGAATAGATTTACATCTGGCATTTGCTATTGCACATCTCAAAAGCAAGTAATTTTTTTTTTTTCTTTTGGTATTCTTGAAAGTACTTTTCTAACCAAGGGGAATTCCAGTTCTCCAGGAGGGAGGAATTTTGTAATTGAAGGAACAAAACAGAGTTGGCAGGAATGAATAATTAAAAAAACCCCAAGAAAACAAAACCTAACACCCGCTCTCCTAATTAGATAGCGTATACTGTCTTCTTAATTTTGTTAAAATTTGGAATTCACTTTGTGAAGTGTAGGCTAAACAAGGCTGGGTTGCATAAACAGAGTAGGTGTTATAGCCTGCTGCGTTGGCTGCAAGCCCTGTGGTAAGCTGCCTTCGCTAGAAATCTGACTACAAGAAGCGGAGGGAAAGAAAAGCGGACAGGTAATCGCATTTTTTTCCAACATAATGTAAGAACATCTGTGCTGGATCAGACCAGTAATTGTGGTTGAGACAGTGGTCGATAAGGGAATGGACTGTAAGAGTCAGGGTAACTCTGAAATACACTGTCCCCTTGTTCCCTTTCTCATTTTCTGGCAATAAGTGGGGTAGAGCCTTCCCGACTCAAATGGTTGCTTCTAGATCATGGCATTTGATAGTCAACACCTGACCTATGTTTTTGAACCCATTTATACATTTGCACACAAAAAGACATTGTGGCAATAAATTATTCTGTAAAAATCTGGGTAAAAAACTACCATTGTGATCCAGACATACTTACTTTGAACCCGTGCCTGTAAATTTAAATAGAACTTTGGGATTCACAAAGTCATTTGCCACTAGAGAATGAACCTATTCTTCTCCAAACAAGAAACTTGTGCAGTGATGAAGCACAATTAAATTGACTCTATTTCATCAACTCTCATAACCTGAAGAAATGCAAATCCTAAACGGGGTTGTTTCATAGTGTCAGAAACAAAAGTCTCTGCATTTAGTGCTTTCCTTAGTGGACACACGGCTTCTTTTCATTTTTCTAGATATTTCCAGCTTATTGTGAGAGAATGAAGTTTCTTTTCCTACTGCCCAGGAGGAAGAGGACAACCTCAGCTACATGATGTGATAATGCATGGATAGTGCACGGACAGTCCTGCCTTATGCCAGGGAGCATAAGGTGGTGGAGATCCAGTAGGTCACTGTAGTCCAGTAAACTTCATGGCTGACATTTGAAAACAGTCTTAATGCTGATTAGTTGTCCAGATTTACAGGCATCCAATTCATTTTCAGAGATCCCTTTATGTGCTTTTCTCAGCATCAGCAATAAATTATTGCATAAAAAAGTAAAATAACTCATCCTTCTTGTAAGTCACTTTGAAACCTAGCGACAAAAGGTGATACGTAAGAGCTTGACACTACAGCTATTATTCCATTAAGTTATTATCATAGCAGCCTCCGTATTGGATACACAACAAAGGTTTTTGCTTTTTTGCAGCAAACATTTCTTCTGTATGTATAATTACAGAATGGTTATCTCAGTCTAACTCCTATCTAATTATGTAAATAAGTATATATGCCCTCCAACTGCTTTTTGCATACTGTTCTGACCTAGGAATCGTGCCTTTACTTGCTTGCATTCACAGCTTAGAGGTTTTGGCCCAAAGCTTCTATACATGCAAGTTTATAAAGAAAGGCCTCATAGAAGTCGTCTTATTCTTTTTTAAATATATTTTTATTTTCTTTCAAATATGAATGACTGGCAAATCGAAGGTGATTAAGCTGGAAATGTTACACGTACTGCACTGCTGAAATTTCCTTAATTCTGAACTGGAATTCAAACATGCCTTCTGGAATTTTATAAAAACTGACACAACAAAGGAGAAGCACAAATATTTGTTTTAGTTCAGTGGGTAAGAATCTTGCATGTTGAGACAAAAGTTTCTGCTTGTGTGAGAACATTTTTTTTCATCCAAAACTCACACCAAACCAAGCTGTTCCTGTTGGTCATCTCCTCCACAGACCACTAATTATGTTTTCTCTCTTTCTGTGTATTTCTGTATTCATTTTTTTTCTTGTTAAAGTGCTAGCAAGTCTAATCATCCCTCTTGCTTTTTCCTCCTTGCTTTCCTTTTTACTAGTTCTCCCAGAGGAGGATTCCCCAGCACATCCTTTTTCAGAGCTTGTGTTTCTGAGGGATGGCTGGCCTCAGTGAAACAGAATATTTTAACAAAATATTTCAACCAATTCTAATTATTGGGTATTAAACATAGATACCTAACATGCTTAGGTGATGAAGCCATGTCTAGCATAGTTCTGGTCTTTACTGTTTTGCTTAATGTAGTTGAACACCCTGCTCAAAACATGGCCGAGTAGAACAGGTTGCCCATACCTGTGTCCCATTGCATTTTTAATACCTCCAAAGATGGAGACTTCACAACTTCTCTGGGCAACCTAGAAGTTTTCACCTGCCCCACAGGAAAAAAGATATGAATCTTATCTCTTTCTTATGGATGGAATTTCCTGTATTCTACTTTTTGCCCATTGCCTCTTGTCCTTACATTGGATACCACTGAGAAAGGTCTGTCTCTGTTCTCTCTACTGATGCCCATCAGATAAACAAGGATAAGACCCGTCTGAGGCTTCTCTTCTGCAGGCCAACAGTCCCAGCTCTCTCAACCTCTCCTCGTATGACAGATGTTTTAAACAACTTCATGGCCCTTTCCTGGACTCGTTCCAGTAAATCCATGTCCTTCTTTTACTGGGGAGCTGAGAATGGGACCCAGCACTCCAGATGTGTTCACCAGTGTTGAGTAGAGGGGAAGGATCACCTCTCTTTACCTTGAGCTGATGATGTTCTTTAATGACAATGTTCATTAAGATGCAGCCCAAGATGCTGTTGGTCTTCTTTCCCAAAAGGTCACATTGTTGGTTCATGTTCAACTTGTCCACCAAGACCCCCAGGCCCTTCTTTGCACGGTTGCATTCCAGTCTGTTGGCCCTCAGTCTGTGTTGGGGCCTGCTGTTATTCCTCCCTAGGTGCAGGACTTTGCATTTCCTCTCACAGAATTTCATGGATATCATTGGATATTGAACTTCATGAGAATGTCAGCCCATTTCTGCAGCCTGTTAATTATATATATTAGCAATCATAATATACCACCTTCTAAAATATTTTTCAGTGCCTGGCAGAAAACAAAAACAGCGGCCAGAAAGCTTTACCAACAATAAAACAAAATGCCAGAAGCAAAGTTAGAGGAGGAGGACTAGTGTCCTTATAGCCAGTGAAATTCCAAATCCTCTAAAAGTTTTTTAAATTATTCCTTTGAGAAGGAATGCATGTTTTGAATAAACACGGTTGTTCACTGGGAAGAATCAAATTAGAAAACATAAAATTTTATCAGGGGAAACCCAGTGAAGACTGGCAAAGGTGACTTATAATCTCATGAAAAGTTGCAGCAAAACTACCATATTACAGTTCTCAAAAACTTTCTGAATTAGATTCTTCTGCCTGTAATCAACTTATCTAGCTTTTGTCCCACAATCTGGTGAGCCAATGAGTTCAAAACAAAGCAATAGAACAAAGCATTTATTATAAATCAGGTAGCATGTTTAGGTATAGAACAAAAAATGTGAGTGCTTATTTAACCATAGGCTGTGGTTCAGATGGAGCACAGACTTGTAAAAAGTGAATTATCTCTTGTTTCATCTGACACATGGAACAATGACCCAGGTATTGCAGCATCTGAATCCTTACCCAAATGTAAAGGCTGGACTTCTTGTGCAACATCCTGTCCCAATTCTGTTTCTATACAAACAACTAGTAAATAAGCCACCATTTTCTCTTTCTTCTCCAGACTTGTGCTATGACTTGATTAATCTAAAACTCTTTGACATTTTACCCAGCTGTGTGTGGCCTTGAAACTTCTGCTGTGGTATTCAAGCAGACAAATAAGAGCAAATTCATCATCTGAATCACGTAGGTTTTGATATGGATTTGTAAAATGACAGGTGCTTTTCTTTTGGTTCTCATTCAAAAAGTTATCAGGTGTTTCGTTGAGATTAATAATTTGTTTTCCTTAGTCACAAAACCCCCCACAAATATTTGGCAGTGCTGAGCCCTTCCTTTAGAAATCCCTGCACAAGTTATTTGTAATGAAGGTTAAGACAAATGGCATTCTTTTAGATAGATGGAGATTCGTTTGTTTCCATGCTCTCAGGTTTTTTCTTCAGTCTGTACAATTTCCAGCTGCCTCAGGGGCTGAATGATAAAGTACACGATCCTTCTCTGTTGCTTCCAACGTGTATATACGACACATTGTTTATGATGTTTTCATAGTATTTAAAAGGTCGTAAACTATCAAAAGCCACAGTGAAACTTTGCTGTAAAGATAATTCATGACAGAACAAAGCTTTTAGAGGATGCTCAGTTATAAATTAGATAAAAACAGTAAGACTTATATTGACCTATACTTCTTGCAATCACGTTTGGCATTGACTTTATTTTAAATTTTTGCCCGCCATTCTTCTAATGAGAATAGCTTTCCTTGAATTTTAGGAATGCTAAGGCACAGTCAGGAAGAAATTGTTTTTAATCTGGCTCAGTTTTAAAAAGAGGGTTATAGCCATTTCAAAGTTTGCTGATATAGTTTAAAAGTCCTTCAGCCTAGAAGGTATAATCACAACAGTCCCTTTAAAGAAATTTTAAGCAATGGTTATGCTTTCTAGAAATTATGGCATTCTCTTACTCAATGCCGAGCATAAGTTCCTCCCCCAAACACAAAAGCAGGCTGGCCGATGACTGCTGTTAATTATTTTTGTGTGATGATTTGACTGTGTGAAAGAAGAAGGAAAGAGCAGAGAAAGTGAGACAAGGTGGCAAACAAACACAAGCTGAGAACAGGGTGCTGACTAGTCGAAGAACACTCATTCCAAGCTGAGGGCAGATGGAACTGTAAGCAAAAGGTCTATCCTTCATGTTTTGGTAATCCTATATCTGAAGAAAAAGGACTTATACATTTTCTGTAAATGAAAAGGGTGATGTAAACCACCATCAGTTCCTCTTTCCATCTGGAATAACATTCACGTCTCTAACTACCTAGCTAGATGCATCAGGAGAGATAATACCAGTGATAAAAGTGATGAGGAAGGAGAACATAATAAAATTCTGGGACACAGTTCACCTCTTCAGGCTGAGATGCTTTTGAAAACAAAGTGTTTTCAAATGAGCCACTGGTTGAAGTGAGTTTTTCAAACCACAGCCAGTTGGAAGAGGAAATCAGCGCTCAGCAGCATTTCAACTGTGTCCTCATCTGCTCCTTGCAGACTGCCATAATGTAAAGATTAACAACTGTACACTTAATTGCTAGTGTTCTCTTCTATCCAATATTTTGTTCAGACCCGTTGACCAGTATATCATACAGAAATAGATATTAAATATTTTTCTTGGTAAATGGTGGTTTTTTCATAGTATGCAGTATGATTTAACCTTAAAAGGGAGCCTTCAGATCAGTTAACCAGACTCCAGAGATTTTCTTCAGGCTAATTACTTGAGGGGCAGAATGGATTTTCTCTTTGATTTTAATTTCTAAAGGAATTTCTGTCCACTTCCTCTACATGCAAGGAAAAAAAAACCTAATGCTTGTGCAAGGCACTGAATCTCCAGTATATAACTTTGAAATAATAACTCAAATAACCTATTGAGAAAGAGATCTAAAAGTATATGAGTATGATGAAATGCTAGGTGGACAGTTAAAATATTTTAGCTTTACCTACAGAAGTTTGACCTCTTTTCTCAAGGGTTGTATGAAACAATTGGAAGACTGCATGGAAAGAATCTACGTACAGAGATCAAGAGACAGATACATTGCCTGTAATTTATTATTCTATTCTCTTTTATTCCTTTGGATATTTTACTAATGATTTTATCTTTTTGACAATCATGCAACTATTCTTTTGTTCCTTCAGGTGTAATTTTAACAAGGTTATTTATAATCAGTAGATTATAATCACTTTTACTGGCTACAAAGAAAGAATAGTAATATCCAAGCTGTAACAACTGAAAATATCACTCCTTCAGGTCATATGGTAGCAGCTTGTGATCTGGTGTTCAAGTTCCCATACTCAGCCTCAGCTGACAAATCCTAAATCTTCTAAACTGAAAGTCTAAACAATTTCATGATCTTACTGCTGTTAACTTAAGCTTTCTTTTCTTAAACTGCTTTTTTTTTGCAGTAGTTTTGCTGCAGTTTTGAGTTATGTATTTATATATTTTTTATACAGAATTCATCTTTTATAGCTCCTATAACAATTGGAATATGGGGCTGATTGTGATTGTTGAAGTCCTAATGTATGAATCTTACTTCTTTCCAATTCCTTGCAAGCTCGAAGTAGAGACAAGTGTAGAAACTTCTAGAGTCACTCATTATTCTCAGGCTATGGTCATTTGAGGCAAAGAAAATAACGGTGTTTTGATTTAAAGTGATTTGATTTGGAGTGGGGCTCTAGAGCATGTCTGTGTTTCTCTTCAAAATTAATAGACAAGAGAAAACTCTCAGCTAAAAGTATACTCACTGCCATCCCACCTTCTAATGAATTCACTGAAACAGAATGTTTAAGTTCCCTGTGTGGGATCCACTTGCAATGTTCATTTCCATATAAAATAATTGACTTATTAGAAAGTGCTGTTCACCACAAGACAGTGGCTTTGATTGCATAAAACACCACTTGTCTTAATTGCAACAGATTACCTTCTTTCCCTTAAAAGGGAAAACCTCAGGCTCAAAAAAGGAGTAACAAGTGAGTGCCGGAATAAATTTAGGCTAATGCTGGTGACTGTGGCCTTGAGAAATGTAGGCACATTTGCAGGATTGATATCTTCATTACTTTCAAACTGTACGATGTAACAGCAATGTAAAATAGTCTCTTCAAATTCTTCCAATTATTGGTATGTCAGTTGTGCCTTTTCCATTTCTAAAATGCAGCTCATAAGCACCCGTATTCTTCATAATAAAAATTAAGACCCTTTGTGACCAGATAAAAAGGTTGCATGTTTTTATTAGCTAATGCCATCTTAGCTGGACAAAGGGATGGTTTTTACATTTCCATTTTTCTGAATGCTTCTTGTTTGATTTTTGTAACACGTTTAATATTTTTTCTGTATTATCTGTTGGAATATAGACAATGATATGTGAGGGCTGAAAGAGATAAGAAAGAATTCATCAGCTTGAACAATTTGTGATTTTTTTCTCTGTCCTATCATACCTACATTAACTATTTATACGGTCAATATTAAAAAAGAAAGAAACAAAATTAATTTTGTAAAACTACTAAAAGTACAACTAAAAATTGCTACAGTTCAAGAAAAAAAAAAAAGTATGTGGGCTTTACTACTAAACAAAATAGTTGGAAAATTATTATCTCTATTTGTCTATTTCTGTCCTAAAGCTGAACTAATGTGTCCAGAGTGCAAAGAACATTACATTCTGAACAGTATATTTGTACATACAAATCATCAATTATTCAATAAAACTATTAAATCTATTATTAATCTAAATCTTAGGGGATGGACAATGATTAATTGCCACACTTTTCCACACAATTAATATGTAAAAAAACTGTACAGTATCATTGAGTTTTCCTCTTTTTGGTAGAGGTTCAGTAAGCAAAATATTTTGGGTGATTACCACATACAAGCAAAGGTAAAAGTTATTTAAGAAAGAAACATAACTTTTATGCATCTCTCATTTTTTCTTTCTTATATAAATATCCAAAATTGCCATAGAAGTATCTGTGAATACAAATTACGCTGGATAAAAGTGTAAACCAATCATGTCATTTGCAGGTACGGAAATACAGGTGTGAGTTTGAACTGAACCCCTTCTACAGAAAAGCTGATTCTGCTACTAATGGAGCTTAATCCTTTATTTGGAGAAGCCAAGATAAAAGGGGAGAAGAAGCTTTGTACAGTTTCTTTCTTTACTTAAAAAAAAAAAAAAAAAATCATGCATATTCCATAAAACCACCTTCCATGAATCCTTATGTATAAACTAGTAGTTGCTGTGGAGCCAAAATTCTCTAGGCTTTACTATACTCTCATCAATAAACACCAGAGCTGGAATGTGAGCCAGCCAGGAATTAAAACATCGACTCAACTGCGTGCTTGGACGTTTATTCCTAACAATGAGTGTACTTATCCCCAAATTCCTACCGTTGGAACAACAAGTTTCCAAGAGGTGCAGTAGGTCCAGGGATGATGGGAAGAAGCAGCTGTTTTGCTACGTTCTCCTTTTGAAACTACTTTGCTGTTTTCTGCCTGCTTCAGGGAAAACACAGATACATAAATTAGTGGAGTTTTTCTTCTGAAATGCAGAGCTTGCTGAGGAAAAAAGTGACAAAATGTATGATATATATGTAAACATGGATATACATATATGTATATGCACACACGCCAGATGTTTAAGACCAGAAAAAAACCATGATCCTCTGGTTTAACCTGATATATTTTAGGAAAGAACGGAATTTCACATTTTTTGCTTCTGCAGGATGCTGAGTAACTTGTTGCTGACTATGAGTGTATCATTTATGCTTGAAAGGCATGGATAAGCTGTAAGTCTGGGAGGCAGAACATAAAATCTTTCTCTATAAATGAAGGCAATTCTCATTTTCATATCCTGGAACTTTAATACACAAATCCATTCTTTTTGCAGTCTGTTTTGCTTTCCATCATCATACACACACTTGATAAAAATATGCATTAAAGCTTTTTGAAAATGAATCACAAATAGAAGTAACAGGTTTTCTTGAAATAGAAAGGAATGATAATAGAGGAAAATGTATATTTGATAAAATTCATGTCTTCATTTCAAGGAAAAGCAACAGAACATAACCTGAAGCATTTATGACTCAAATATTTGCTTTGGCAGAAGCATCAGTTCATCTTGCCTTATATCAGTATCACAGAGATGTATGCATTTGAACTACAAGGAATTAATTTGTTCCCCACCCAGAGAGCATTTTTTAAATATCTGATGTGATAGGAAAAAAAAGCATCAGCCAAAGGAAAAGAAAGAGATCCAATACACTTCCCCAGTGACTTCTCACTGAGTGACGACACTCGGCTTCCACAGACATTCCACATTTTTGCAGAACGTGGTGCAAAACCTGAAACACTTTGAAATTATGAAGATCTTCTCAGATAGATCATTATCGAGTGGATAAGCTGAAAGCGAACAGAAGAGAGAAGATCAGAAGAGAATACATTGCAATTTATTTTTGTAGGGCTCATATTCTAAGTACCTTGAAGTGCTTTACAAAGTAATGATTTAACTGCTTGTAGCAAAGCAACCATTATGAAAGGAGTAGCTATTATGTGCCAGCGTTTCAAACAGGTCCCAGCAAGCTTCCCAAGTTGTTGGGCTATATTGTTTGGATCCAGGAGTAATTGTGCTTGGAAAGTTGCAGGTGCAAATAACAACAAGAAAAAAAAAAACACAAAAAAACCCCAAAACAAACCCTGCCAGCAAACTTATATTACTTTTAAGAGCTTTTTTATAAAAAGTTGTCCATACAAATTTATGAAAGTATAAGCTTATCCTTGGAAGTCAGCAGTTTCATTACCTTGGTCTTTTGCAGGACTTTGTTTTAGAAAAGTTGGAGGAAAACTAAAGCCAAGATATAGGGCCGTCATGAGGGCTTTTGTGAGGTAGAAGGAATGCATCAACCAGAGGGAGGGTCAGATCTTAAAATTCAATTAGAAATTATCGTGGGCTGAGGAAGAATTGGAAGAGGGGAAGAAGCTGCAATACTTCATCTCCTCCTGGTTGCACTCCAAAATTATGGTCAAAGAGGGATGGACAAGTTGGAAGAGCTACATCAGTTACAAAAGGGCTACTAAGGTTCTTGTTCAGGTTTTGACTGATAAGGTTATGTACATTATGTCTGTATGGGAAATAAGTGTATGAATTTCTCCAGTTTATCTCATTGGGAAACTAGAAATGGCTTTGATAAAACTTTTGAAAAAAATTAAGTATATTCTTTTCCCCTACCAACAGTCTTCAATTTGTATTTTCTCAATACAGTTCCCATATATATAAACACACCCCCAAACATATAAATGAAAGGTATGAAAGAAATGATGGAAAATAATAAGAAGAGGCTGTTACATTCATTCAAACCTCAAACATGTCTTGGTCTTATTAAAAAAAAAGCGATTTTCAATACTGCTTATGGAAAAGCTTTCTGAACTGGGAATGTAACAAAGCTTGATTTTGAGAGTCATGTAAATGCTGTGACACCAAAAGAATAGGAAGACCCATCAAAAGAGTGTTTTTAAAATTAGAGAAGCATGAAAGTACAATATCCAGAGTTTAACAGACCCTGAAATACTCAATCAAAATACCTTGCCTAGTGACATTTCACTGCATCTCTGCACAGTAAGTTTTGAATATTCACCAGGGAGATTCATCAAAGAGATAAGACAATATAACAACCAACAAGCATGAAGGTTCTACTTTAGTATTTAAAGTATTATCATCTGACATGACAATTTAAGATTTGTTCAGGGAGATCTGCACATAATACACTTTAGATATTGTATCTTCCTGGTGTAAAGGCAAATGATTACAATATGTGGCCTAACATCTAAAATCAAAGGTGAAATATTATGATAAAATTGTAACAGTTGTTTAATCTGCTATTAGCCTGAAACGCACCAATAACCTAATGTATTTTTGCTAGACTTTCAAACTCATTTTTAATTGATCAGCGGGAAACCCCTGTATGTGAAATATTTTTAAAAGCAAATTTGACACTTTGGTCCATTTTTGTTCCAAACCTCATGTCTGCTCTGTATCTTAGGTGCCTGCCCACAAAAAATAATCATAGGCATAGTCTAAATGCAGAGCTCCCCTGTGCTAGGCTTCAGTTAGTGGCAGCAGCATCTGGCCTGAATACAGCCTTAGAAAGATGCACTCAAATGATTTGCAAGTATCTTGCACCACTTTGAAGTAGAACTCATAGCAAAATTTTGGAACCCCTGGAGTAGATTGAGTTTTAGTTTTATTGCTTTTAAAAGTGCTTATTAATCTTATATCAAGTATTATTTTTAAAAATGGATGATTTCTTAAGGATTTATTTACTTGACACTGTAGTTCTTGTGATAGATTTGACATATAACTTGAGGTTTCATGGGAAAATGTTTAATGAAGTTGTCCATCCTTATACTATTATCTTAAGTTTTATAACGTGAAGTAGCTTAGTTAAGCATTTCATATTCTTGTGAGATGTTGTTACTGCCATGTACTCTTCTACCCTTATTGAGTATTGGTTGTGATATTTCACTTCTAGTAAAATGAAGCTATGCTGAATTAAATTGCTCAGCAGTTTGTTGGTGCTCAGCAGAGACCACCATAAATGCAACGTGACTGAGCAGGAAAAGGCAGAAGAATATGGAGAAATACAGTGGAGAGAAGGGAACACTGTAAGGAGAAAAAACATATACATTTACAAGGAGTCATAATTTATTTTAGCACTGCCTCTTCTACAAATGCTTCATTATTTCAGTTTTCTTCTCCAGTGGTAAATGTCGTCTCAGAAGTGCCACAAAATATGGTAACTCTGGAAATTAAAGTAAACAGAGGAAAAAGAAACAAATTCTGACAAATGCCAGGACGGTATCAACAGGGAACTGTAAGCTTTCTAATTCTTCAGGAGCTTGGTGAGAAGCCAAAATTGGTTTGTACATATATTCTCACTTAATGTATTCACTGAAATATCTGTTTATGCTCAACCATCTAATGCTTTAGAACAATACAACACTTCACGATGAGTGTTTTGGACTTTACCCAGAAAGTACAGAATGATGACCACAATGACACTTGTTGAGGTGCAGTGTAGAAGAGCGATCCTTAGATAATAGGAACATTAATATGAAAAAAAAAATTCATATTATCCTTAGATAAGATGAAATTATAGTTCAGCACTGTGTGAGATCATCCCTTACACACTCCAACTCATGCCACAAAGCCTGTGTTAGGGGAAGTGTCATTTCTTTTGTAGAAGAATCAACGTGAAAACTCTGGTTCTCAGTACAAATGGAGATGGAAAGTGGAAAACCCTCCTTCCCACCACCCCCTTCCTCTCTAGGAGCAAAAGTAAGACAAATTAGGCCTTTTTGGGATGATGTCTTAACTGGGCACCCCTACCTTCATCCCTCAGTGTACTTTCCGATGCAGCCAGGCAGAAAAAGGCTGGGACAGTGTATTGTAAGGGGGAGGGAACCCAGGATTCAGCTTCCAGCTGTTGCTGCTGCAGCACTGGCAGCTCTGCTGACACCTCCAGAGAAATAGTTTTTCTTCCATTTCAGCTGGGAAGAACAAGCTGGAATCGAATAACTCGGTCATACAGATGAGGGAGCTATTGAAATTACTCAGTTGGTATTACTGTGATGGTGTGGGGCTGTTCCTTAAGTAAAATTTCTTATGCTATGTCCAAACTGCTGAAAAATCCTGGGAGATCAAGCTTTGCCACTTTCGATTTTTCTCCTTCAAGCAACAGTAATTTAAAGACATTTTATAATGCAGTTCCTCTAAAATCTTTGGGAAGATGGCGAAGATATTTCTGAGTTGTTTTTTCTCTCCCCCTTCCCCTGCTGTAAAATGGGAAGGACCCATGAAGAAGGTGAAGACCTCAGCATCAGTCACAGGGATGTTACCAACTAACTTCGTGATTTAAGACCTGATTTTGCTGTTATTGAAGTACATACTAAAATGCAAGTGTCTTCCAATTGTGCTTAGAACCTGGAAGTGAGTGTGGGGAGTGGGGCAAGGAGAATCTTTGCAGAAAAAGTCTTAGCACTACTTTTATGGAATCTTCCTCATGAACTAAATACCCTTTGTCTGAAGCAGCCTCTAGATTTTAATAGAAATTATATGCTGGTTGTAGGATTCTATGGGACAAATAAAATCATAATAGTAAAGAAATCGTTCTTCTAGTAAATGCCGTATTTTTTGACTGACTTTTATAGAATCATATTCTATTTCTACAGATTGGTGGTTTCTTTTACCTTTGTAAGTTATTTCTGTGACAGCTGTCTGAAATGACTTGTGAAAACTGATAAACATAAACTTCTACAGCACATTTTTCTAGCACTACCAGCATTTCTACTGTAGAGTATTCTGTAATATTTTATTATTTTATTTTATTTTGTTTTATTTTATTTTTGGATTTGATTTTTCTAATTTTCTTAGTTAAGCTGCAAAGTAATACATATTCGTTCTTATTCTATTTAATTGCCATTATTGCTCAGAAGGACTAATGAATAACTAATTGTTTTGGAGTTTTACAAAATAGCATGGAGATTTTTGTTACTAAATGCAACATTTCACATTCTTTCTCTTTTAACTCTTTTGAGTCTCTGACTGCTTCATATTTGCAGCTAATTGGGATAACAATGTAGTCACCTAGTACAAAAAGACTGAATACACCTAACAAATACATATTTTCTTTCTTCTAGGAGAATTAAATGAGATTTTAAGGAAAGAATGTTATTCTACACTGTTATATATGTGTAGTCTAACACTATTACTTTACTATGTGCCTGTCTTTCACAATGGAGAAAATAAATCCTATAGTGAAATTGGTTCATTCCTTAAACAAGCAATTCTAACATGTGGGAGAATAAGACAGAATGAGGTAATTAAATGAAATAAGAAATTCCATAGTATGAAGTATTGCTCTATGGCTGCAAAACAGAAATGAAAAAAGTGAGAAGGAAAAAAAGAGGACATGGTGAAAACAGGCCAGTAGTCACTTCAGTAAGCCTCAATAGCACTATAGCTACTTACACATATATCAATAAATTATTCAAAAGAACCTAATGAAATTCAAGAGAAAGTATTACACTGTACTAAAAATGAAATAACCAAGAATTCATGAAGAATTTATTAAAATGAAACACAAAATGAAGTATATTTCTGTTCTGGGTCAGAAGCAGAGAAGAATATATTCTATTTCATACACTGTATCTAATAGTGAGACCTTACTGTATCGTTGAAAGCAATTTATAAGACCGAAATCCATGCCTTCAAAGATTCTGCAAAACGTATCATCAGTGAAAATAGAACCAAAATATACAGAGTTTAAGTTCTTTGACTCACGCTCATTTTCTGCTTCAGGTATGGATGACTGTCCACAAATAAACCAGTCAGGGTTTTTATCCCCCGCCTAGTTCTCAACATAAAGCAGAATACAGAGGAAATGTAAGACACCCCCATGCTAATATTCTTTGTTGAAAAATGAAACAAAACCCCAGCGAATTATTGCTTTCCCCTTATAGATGTGGAAGAAGTAAATTGAGAAGACTTGAAAAATACAGAGTATTGTACATCTCTGCATTGATATAAGTGGGCACTTAAGTGGAGTAATCTTCTTCTGGAACTAGGCAATAACAGATCACTTCTATTACTTAGACTGCTCCTGAGGGAGTGGAGGTATATGTTACCCTTTATTTAAGTCTAGAATGAAAGTGACAGTCTACTCCTGTGTAATTTGAATTCTTCTGATATAGGGATCCATGTTCTTTCATCTTCTTGTCACCGCAAAGGATTTGGAAGAAATAAAAAAAAACATCTTGAGTTTGTAGCTTTACATATATTCTCCCACACTTTTCTCCACACTCCAAAAGAGAGTCAAGGCGAAATAAAAGTGCTGTCAGTGTAAGACGAGATTTTTTCTTTAAAATTTTAATATTGCTGTTTCCATATTCTCTCTTTTTTTTTTTTTTTTTTTTTTTCTTATCTGGCAGTACCTAGATCTTATTAACAGGAAAGCAACACGAACTTTATTTCACAGTAGTAAAAAACTTTTGGCTTTATAAGCGAAACATGAACAAGGTGCTTTTAATTAGAAATTCTTTCTGATAAGCAGTTACCAAATAGAATTAACTCATACACTGAAATAGCTGAATGCTAGGTTTGAATTTATAGATTATCCATTTCATACAATATTAGATTTTAATCATTTGAATGTCATATATTGATTGCTGAGGGTCACATACTCTGAGATACGTTGCAGACTTAAGGTGCCAGTGTAACAGGTCATAAACTTTCTGACAGAAAATACATCTGCTCTATTCCTCTTGTGAATGTATGTCTATTTTGCTGAAATTCTGATAAAAAAACTGTTTGCTGCTTAGTATTGTCTTGTTCACTAACCCTGTCTTTTAGTCTCTTAGCTGCTTGACAGGTGGGATGTTGAGAATCTCCAAACTGATTACATCTCACCATAATGAATAAATGTATGAAATAAAAGATGAATATACTGCAGAAGCGATGGATTATACAGGCATGTAACCATACCTTGTGATCTAATGATCGTGTTCTCCCCTCTCCTCCTCCCCTTCAAACATCGTGCACACAACCTGGATGAACCTCTCAAGAAAGACCATGAGAATGCAAGTGGCCTGTGTTAAGGTTGTTGGTTCTTAACCAAATTTCCAGGGTCCATTTTTCTTATCAGCCTGGTGGCAGTTTGTCCCCATGTCACTAAGCAGCCAGGTCACCCAGTGTGTCACCAGATCTTACCATTCTGTTTGTTGAGCAGCAAGAGAACCCGTAGGAAAGCTCTAAACAAGATTCTACTTTGAAAACCTTTTCTTTAAGCTTGCATTTTTCAAAATATAGAGATATAATTGTTTTGTTTATTTTTGACCGTTTCAAACCAATATGTTTCTTACAAAATAGGTGTTTAAATTTTCTACCAGGATAGTTCATGAGATGTGGTTCAGATATTATCATGAAAAACTTCTATTTATTAACGATACTTTCTCTTATGAGAAATACGATGATTTAAACAGAAACAATACATATTTTATTTATTATTTATAGATATGAATATACCTGTATGAATATATATATTCATATATACCTGATATGAATATAGACATATGAATAGACATATATATCTGCATAAATCAGAAATAGCCATAAAACTTGACAGAAGTGCATTGAATTTAACATTATATCCATCAGTCAATGACCAAATCCTTTCTCTTAATGATTAGCAGGTTTTCTTCTTACAGAATTGTGTGGGAAGGAGAAACACTAATATTTTATAAAGTGGGGAATTGTGGCAAATGGCCAGCTGAACCAGTACGTATTCACCTTCTGTGGAACTAAGCCAGCAATTTGGTGCCTAATTTCACAAGTATAGGCTTTATCACAGAAACAAGTTATCACAGCCTAGCAAATTACCAAATATCATGGGAGTCATGATAACTTTCTAGATGCAAACTGGCAGCCATCTGTAAGGGCAAAGTAATACAATTCAGCTTAACCTAGAAAGAAAGGAGGTTATACTAATTTTACATTACTGCTCACACCATGGGCTAAAAGTGCATATCTGAACAGTTATGCCAGCAGTTACACAGACAATTATTTCAGCTGAAGACTTTTTAACTTGGCAGCATATCCAGTCTCAAGACAGTGATTCACAGATATCCCACACTACCATCCAAGCAAAAAAAATTCAACACGTAGCTATGGATTTACCAAAGGAGTCAGTTTTAATAGTGTCTGTTTTCTATGTCCAGAATTCCTATCTTTTTGTCTGAGCTGAGGAACTTCATTCTCTAAAACATTTTAGGACTCACAGGTTGAACAACTTTCAGCCTGCCTTCTCTGAGGGTCCAGTTCTAGTAAGACTCAATAGTATACTCAAATTACGCCCAAGGCACAGTGGGAGAACCTGAGTTATCCCCAAGGGAGAGCTGCTCCATAACTTGTATTCCAAAGGACACTGTGGGATCTTCATGTTTTGTGATAATAGACTAGGAACTCCTTAGGATGCGGGGTGTGCTTCAGCCCCATGAGTTCAAAGTAGTATTTTGCAAAGAACCACCTTAGTTACCTGCAGAGTTTGCCTGTCCTTTCATTCAATGCAGCTTTGACGTCCCAAATCCCATTCCAAAGTTGGTTGTTTCTCTCTCCACAGAGACACCACGTTTTTCCTCTTGAGATTCTTTTCAGAGACATCAATAAGATGCATCAAGATCCACATCTTATTGGCAACACTTATGTATTGTGATGGATAAGTAAACCAATTTAATATGAAAGTTCATTATTTTTAAGATAAATGTTAGACTTTGTGTCCAAAAGTTTTTTCTTCTGAGCTGTTGTGAGACCTGCTGTGTAACCACTACAATCAATATGAAATATCATAACAGTAGTGGAACTGTCAAGTATAGTTTCCTACCTGATATAGATTTGACATTTTTAATTCAACCCACTCTTCCTTTTCTCTTGAAGGAATCAGAATTTTTTATATTCCTTGGAGATGGACAATAATCTGTTTCTTTTTGTGCCACTTCTTAATGACATGTTGCATTTGGACAGATATCTACTTCAGATGAAGTCAGTAGCTTCTTGCCCTGAGCTAGCCTTATTATTAAATACCACCAAATAAAGAACTTATGCCTCAAAACTGAATTTCAGCTCAAGTGTCTGAAGGTCAGAAAATTAAAATGGAAAGTATGCAAAGAAATTGTGTTTGTGTCACACCTCCATGAAATATGCAGAGATATTACTCTAATATGTCAGACACTGCCTTTCTCTTGCTCTCTTCACAAAAGTGTAGTTTACCTAACAATTTATCAAAAGGGTTTCCTAATTTTGCTGGTCTCATGGTTATGCAAGTCTACCCAAGTGTCTGAATGCTTTCAGGAGCTAATGTCAGAAAAATGGATGTTATCTGAAGCAATGACATGAAATTTCCTTAGTACAAATGTTTAGAAAGCTTCCTGAGGCAGATATCACCTCATTCATTTCCCAAGAAGGAGCAGGTTGGAGAGGATGAAACTGAAAGAAAGTCCATGAGTTTTTTTCCCAAGTTTCACTGTAGCAGCAAAGAAATAACCCCCCGCATCTGCAGCTTCAGAGTTTCTGGTCCATGTGCCAACCTTTGCTGCTTTAATGTCAGGAGACCATGGCGAATCACTAAGATTACCATGTTCGTCAGGCACACCATAGGGTGGACTGAAAGTTTACCCAAGATCCTAAACAAACCTTTCTAGAGAAATGAGACAAAATATACCTTAAGTTCTAGAATTTCAACAAATGAAAGCTCATGACAAATTAAAAATTAATATTTTAGCTCCAGTCTATTTCTAAGTCTTCTTTGCTTCTTTTTAATGACCATCTTATTCTTGCTGTACTTACTTAAATAAAACTAATTATCTGGACTAGGCATCCAATTTCTTCAAATCTGTTGAAAAAGAAAAGAAAAATGCTCATAGGAAAATTTAAATCTCAAAAATACACCTCTTTGATCGTTTCTCATTTTGTAATATTGGTATTGGTTTGTTTCCTTGTGATGTCAATCCATTCTTTGCTAGCATTTTGTAATAAAGAATTTGTCCTATTCTTGGGAATTTTAGTTTTCCCCAAGGTAAAGGCCTGCAACACTAAGATAAATAATTTTCCCCACAAACCTATGTTGTATCAAACAACACTGATTTAAATTGCATTGAACAAACCCCAGCCACTAATAGCCCCTAACTATTAGTTGATTAATAGTATTTTAAATAGCGATCACCGAAAGGGACCCGGGGAACATTCCTCTGAATTTAGCCTCCTATTGCCACTTTATATAAAGCATTATTAGTTATGCATTGAAGAGCCTGGTGGCATTCGCTAGCGACTCGGCACATAAGTTTGATTAAGTTAAATGTTAAGCAGTCTACTTCTTGTTAATATAAATGGAGCAAATTACGGCTGTAAATAGAAGGGCCGCTACACTAGACCCAGCATCCCAAATATCTCAAAGTAGTTGCTGCAGCGTACTTGAATGGTTGATTCTTCTTTTCTTTCTCTGCTAAATTAATAAGATAAATGTACAGCAGCCAAAAACCTTAATGTTCTGCATTAGAAGTGCACTGCCTAGGAGCCCAGTCAATACATGTCCTTTTGTCTTAGAATGGGAAAGCATTTAATGGTATCCAAAATCATTGAGTTTACACGTGTAAGTGGTGCAGCAGGCTTGCCCTTTCCTTTGAAACACTGAAAAATCAAGTTGTTTTTGCCATCCTCTAGCTCTTCAGCTTTCCCTTATGCTATTTGCAGTGCTTTTTAGTTCCCCTGTCTGTTTCCTTACTTTTTGTCTTCTCTCCAAAGAAGAGGTTTGGTAAGTTTATTCTGCCCACTCTTTACAGAAAGAACACATGGGAGCCAGCGGCAAATAGATATTTCACAATTTCGGACTATCTTAATTCCAGTCAGGAGTTTCCCATAGGGCAGGACAGCTGAGTAAACAGAAGTATCATCTTGGAAGCAAACAGAGATTTGCAGAATGGCGTGTGAGGGTTTTTTTCCTACCAGTAAAAAATTACAAACAATGTTAAAAACTAATTCTCCTAACACAAAATTTTGGGATGCTTAAATATCCCTAATAAATACCCGTCTCTAAGAAATGTTGCTCTTTTTTTATGTCAAAAAATTAAACCTTCAGACTGATATTCTGATATTTCCTCTGCTGAGGCTGAGTGAATGTTATGACATGAGACTTTTATGTATTTGGTTTATGTCAAATAAAATAGATTCACCTGGAAGCCCCATCTGGTGTATATTATGATCAGAATATGTAACAATTTCAACTGGAAGGGAATTACAACAACCAGGATTAAGCGAAGGAAGAGAAAGACTTGCTGACTACTGCTTACTACATGACGCCTTGTAATAAGCAAAAATTCGAGTGTGCCTACACACTTGACAGCTGTCGGGAGAAACAGATGTTCAGCACCCAAAGATTTTCACAGCTGTGAGATTTTCACAACCCATATGCTGCGAGGGGCTACCCACAGGGTGGTCCATTCCCTGTACGTTTGGAAAGACCTGAAGTTTAACTAAACTCTCTTAATTTGTCACATTCCTTATGCAGTCAGTCTTTCTAAATGTGTGACAGACAAAGCCCTGCGCATCACGAGCCACATTAATGCACAAATTCGGCTCCTATACATCAGCACTTAATGCCTTCCAAAAGGCTAGGTGTGTGCACTGCCTTGTGTGTTACTTGGAATAAGTCCCACCGAGGCTGGGATTCACAGCACCTAGTCCTAATGATCAGACAGTGCGGGTCTGGGCCCCACCAAGAGGAGGGGCTCCCCCAGCTGGGAGAAGGGCAGGAATCGAGACCCCGAGTCCCACCTGCCTCATTGGTCTAGGGCTGGATACAGAAAGACTACATGGCAAAGAGAGGTCAACATGGTAGAATATTCCTGGGCAAACTAGCAGTGGGTAGAGACGTAGTGGCAGGGTGGGGTTTTTTTCAAGCTGAGACTTTATTATGTAAATAATAAAAATCTGATTAGGAAATTCACCTCATGTAGTCAGATACCTATGAAAGCTGAGCTAGTCACTTCAAACTCCCTCCTGATCCACTGAAGGAGAAGACACTTCAGTGTACAATTTGCTTGACTTATTTTAGATCAGGTGATTTTAGCTATGTTTAAATAATAATAATAGTAATAATAATACTTATTCAGTGCAAGGCACTTTAACCATTCCCCATTTAAACTTACACAAGGAAAGGGATGATACAGAACAAAACATTGCATTTTGCTAATCAATGTCCCACAGTTTTCTCCAAATGCAAAGCCTACACTGTCCCCAGGATCCTACAGGCTAAAACACTGTTTTGAAAGTGGCTGAAATTGGACACAAATTGAAAATTAAATCTGTGTACATAATGATCCGCTAAGGGACATTTATATGTATTTGTATATTCATTATGTAAAAAACAACTGCAGGCTTAGTTTGATTAAAATCCAGCCTTAATGAAAGAACAGAGAAATGCCTACTCAGATGTCTTCAAAAGCATGAATTGTAACAAGGTTTCTTCCCACCATAATTTATTTTATATTCTGGTAGTTGCAGCAGTAAGTTTTACCCTCACTGTTTTCCTTCTAGAAAATATTTGACGTAACATATAGCTTACTGATATGGTCTATTTTAAACTTACCACTTTTTTTTTNNNNTGGGTTTTTTTAAAATTTTGCTTTTTTTTTTTTTTTTTTTTTTTTTTTGTATAGCATGTTCTCCAGTCATGTGGGGAAGTGTTCCTTATAAAAAGAACCACAGTGAAACAATTCAGGTATTTCAAAGCCTTTGTGTTCCTGCCAGAAGTTGCTTTAATGTATGTGTTATGTGAAATTTAAACACGGGACAAAATGCAAATGCCCACCCTATCATTATACAATTTGCCTTTTTAAAAATTATTCTTAGGGCTAGGCATTTTCAGAGCCATAAAAATGTTTATAAATTAGATTATAAAGTGTTACTGTAGATCTAGGTTTGTTTAAAGCACAGGGCTGTGAATTATAAGAACACAGATTTGGTCTGACTTCACTAATGACGTGACGAGAGGAGCCTTTCCACAGCGTTAAAGTTTAAACGTTCATAGAAAAAGGAAGGCAACATAATCAACAGAGAGGTGGGGACACATGATTAGGTGTGCTCCCTTCAAACAACCATATCCCTCAGAAACAGCCAGGAATCCTCCTCCTCGCTTCCATTTGCCAAGTTCCACAGAGTTCCTTCTCTCCCCTTTTTTCCCTAATGAGACAAAACAAGCAGAAAATAATAATCTGCTATTGAACAAACTAGGATGTTGAACCTCTGTCGTATTCCTGCTGTGTTCCTTAGGCTGTGACACCAACACTGGGATGTAGCTTGTGTACTCGAGTATTTGAGTCATTGCAACTTGGACATGTCCTGAGACATCTAAGCCTATGATGCTGCTGCCTACCTGAGACTTCTCTAAGTGACACAGAAAACACATTGAAGACCAGGCTTATTTGGGGTTTAGAAATATCACCTATGGTTGTACCAGTTACAACCACGTGACAGCAGCATTACTGTCAAAAATGAGGTGTGCAAATCACTGCCTCGGCAAACTGTCTTTTAAACGGAGGACTGAATGTGCCCAGCTGTGTGTCCTGTTTTTCTAAAGGCAGAGAAGTCTATCCAACACTTCTCTGTATCAGTCTCCACATTCTCAGTGTGTTGGTCATTCAGCTTACCGAAAGACTCTCTCATTGTAGACCCTCCTCTACTATGGAACATGTCCTCCTGTCTCATATTTAATTATTTTTGATCCTCACAAAAATGACCTTGGGATGCTGGTGACACGCCACCTCCCGCACCCTCAGGCCCATTCTGCTTTCTTGGAAAATTAAATTTTCACCCTGAGGACGCAGTGGGTCATCAGGAGGGACAATATCCAGTTTTCAGTAGAACAGTATGTTTGTGTAACAAATTTACCTGTATTATTGACAAAGCTTTTCTATGTTAATTTGGGCTATGACTGTTAGCCTTACTACATAATTTGGACATCTAAGTTGTTAAAACATATACTGGAATAACAATAAACTCTTGGATAGTTTACTGTGCGTTTTCCTTGGTCCTCAACAAGAGTCAGAGGACAACATCTGCTCGGCTTCACCACTGCCATCGCACAGGATCTGACAACCCCATGCAGTCCCAAGGAGTGCCTCCAGGCCCGCTCTTGATTATTATTGTTTATCTTATTGTACAAAGTATTTTGGGATAATTCTATTCTGGGTGATAAGTCTAATTAATAAGCTCAAATCAAGCAGTCTGCTTTCCTGAGCACATGAATTCTCGGTGAGTAGCAAGTTGTAGTATGAGCTTCTTCTCTGTGTTATAGGAAACTGCTAGAGAAATGTCTTTTGAGGTCTTCAAGGTACAATTTTTCTACTGAGGATTCAGCTACTTCATTGTGAGATATTGCTAAGCAGATCAGAGGATAAATCTATCATATTTCTAGTTTCACTGGTGCATGCATGACGGTACCCCAAAGGCAGTCTCTTGTACTGTTCTAAGGCAGAGTGACCTGGAGATCATAAAGGGGGTGCTTCATAATTAATATTTTGCTGAAGGCATATTAAAATAAGTAACATGATTTTCTCACAGAGCCACACAGGTAGGCTGTCACCTCTGAGTGAGTATACCTATACTGGCTCTGCAGCGGTCAAGAACCAAGCTGATCTATGTTTTATACAATGAATGTACACAGACACCTATATGCACATGCAGGTGCAGGAAGAAAAGAATTCCAGCACTGAGAACTAGATTTGTTAAAAAACTCTTTAAAATAAAATGCCATAGAAAAAAGAAGACATTATCTGTATCATAGAGTATGATTCATACTGAATGCTTACTTATGCTTGCTTCTTCTAAAAAAAAAGTCTAAAATAGAGTCACAAAACTGCATCTTCTTTTTCCATAAAGTCATAAATGAAGTTAATTTTAATTCTCCTATTTTTTTATGACTGTGGCATATCTAACTGAAATAGCAGAAGAATCTTCTGAAAAAGCGAAATATCTTGGAAAGCACTTTAGAACCAAAGGTGTGCACTTCTGATGACAAATGCAACTTCTTTTTTTAAAGACTATCAAAGACTACAGCACAGTATATCTTTTTAAACAAATATTGCCTAGAGGCCTACACAAAGATTTAGAATTGGTGGATTTTACAGAATGCAGTATGAAGTTCCCCAGACACTGAGGTGTTATTTCTCACACATTTTTCTGTGGTGTCTTGGCACTAGCAGACGCGCTTCTCTTGGAGATGTTGTGTACACTCCTTGTCTCACAGAACGTTTTCATGTACAGCTCATTAAGAGATGTTCTTTTTTTTAGATACAACTGTTCAAATACATCTTATGTTTCAGCATCTTGACTTTGCAATAAAAATATAAAAATAAAAAATATAGCCATTAGAGGTATTTCAAGTACTACCTTCGGATTTTTCTCATGGATTCAAAAATATATATTTTTTAAAATTTTCCATCTTCCCCATATGCCTATAGAAGCCCTTGAAATTGTTCAAGTCTATTTGCATTGTCATCAGCTGGAAGACAATTAGTTACAGCTCAGAAACTCGGGTGGCACAATAGTACCACCAGGGCTGAAGATACAGATATCCATCCACTGTGCTTATTAAAACATTCATAATTATATATAAAGAAAAGATGAAGTACCTGTCTGGAGGGCTATATATGTTATGGTTCACTATGGAGAAGTTATTTGCTTGTTTATTTCTGTGCTGGAGGTTGTGACCCTCCTAGAAGGGATGGACTTGATGCAACCTGGTCTAGTTGAGGGTGTTCCTGCAACTGGAGGGAGGTCAGACTAGATGGCCTTTGGAGGTCCCTTCCAGCCAGGAGGATTCTATGATTCTATGATGATTATTCAATTTCTGCCTGTACTCCAGTATTTTAGCATGAAGTGAAATCAGTATTGTTTTTACCTTAACATTGGGTTATAAACTGCAGGAGTCCAGGAACTGACTCATAAGTCCTTCAATGCCCTCTTCTTCCAGAAGCCATGTTAATGAATAAAGGGTCTGGTAGTCCTTCTTTGCATTTGTGGCCCTCAGAGACTCCAACTCTGCAACTCAGGATGTTTCCCAAGTATGTATAAGGTTGAATTAAAGTTTTAAAGTTAGATGGCCCTTTGAAAGTCTCAAGGGTGACAAAAGGGTGGGTAGCTCAACCACGTAATGAGTGAAAAAAAATTATTTTACCCAAACATGGGCTATCATGCTAAATGAATCCCTGTCATAGTCCAACAGAGTACCAGTGCAGAGAATTACACATGTAATTCAGTGCTGGTGGATCTAACAGTGCAGTAACAAATTTATAATCAAATAAAATTGGAAAAGGGGAAGCTGGATTAAAACAGCAACCTGAGCTTCTTCTGAGTCACGGGCCTTTGCTAACTTTGGGCTAAAATATAGCACTTGTCATCTTATCCATGCTTATGACAGCCTCAGCAACATTTAAGATGAATAAACAGCTTGCACTTCAAAATGGATTTCAATATGACAGGGATAAGAAATATTTAATGCAACTAGAAGGGTGTCTGTGAGTCAGTGAGATATATACCTCTAACATAATAAATTACATTTGTTAGCAAAAGGACTTTGAAAAAGTTTTAAGCATTCCCTACATACTACAAGCTATGGATCTTGTCTCCTCAGAGTCTTGGTAGAGCTTTGGCTTTGAACAATAGAAGACATTAAGTTTGAAACATCAATATATGTCAGAATTACACTTTGTGAGGCAGCAGATATATGATTCTTATTGTCATAATGATTGGAGGTGTAAGAGTCCTTATCTTCAAGTTATATTAGCCTGCTTTTGACAGCTAGCAAGAATCTTTGTCCTACAGAGAACCAAACAGGCATTTTATTAATAAAGTTTTTCACATGAGAAAACCTGCTTTCAGCTCTTCAGCACGCCAAGAAAGTACACACTCAAATAATTTCCTCTGCTTGTGAAAGGAATAGGCTGCCAGCTACTTGAATAGTGTAATACCACTCAGCAGACACTGTGCAGAGTCAAGGCTATCCCCAAACATTTTCAAATTAAGTTTGAGGCAAATTAAGTGTGGGAAGAAAAATTATGTGAGGGACTAAATTAACTTATGGATAATCAACACACATAATTTTCTGTGATTTAAATTACGAAGTATCTCTGCATGTTTTAGGAAACGACCGAAATAAATGGAAAAGTTGTGAAAAGGAGTGCAAGCAAGGCTGGAATGCAGGAGCAATAACTTGTCAGGGAACGGCATCGCTCATGATTAAAAAAAAAAACAAACCAAACCATGGACATGGTTTTAAAATTCTGTTTATTACATTATTTGACCAAATTATGGAAAGGGAGGTGGAGTGTACTGCTGGAACCAATGACCATCTAGCAGAACCTGTAGGAATCAGCTTGATAATATCAACATCCATTTTACTTGATGAGACTTACCCATTTTTTCCTGCATGGGACAAGTTGTCCTCTTGGATGAGGCTGCAGAAAATGTGAGTGAGGAGTTGAATGGGAAGAGGTTGAGGACTGTGGTTTTGCTTCAAGTAACCAGAAAGGAGAGGAAAGAAAAAAAAAAAAAAACTGAATATATTATGTCTGTGAAGGAAAGGTACCTGATCTGGAATACATTTTGGCTTTTCCTTAATCTTCTGTTTGGATTATATTTGATTTTACATGGATAGTAGAAAATTAATGAAGTTAATTTAGTAAATCTCAGTGCAATCTAGCCCAATTTTTATGTCATTGCAGTCTCAAATGGTTTACTGGGACCTTTTCTATGTTTGACTGAACTGGGTGAATTTCAAAACTGTGCATCTCCCCTCTTCCAGCACCTCTGCTCTTTCAGAATGAGGTGAAATACAACCCATTTGGGTTTTAGAATTATTCTCAAAAGTCCTTGAACATCACAGAACATAAAAGGAGGTGACGTTGTTTTGCCTGGAAATCTGATGTTTTTCTTCTGCTTACTGTGTGCTGGTCAGTAGATGCACGGGCTGCAAACCAGCATCTTGTGTATTGGGAGTCGGAGACAACAGAAAGTCTACAAATGCCCTCTTTGCTTAGGCCTGAAGGTATGGATTTATATTTCAGGCAGTAATTCCATTGTCTCAATGCTCTGCAGTAAGCAACAATCCTTAGATAGTCTTTTTGATACCTGGCTTGAATAGCACACTAAATTGCTAGCTCACTAGTTCACTAAACTACTACTAGTCCAAGCTAGATTGAGGGAAAAATCCAGCATTTTCGGTCATCCACTTGTCTTTATTATTTTGAAGTTGTTTACCACCTGTTAAAAGGTGATTGGGATAAATTCCTAACTGTTAGAATTGCCCCACAGTTTGGACAGAAATTCCTAAGTCTGACAGTATAAAGATATTTGTGTTGTAAACGTAAATCTTTAAGAACAGTCTCAGTGTTACAAACATTCAGTCAAAAGAGGCATTCCAGTTATCTAACACAAAAATGAAAACACAAAAAAAAACCCCACAGAACTTGAAAAGTAATAATTTTTTTCATTAAAGCTGCAGAAAATCCAAACGAACAGTTTCAAACTGTGGCTTTATCTACTATTAAAAGATCTATAACAGCCAACTTCCAAAACCAGCATGAAACCCAATTATAGAATATCTTTGCTGTAGCTGTTTCTATTTACATCTCTCCAAGATCAGAAGCAAATAATCCAGACTTTCCTACAACAGCAGCATGTTCCTGACCTTTCTCGATGACGGCTTCTGAATGAATTTACAGCATTCTCAAGACTGATGCGGTTGGCATCGAGGTTTCTGATGGAGCTTCAGCTTCCTCCATCAGAGAAAAACTATACGCAACGTCAGAGACGTGACATATCATATCTTATGATGCGATTACATAGGAATCCATTTCCCCCGTGCATTTTCTTCCAGTACTGCCTTTTTCTTCTCTCCTTCCAGCCCCTCCACAGAACCAGAGTCCCCTCTTTCTTTGTGGCAGCATTAGCAGCGATGGGAAAGATGCAAGTGTGTTTAGTGCCATGGTAATTCCATTTGTCACTTTACTGACTGTGGCTATTCTCCTAGGAGGTACCCATCACACCTTTTTACTAAGCAGGGCATTGTTTCTCAAGATTATCTTCAGACATTCATCTTCAGTGCTTCACCCTCTTCAGAGAGTGGTGAGGCACTGGAACAGGTTGCCCAGAGAAGCTGTGGCTGCCCCATCCCTGGAGGGGTTCAAGGCCAGGCTGGATGGGGCTTTGAGCAACCTGGTCTGGTGGGAGGTGTCCCTGCCCAGGGCAGGGGTGTTGGAATTCAATGATCTTTAAGGTCTCTTCCAACTCTAACCATTCTATGATTTCAAATTAAAAATAATATTTACTTTTATTAGTATTAACGCTTCTCGTCAAGCACTGCCAGACCATAAAATATTTGTTAAATAAAAAAGGGATAGTAAATCGCCAGTCTATAAACGAACCTATTTTACTCAGAAATAATTATAATTATAGTGGAGTCGTAGGAGACAGGGAACTTAATTGCTAGTAGCTGTACAACGTGTTCAATCTGGAGGTTCCAATGTCCATCCTTCCCTCATCGCTTGGGCATTTAATGCACATACATATGATTAACGTATATCTATATTGCTGGTACATTGAGTGAGGAGTTATGAGTCATACAAAATTGTGTTATTTGCAGTGCTTTGTCTTTTTCATAAAAGCATACAGGGCTAGGGGCTCAGACTGCAATAAAACTTGCATACAAATCAACTGTATTTCAAATGTCAGGAAAAAACGACAGTTTGTTCTCTTCTTTGCGACTGCTTTTATTGCAAGAAAGATGGATGCTTCAGGAGCAAGTAGACCTGTGGTGGCAAGACCTCTTTATTTAATTTGAGCTTCTGCTGTTACTGATCCTGCCAGCAAGGAGGGAGGGGGGAAAAGGGTGAAAACTCTTGGTTAAAACTCTCCTCTGTAACAAAACTTTCCTCTGAAAAATGGTCTGGCAGTTCACAGGCTACTGCCATCTGTCAGAACCTTTCATCTCCAATGCACTTCCTCTTAAATTATCAGGAGGCTCTAGATTTGCTCAGCTATTCAAGATCTTAGCTGAAATCTGAGTTGCAAACACAGTCATTCAAGGTCTCTCTTCCCAGGGCAGTGCCACACCACCTGTATGTAAAATAGCATTTTCTGGCCCAATTAGGAGTTAATTAATTGATGCAAATTAGAACAATGGGTATAAGTTTCATTACTCTCTACAAGTTTGCTTTTTTATTCTAAGCCAAGCTCTTCAGCGCCAGCGTCTTAGAACTTTAGCCACTTGAATTCAGGGTCAGGCATGTCACCCATTATACTTTGGATATTTTATAATTCTATCAGCTGGAGGCGATTGCCTCCAACCAGTCCAGACTAAACTTCTCTTGCAGCATTTCCTACTCTCTATCTTGGATGGGCGGTAAGTGTCTCTATGTATTTTATTTGGAACCTAGGCAGGCTTGTTAATGTGACAAGCTAACTGAAAGTTAGACATTTTAATGCCCAGCTTCTGTTTAAAAATTACCTACCATGGTTACTCGTACTTCAAACCATCTCTGACTTACTGAGTAAATGACCTACTTCATTTTGTGTTTGTTTTGGTTGTTTATGCAAAGATTCTGTTGCTGTTTTGCAACATTAAGTAGTCTATTAACTAGCTCTAATTGTAAACATGCTTTTTGATTTGCCCTGTAGGGTGAGTAGTTTGTGCTTTGACGCTATTTCCTTCCAATCACTGGTTTTCCTCACTCTGGTAATGGCGTCTGTACTAATCTTTTCAAAACTACAACATTTGCTTCAGGTTTTACAGCTTACTGTGGATCCCTTGAGCTGAATATATAAGCATTTGTGAAAGGCTATGTTTGTGACATTTCTTATCTTTACTTGCTAGATAACATTGATTTTATTTGTCTTCTATTACTCTGCACGGAATAATAGTCATGATGTGTTTCTGTGTCAATATCCTATGAAAAGACAGCAGAATAATTAGTTATATCAGGGCTGTGTTAGTGACATTGTCTCTCACCTTGTCAATAATGGGTTTCTGTAGCTCAAAATGAGATTAAAAACTTCTGAGAACAATAGTAAAAATAGTCTTCCAGGGATTTAAAGTGTGGGTTTTTTCAGTCCTAATGCCTTAAGACTGTAACAAGAAGCTTTCTGGGAGTCTAAGAATCAGTGTTCAAGATTAACAGTATGGTCAGTTGATGAGCAGATACAGTCAGAGATGCATTAGACAGCCTGTTCAGACCATAAAAAATGTACCTTTGAAATATATGCTTACCTTTGACATGAAAATGGGTTTAAAAGAAAAGAAATAAAAACCCGAGACCAATAGTCTCCTGAACTCCTCTTTCAATTTCGCAACTATCATAGCATTTAAGTCATTGGGTGGAAAAAAAATAAATCTTACTTTATGAAATGATTCTGAACGTGTTTAAATACTACTGTTGTGGGTTTGGGTTTTTTTTTGTCCAAAAGATAATAAATTATCACATTCTTGTTTTCTTTGTGAAGTTTGTTGAGGAACATTGTATTTGATGTTTATGAAATCATAGTGTTCTACATGGGAGACCTGAACAAATAGCAATTTATTTATGCAGAATATTGATACAGGAAGATCAAAGGTATGTGGGCAGAAGATGCTTGTATGTTTAAAAACTGGTTCCTTTCTAAGAAAACTTTAAAGCAAGTGAAAAGCATGACATCTCAGAAGAAATCAATTTCTGAAAATTTGAAAATATTTAGAAAACTGCATATTTTTCACAATTTTTCTCTCAAGGGAAAAATTATCCTTCTACATCTCACCTCACATGTTAACTACCAACGGAGCAGGGTGGCCTGACAGAGGGGATTTTCCTTCTACCATCTTTCAGCTCACCTTTTGGTAAAATGAAATGAAACAGTTCTGTGGTTTTCACAGCATCAGAAGGTGATATATGATACCTCAAAGCCTAGGCAAGGAAATGGATTGTGTAAAACTCATGTTTTCTTACAGCTGCACTCAAGGGTGCCAGCGAAGAATACCTATTTTAGCTCAATTTGCTAGTCATGCCTACCTGAAGCCTTATTCATACATGGGTTTCTTTAAAGGACCAAGATAAAGGAATACAAAGGCCTTTTTGAATGCAAGCTGTTACTCCAAATCTGTAACAGCAACAACTGAATGCTTCATATTCAGAGTAGCACTGAGATGCTGCGCAGAAATTATGTACGTGGTCTTGTACAATCACTGTGTACCCACAAAGTTTGACTCGCCTCTACTGGGTATTATCATCCTCAACTGTAAGGAATTTATAACAAAAATCTCCAAATTTTCCCATGTTCTGAGTAAAGTTGTCTTAAATATGAGTTGAAGCTTGGAAAGCATGTCTTCTTTTTTTTTTTCTTTTTTCCACTCCACCTTTAAAGCAGTTAGGGAATGACAGAAGAATCAAAGAGTTGTATACAGCCAGGATAGGCTGAAAAGTCTCATCAAATAACACTCAAAGTGATGGGTTTCCTTCAATTGTCATTGACTTCCGATAGAACTCTTTGATCTTCCTCTCCATAAGGTTTTTGTTCCCTTTTTTATGAAACTTTGGAGATCTTCCTTCAGTTTTCCTTGTTCCTTTTCTGTAATGATAACCTGTAGGTTGATGGAGATAAAGTATGTTTATACTTCCTGCTTGCTATGCTCACTGCAGTAATTTGAATATTCAGTCTCTCTGAGAAGAAGAAAAGCCGTGTCTCTGGCTAATATTCAAACTTTCCTGAAGTGTGTTCTGTTCACTAGTTTTCATATTCTAGTTACACTAGGTTGCACTTCTTTGAAGTAAAGCAAATGTAATAGGCATTTTGCTGAGCCTTTGTGGTAAGTATGATAAGCAAAGCTTGCAAAAAAGTTAGGGAAATAGTTTTAGCATTATTTATATATTCTTCATGCTTAAACTGGCTTCTGTTCTTTGTTATTGAACTCTTTCAAAAAGATTGATGAAATTTCTTAGCAATATGTGTTAGTCTGTGATCTTGCAGTTTTAGCAAGCTCCTACATGCTGCAACTAAATGATGTGCTCATTTTAACTGAATTTTCTCTGAAGAAAATAAGAATGCAGCTTTATAAAGCACAGTCCAGAGATGTACTGCTTCTGCATCAGAGCTTATTTCCATAATACAAACGGAAAATTGTATAGGGAGAAAGAGAGTTGAAATGATGAATAATATAAATAGACATATTTGCATAAATTATTAAATTTTATGTTGTAATTTCTTAGTAATTATAATCTGCTGCACTTCAGCTTGCTAGCAGTTACTTGGCTTTCTTAATTTGGTCACAAAAAGTAGTATTTTGCCCCTATGTATTTTGAAATTTACCATGCCGATTCCAGACCAACTCTCCAATTTACTGAGAACATCTGGCTTTTTGATTCTGTTCTCTTGAGTTACTGCACCTCTCTCACTTGCTGTAACCTAAAAATTTTATAAGGAAGTTCACCACTTTATCTTTGAAGTCACTCTGGAGACCTAAAATAGAGTCTTACTACTGAGAACATATTTAGCTGTGATTAGAAACCAGTATTTTTTTCCTTCAATATGTTTTTTCATAGACTTGTAGTTTGTTCAGGTCTGATTTGATGAGATTTAGGGGGTTTATTTTTCTTTTTTTCTTTTTTCTTTTTTTTTGCTAAGGAATATCATATAAGGCAGCATCTAATATCTGACAAATGTGAAGATAAAATGTTCATGTATTTTTCCTGTTCATTTATTCCTTATTTTCTCTATTCTTTAAAAAAAAAAAAAAAAGGAAATGAGATAAATAGGTCACATGAATTCACCCAAAAACATGGCATCTATGCCTTATCTCCTATGTAATTAGATCTGCCTTTTTCTTTTTTAAAGAATATTTTAGTTTCAAAGTCATGCTGACTAGTCTATAATTCCCCAGATTCTTTTTTTTTAAAAAATAAGTAGAGCATTTGCTCTTTTTCTGGTCTATTAAGATTTCACCTGTCATTGCGTTCTCAAAGATAATCACTAATGCTTTTGAAATTGCTTTGACCAGTTTCTTAAATTCCGTAGGGAAATTCAACAGTTGCTTTTTCCTTTCTCTAGATTGGTGTCCTGGTCCTAGTATTGTACTCTAAGTCCTTGTACTGCATTTAATTTTTGTCTTCTACTTGGATTTTTTTTCCTGAAAATTCTTGAAAGTATTTCAGCACTTTTTTCATCATCCAATTTTTCTTTTAGATACAAACACATAGGATGCTGTCAACAGATGTCTGTCACTCTGCACCTAATTTAAGCAATGAAATAGTTTCAAACTTTGAAAGTTTCAGGAAATGAAAATATTTCAGATTCTGAAAAAAAAAAATTATAGGGAATATCAGCATTCTCCATCACTAATGGTGTTCTCCAGGGGTCAGTACTGGGTCCAGTGTTGTTCAATGTATTCCTCAATGACCTGGATGAAGGGACAGAGTGTACCCTCAGAAATGCTGATAATGCAAAACTGGGAGGAGTGGCTGACACACCAGAGGGCTGTGCTGCCATTCAGTGAGACCTGGACAGGCTAGAGAGGTGGAGAGGAACCTAACGAAACTCAACAAGAAGAAATGTAGGGTCTTACACCTGGGGAGGAATAGCCCCGTACCCCTATCGGTACAAGTTAGAGGCTGACCTGCTGGAAAGCTGCTCTGCAGAGAGAGACCTTGGAGTCCTGGTGGACAAGTTGGCTGAGGCAGCGATGTGCCCTTGTGCTGAAGAAGGCCAATGGTATCCTGGGGTGCATCAGGAAGAGTGTGATCAGTAGGCTGAAGGAGGTTATGCTGCCCTCCCCACTCTGTCCTGGTGAGGCCACATCTGGAGTACTGTGTCCAGAAAAGGCAAAAGACACTTCTGAATATGTTTTCAGACTTGTAGGAGGTTTGGAGGGCTTTCATACTTGCTTCCAGTAGTGCAATTTACTTTAAAATGGTGACTGCAATAAGTTCAAAATGCTGAAAAACTAGTCAGAGTACTTTTTATGATTTAAGTGTTCATCTCTCACTGTCAGGAAATAAAAAGATGAAGCAGTACAGTTTCCTTTATGCACTATTTATGTTTCAAATACTAGGTGTGATATTTTTCTTTTTTTTTTTTTTTTTTTCCTTAAAAAGCAAAGGCATTACATGGCATTTACAAATGCCATTTTCCTTAAACCTGAAGTGCTTTGTGTGAAACAATCTGGGTTTGTCTTCACTGGGAGAGGTCTGTTGAAGATCCTGGGAACCGCTGGGATTCTTTTGCCAAGACTCTTAGGAAAGGTAGCTATGTCAGCCCTCCTTATTCTTTATGAGTATTTGTCTTTGACAGGATAAAGTTATCTGTTTTGAAATACACCTCTTTTAAGCATCATTCAACATAGATTACTTACCTGAGAGCATTAATTTAATAGAGAATCCTCATGAGATAGTCACTTTATTAGTTGGAGTCACTTTATTCTGTTGGAAGACAAAACCCATTCTTAAAAATTCTTATTTTTAATCAAAATAGCTCATTCTAAGTAACCTCTAGCTGAAGCACTGACCACTGTTTCTTCTTCCAGTTCTACTGTCTAAGATACAATCTGGCAACATAATTAAACTTATTTTGGCTGTGATGTGGCAGGAAGTAACAAAATCTGAAAAAAGTCATCTTGAACTGTCCCCAGAATACTTTTCCATCTTTGACACAAGAGTGAGTTAATTTACTCACTCTAGTGATGCTAAACCATAAACTTTCCTACCAATTGTTTAATTACAGCTGTGCATTCATAGCTGTACATCTAGTGAGTGGAAGCACATCCACTCTCTAGATACCTAGAAGCCAAATTCATTATTATTTTGCTTTTATATTATCAGGAATCTTGTACAACTTGATGAGAAAAATCTCTTTTCCATTTTCCACTGGCTACAGTTGTCTCCTGGCTCAACGGTAATAGCTGTGGCATCGTGCCAAGGCAACTGTCAAGTTCGATGTGATTCCCATGTTCCATTGAAGAACTATGCTTTCCATTTCACAAAAGAAGATTGCCGAGTTTCCCCCCCTCTAGAAATTATTCAGCCCATGAACAGGGAAAAACCCCAGATTTCTACAGTGTAGAAGAGTTTCACTTTAGGGCTGTGAAATAATAGCTAAAATATTATGACTTATTCCTTGAGATACAGTTTTAACTTTAAGACAAGTAAGTTGTACTGCGGGTTTAAAGATATGTCCCCTAATACTACTCAAAAGAAAACCTTTTTCTCTTATAATGTTTATCGTTGGCAGTTACAGTAGTGAGCTTCATGTGGTTCATTTCCAGAGTGTTGGAAGAGTTCCTTCTGAATAGGCATCTGCTAAAACATTTTTCTATCAAGAAGAAAGGAAAAGGTCTGTTCCAGCCAATTATTTCCCCATCCCTCTTATTTTGATCATCTCCAGCATCATATGGAAGCCATCACTGTTAGAAAGTTAAAATCATATTTGTACCAGACAAACTGACTCCAAATATGGATTTTATTTTGGACACCGCTACATTTGACATGCTCGGTATAATGAGCCATTTCTTATATTTAAATTGCAAGCATTTCTGTGGTAATTAGAATACAACATATTCTCTGTCGGATGTCTGCCTGACTTGGGTAGCTTTCAGGATAACAATTGTCCAAGAAGCTCTGGTGCAGTATGAAGAAGTCAAACAGATGGAAAGTTTTAGTTTATTTTAGTGTATTTCTAAGTTTTATTTAGCTAAAGCACAGACAACAAAGTTTAATAAAACACGACATTACTTACAACAAGGGCATATCGCTCATTTAAATCCCTAATGTGGCAACACACAAAATTGTGGTAACGTATCTATGGGACAGGAAGGAAATTAATATTGGTCTTTTTAGGAAACACTAAATTACTTTATAGAGCTTTTACTGGTCAGAGTATGAAACAATAGAAATTAAAGCTTTTAAGAGACTGCTCATTTAACATCTCAGTAGAGCAAGTACCTGAATATGAAGGTTTGGCTAATTTCACGTTTGTATCTGTGAATGTTTGATTTTTCCCAAGGTAATGGAATTTACTTTGCAGCAATCCCAGACTGGCAATAGCATTTCATAGTTCACTTTTCTTTCTCCTGTATTCCAGGAGTAGTTTTATTCTACAGGAAGTGATAGAAACCCATGAGGTACTTAGTCACCAGAAGTGTTCTTGGTTTTAACTCAGGATCCACGACCGCCTCGTTGTCTGACTTTGAATATGAAGTTAATAATTCAGACAGTTCAAATACTACCGAATTAAAATGCAGCATCTTATTGACCACCATATGTTCAGCTGGAATGTCATTTCTGTGTTAATCAATTAAAGCCAAAGAGAAATCAGCTGGGCTCAAAGAGCTCAAGCCTGGATCAATAAACAGAAGCAAAATTATGTTGCCAGTATTACAACTTTCTGAAAGGGGAATTGGGGTTGAGATTCTGGGTAGAATTACTAAAAGCTAATAATTTATAGATAGAGCACAACAAAAATATGCTAATTACTTCTCAAATGTTTGAAAAATAGTTCTGCCTCACTTAAAATTCAGTTGTGCGATTGGTAAGAAAATATTATGATGATAAAACACTACATGACTTTGAGTTAAGCGCAAACTGACTACAGACCAAAATAAAAATGCCATTTCTGTTGACCAAATGGCATTTAAGATCAAGAGAGTCTGAAAGGTTGGGACCAAGTAGAACAATGTACGGGAAATGGAATATCTAAGTGAAATCTGAAGAGGCAAACATCACTCTGAGAAGGCCAGAGTGAAATATCTTAATTTTATCTATTACCTGAGTGACCAGGGGTAGATTAAATGATTGTTAGTGTAGGTTTCCTGTTTTCTAACTCTTATGAAAGGAGAATAAAAAGTGGTGGTGGTGGTGAGGGGGTGGGAATGGGTAGATCAAAGCTAAAGCTATAAAACCCTCCACAATTATTCATTCTGAATAATTTTAGCACTGTTAACTTACGGAGTGGTTAAAAATGGGTGTAACTACTGCACTTTTTAACTAACTTAGTGTAAGGCTAATACGCTGCTTCATTAGTGCTTAGCAAAGCCCAGGTTTCTGCAGTGTTTATAGAAGCTTTCCCCATCTGAGGAGCACAAAAGCAGAGAAGTCCAGCATTTTCCCCTGAACTGTTGGATGGGAAGTAAGGGAGAAGGAAGTGTGTATAGGAAATTAATTAGGTTGGCAGGCTCTCAGGGGATAATCTCTTTACAGTGTATGATGTATTTTGTCGCCTAGCAGTGTTCTCCATCTGCTTGTTCAATGTACGTACACCGGGGTAGTGAACCTTTTAAGACTTTTCTTAGATATATATGTAATTGAGAAGGAGATTTATTTTGCAGATGGCTTGCAGCAGAGCTTAAGGATAGTTTAACCGCTTTAATAGTAAAGATTTATTTCCTTTGTGATTTTAGTCTCCAGGCAAGAAAAATCAATAAATTTTGGAGCCTTGTTAGGATTTTGGTAGGGGAAAAAAAAAGGCTTACCTACCTTTTCCCATCACATATAGCAATACTCTGTTTCAAACTTACTCTTGCTGAGTTTCTTACTCCTAATTAGTACCTGTGGTTCTGTCTGCCAGTTTTCTACAGGAGAGAGAAAGTGTCTGTAATGGATAGGTCAAACTTTACCTTGTTATCATTCAGCAGAAACCCAGCAGCATCTCTTTTAGAAGCAGGTGCTTTAGTTCTCTAACTCACTCCAGCCCTTCAGCTGGAAAGTCAAGATGGGGATGCCGTTATTTCAGGTTGCTGAACTATATTGACATCTTAAACTATGACATTTAGAACTGCAGATAAGTTTTGAAAGGGGACTTGCTGAAAATTTTCAATGTGTGTTCTTTGCACACCGGACAAAATTTAAAGCTAAAATGTAAACCAAGGAAGGGAGAAATGAAGGAAATTATCTAAATGAGAAATATTTCATTCATTTCAACATCAGAAACATTAGTTATTCTCTTATATCCTGAATATAAGTCAAAACTTTCATTCCCACTTCATAGCAGAACAATGGACATAGAATGGGATCTTTCTAAGAATACATAATAAAACCAAAAAGGCAATTCAGAAACACAATGCAGAGGCACATGCTGCAACTAATGCATAGAAAGGGGAACCCATACAAACATTTACACAGAGAAGAGCTTCAAACAAACTTTGTTGAGAACAAAAATATTACCAAATTAGAAACAGAAACACTAGGCCTTCACGTGACTGTATGGGCAACATTATTCACTCCGAAGACCCTACAGCCTTTGCTTTCAGAGCACATTTCCAAATAGGCTTTTCTTAAACTTGGGTATCCATGAAAGCTGGCATAGTTTTGGAAGAACCCACAAACATAAATCAAAGTACATTCTGCATTATTATCTTTTCATGTTTTGTCTCTCAATTCAGTTCAAATTAAGTTTTATTGTAGCTTTTGTTAGCACTCAGAAGTACCAGCCAAATTATGCCAAATGTTTTCCAAAGATAATTTTGCTCCCTTCTTACATAGTGAACTACAGGATCTTAATTGTAACTATTGCAGTGCCCAAGTGTTATTTTGATCTCAAATTGCTGAGGATTTTGTGGTCCTGAAGTGCAAAAACTCCTGTGATGGCTGCTAATTGCAACTTCTAATTTCATCTGAAGCAACAATGAAAACACCAGGTTTGCCATAATATGTTGAATTAATAAGCTTATGTTACCCATTCGTATATTCCACTGATTTAAATGGCTAGAATTTGTTCACTGTTACCTAATTAATTTCAAATGCATAGATAACATTGTTGTCAAACCATGCTGACTTAATTTTCAACTTGCTTTTAAAAGACAGAAGTACACAAACCTCAAGCTGTTCGCTATTATGTCTCAGTGATTCTGTATAATGACACATTTCAGCAAAGCGTATGGACATTTTCTGTTTTATACATGTGACAAATAGATCTGCCTCCAACCCATGTATGGCTTTGTTTAAAAGGAGTTGAGGTTTTGTAGAACAGAAAGTACATAAATAGAATTAGTTCCTACTGGATATTATCAAAGAAAAAATAAGCATGGTTGAAAAATGAATTTGAATATCAGCTGCAAATTTTCCATTTCCTTGGGCATTTAATTGTTTTATTTTATAAAATAAGATTTTTAATTCATTTGACTATTTAATTTATTTATAGAAAAATTTCCAGGACAGAAATTTGTTCTGGCAAGGCTAACATTAAAGAATGTTTCAAAAATGTTTGAGTTTTTTTTTGATAGCATCATTACATCAGATGGTCAAGTACAGATTATATATGTCCATAACTAATTCAAGTACCTTGGAAAATATAGATTTTCATCTAAGAAATGCAATTTTGTCCCAAACTTTCAAGTATCTATCAGTTTCTAAAGTAAATATGAACACTTAGAGTAGTAAACCATTTTGTGTTTGCAGCTGTATAGTAAGTCCTCTAGAATGGTCCCAGACTTCATTTAAACAGACACTCTTAAGTTCTGCAGGAGCGACTCAGATCTCAATTATAGCACTAGACACATCCAGCATAACTCCATTGTCTTCTACTGGATTTCCTCCAGAGAAACTGAGATCAGAGTCTGGCTGGCTGGTTTTCTATGATAGTCCTGGCAGCGTTAACCTCCCCTGATGTTTACTGTTGGCTCCTGCAGCAATTCAGAAATTCTCAGTGTCTTTAGGAGACTAATAAGTATGAGAGTTCTGAAGTTTTGTAGAGGCCAGTACATCATGGGAAACTGAGTTGTTTGGTATATTCTTACTTCAGGATATAGGTGCATTTCTTAAGTAAGTATAGAAGAATGATACATTTATTTTAGTCTGTTCTAAATGTCATTAGTTTGCTGATGACAATTATAGATAACCTTTTGGTTGAACAATAATGAGAATCACAGAATCACCTAGGTTGGAAGGGACCTTTTAAGATCATCTAGTCCAACCAATAGAAAAAAAAAAAAAGTAAAAAATCACCCACACAAATTTCCCAACAACCATAAACAACACACCACACCACCCAACACTAAGCCATATCCTTGAGCACCAAAATAATGTTCAACATCAAAATGATGTTCAACAGACATTTTCCCTTAAGATTCAAATGGCTGAAATAATGAAAATAATATAGGTTTGTCTTAATTCATGCCACTTTTCCCATCTCCCTTCAAAACGGCCAACTATATTCATTTGAACAAGATGCGCTCTTTCCTACACTATCTTAATGATTTCATTTAACAGCTCATTTGAGTATGTGGTTTCATGTCAGTTGTGTTATTTGAGGTATAATCTTTGGCCCTTGACAAGCAATTCAACAATGTGCTTGAAAAGTCTTAATCAATTAGTTTACTCAATTCATTTCTTCATATTAGTGGTCATACAGCCTGTCACTAATAGAACAGTGTTCAAATGTATTAAAGAACAAGCACTTTATCAGCTATGCTGAAATTAACTTTCATGTTTCCTGCCACCTCTCCTTTTTTTTTTTTTTTGCCATGGATTTCTGTGATGCCTGAATCTGAAAATGGTTTTAGAAATGAGTGTTACACTTCAAAATAGGAATTGAGGTGTAAGATTGTATACCATGCAATCCTCGTATATCAAGAAAAAAGTGGCCTAGATAGATAAAAAATAAAAATGTATGAGAAATAACTTATGCAGGGAAAATAGTAGGACACAGTAAGCACTAACATGTCAGGGAAAACCTACTCAATCTGGCAGAGGACTGAAAACAGAAATGTCCACCTACACGGAATCTCCTTAGTACTGTGATTAGAAGTATTCCCTCAAAGAAGAAAAAATTCAAGCAAATCCTCACCCTCTGAAAAACATTTTTCTTATTAGGTTGAGACCAGCAATAGGGCAGCATCTTATGCAGAGAAGGGCAGGTTCACAGCCATCTGTCAAGACTGTACTGGACAGATAATTGTCTGATAGTTATCATTGTACAGATATGCAAGTGAATGTGGGGCTGGTGCTTAAGCTGCTTAGCAGGGAGTGAGCAGTCTTGAATCCAAAGCTTAAAATTCTTTTAAGAAGTGATTCTTCAACGTGAAATATGCAATTAGCCTATGAGTTCCCCATCCCTTATGATGCTGTGCTTTTAATTGTGTTCTTTAGTGCAGGAACTAGAATCTCTTCAAAAAGAAGACAACAAGAAACCCAGATTTCCTACTCCAAAGTATTTTAATTCATGGGTTTTTTAAACTTCTGGTAAAAGATAATTAGTGTGCTATAATGTATCAGAGATTGGAATGCAAAACCACCCTAAAAGTGTAAATAAAGTTATAAAAAGAAAATAGAAATGCATGCATTGCAAAACGACCAAGGAGACATAATTGGGGTAGCTGGTAAGAGGTTACTTAAAACTTCATTCTACTTTGGTCACAAAGTGAAAACTGCCACGGCAATACAAAATTATCCTGGGAATTTCTCCTCCCTCCCCCTTCCACTCCCCCCCAAAAAAAAAAAAAAAAATCATTCCTCAATTACAAAAGCAGAGTATTGCTTTTTTGACAATTAATCTGCTATATAGAAAAGAAGAAAGTCATCTTCATTTTATTAGCTTGTAAATAGTATTGTACAAATGTGGTTAAACAAGTGAGAGTAATTGGGCTAACAAGTTTATTGAACAAGCAATTGGCTGTATCCATCCAGGTGGATGTTCTCAGTAGGGAGTGAAGGCATCCTGGGTTCTGTATCCAGAATGTAACTTTGATTTATTTTTTCTACATTTCTGGTCTTGTCAGTATGCATTGAACAACTTTGGAGCATGTCTGCTGAATTAGACCTCACTGGGGACTTATGTGTCTATTTTTCTAATCTATCTTGCACTTGGTTGAGACTATTCTGAACATGCACAAATATTGTGCTTGGGCAGCTGGTTCTGTTGCCAGCCCAGGGGAGTTCAGTGGTCAGTGAGGGAATTACCTAACTAGCTCAGGCATGCCCTGAAGGAGGCGGTTTGTTTTGCTTAAATCTCAAAAAAGAGATATAAAGTCTGTCTAAGCCTTCTGGTTCCAGACACTATTCTGATGTTTCAGTGAGATGCATGTGGTTTCCACTGATGGAACAACACGTTGCACCTTGGAATCCTAATTTTTCACACTGCTGGACTACAGATATGACTGTCAGCCTAAGTCTCTCTTTTTCTTTTGTGTGTTGTTGGTGGTGTTTGTTTTTTGGTTTTTCTTTTTTTTTTTTTTTGTTCCCCTCAACTCTCTGCAGATTCAAAGGAGCAAGTATGGTAGGAATCTAATTCAAAAGTTTGTAATTCCCTCTGCTTGCAACAAAATTAATCCTCCAGTGTTCTTTGAAAAGAAGGTACCTTTATCTTTAGGACTGACTAAACATCTGGTTTTGGATGGGATTTTTGCTAGTGCAATCAGTATTTTTATTTATAGATCTATTTTTCCAGAAGAACCCCTTATATGCTTGACTACAGATTTATTTAAACAATCTTAGAGTATTTATAAGATGTTTTCTGTTGCCAGCTCTGGCTTGATTACATCCCTAGTGTTCTCTTGAGTTTTCCTTCTGTGATTATGCAGGAGTTGCGAGTGGTTTTGAAACAGACATTTTTATTTCAATGGTAAATAATATGCTTAAGAAGTAATTTTCTGTAGCAAGCAGTTATGCCAAACGTAAATACAGACTACTACAGCCCTAGTGAAGAAGTTAGATTAACTGCAGGTGTTATTATTTTGGGACAGTTTGTCCACAGAGAAGTCAAAAGGTGCACAGATCTAACTGCCACTTGAGTAAAGTGTAAACTAACTGCTGTCTTGAGTAAAGATAGTGCGTTCTGTGCTCTGTGTAAGAGTGGAATGGTGAAGTTAAATATCAACCTGAATTTCTTAGCTTTTTTTCATTTCATGCCACAACCCTACTGCTTTCTTGGCCTGATTGTCTGTCCCGATGGCAATTTGTTCCATGTGGTTTTAACAAGTGTGTGTATTGGAGAATTTACTGATAGTAATAAAGCTTTGTTATAGATTTCATCTCGTTTTCCTTCGTGCATCTTTTTTTTTACAGTGTTTCTTTAATCAGTATCTTCCAAACACCGTGACTGATAGCACAAGGACTTTGCGAAAACACAATGCTATTTATCATGAGAAAAATTTTGAGACACAGTGAGGAAGATGGGCAATCATACTTAAATTAAAGGATCTTGAAGGCATTTGAGCTGAGGGGTTCCTTTTGGCTTTTTGTTAAGGCAACTTGTATTTCAGCAAAAATTCCAATGGAATACAGACAGGCTTGCAAAATATAAAAATGTTTTTGAAATGGGAGGAGGTCTTAAGATTTTAATGATTCAAAAATTACTAACTACATTAATTTTACAAAAAGGAAAGAATGTGCAACCGTAAAACCAGTCTACTACTAGAAATGCTAGACGTAAAACTACTTAATGAAAAAAACAAACAAACAAACAAACAAAACAGAAAACCCAACTCATTTGCATAATTTTATTTTAAAATCTTACTTTAATATCTTGATATCTTTCTTTTATCTAGTTATGTAAGTATAAACTATCCATTGTGTTCACTGAAAAAAAAATAAATAATTCATCTAAGTTTTCTGTTCTGACCTAATTGAAACCCCAAAATATGAGAGCATGTTACACAATGCTTTTAGTAATTACATTTCTGTGGATTCTTAGCAACTAAGTACCTTTTATTGTTTGTTAATCCTTGAGTTCTGGGGGGGATTCTTTGAGGAGAAGGTTGCAGTGCACCAAAACATGTAATGTTGGCCCCAAGACAGTAAAACATTGGGTTAAAATCTATATACTGACTGCACTTTTCACCTTTCATGACACATCAAATATATAGTCACAATAGACTTGCATTTCTAAAGCAGTATATTATTGTCATCTTTCCACTTAGAAGTAGGAATTAGTCATAATTACATGGAAATTGTATTGTTGACATTATCTAGAGGGAAAAATATTTGATTCAAGTTGTCATATTTATTTTTAATCTTCCTGATAGAACCTAAATACAAGAAACTCGTGAGTATGCATACGTGTGTGTGTATATATGTACATACAGATTTTCTTCTACTAATTCTATATATGTTACTAATGTCAAAATTGTCGAGTAAAGATATACACAAGTCATTACATCTTATTTCATCATGTTACTTTTTGGGTTGCCTGATAAAATCTTGTTCCTTACTGCCCCATTTTATTTTGAGAAGTCAGTTAATGCGTCTTCTAACAGAGTCTTCTGGAGATTGTCTTCTGATCCTGCTTTCATATACTCAGGTAGATCTCAGTTCCATAAAGACTTCTGCAGTCCTTTGCCTTTATATAACATGTAACTTGTTTCAACTTACTAAGAAGAGCCTGAAGTCAGATAAACTGGTTTTGACTTAAGAATATGTCAAAATGTATGTTAAAAAGGAGTCTTAATTGGTCATTCTTATGAATGACTGCCATTTGGTTGAAATCTTCCATACTGAGGTACTGAAAACGGGTTGCATGAACATACTCTCTTCTGAGTTTGTTATTGGGGGGGGTGCAATTGCAAGCAAGGTTGAAAATCAGAGAAACAGCCAAAATACAGTTCTAATCCAGGCCAGAGGTGTTATGTGCCTCATGCACATAAAGAAGTCATCAGAAAGATAATTCTATACTTCACTGAGAGCTGAATCTTCCCAACTACACAGCAGGTGGAGGTGGGGATGTGTGTGCCTTTTTGAAGAGTACAATGAGATTTACATGTGACTTTCTCTTCGTGAAGATTATGCTGGTTTACTGGAAAAAGTCATCAAAGCAAGCTCATCAGATGGCTACACAAAAGAACGTGTTATTACTTAGCTTTTTAATGTGGCAAGATAATGAGCGATCTGAATTCAGCTACATCTTAGAGAGAGCTCTGAACATGAAACAAAAGTTACAGTTTTCACTTTTCTCTAAACTTGTGCATTACCAACAGAGTTTTGCAAGCTTTTTGCCAGTGACAGAGTTATTTTCCCCACATAGCTCATCTTCTCTCCTAATAAAAATCAAACCTAAATCACAGTGAAGTGTAGGAGTTGAAGGCCAAATGATTTGTTTTACTTAACACTATCCAATTTTACAAACGTGGCCACTGACACTCGGGTATGCAAAAGTTCACACTTGCATTCTGTTGTTTGGTTTTTCTTTTTTTTTTTTTCTCTTTTAATTTCTTTAGTGTAATCTCAGGGAAAATAAATGCAGATTACTCTCTGTCCTTTCAAACTGTGCAAAAATTTGGTCCCCACTTTTAGTTTTGATATACAGGTTGTCTTGGGACTTTTGTAGTTGAGAGCAGCACTGAGGCAAGCAGAGGTACATCAAAGTGATTTACATAAATATGAATGCATAAATGTGCATACATGCACATAAATACCATAATAATAAAGGATTGCCCTAACATATTCTAGCCCCATCGCCTGCTACAATAATTTCTTGTTTCTGGTCAGCAGTTTCTAATGAATTCAGGCACGCTGCTCTCACTAGCTGTACCTATGGCTGTGGCAGCCCTGCTTTTATAGCTGCTGTGGCTGAATTGCTCAGCTGTGAGATGGGATAATCAAAATTTACTTTTGAGGGTGTTTTGGGTAAGGATGACTTGAGACAAATGCCTGCATGCTGATTTCAGCTACAATGAAATTATAGTTATATACTGACATTCCTTATCTAATAAAGTATTTTCCAAACTATGGTATAGTGTCACATGTCATGGTGACTGGCATCCACTATAAATTTTGAAAGCATTTACATCTCATTCTGTTTTGTCCTGCATACTGTACATTAAATGTCAGCCAATTATTTCTCCGGTTTCTTCATAATATCGTACAGTTTAATTAAATGCTGACAAGCAGAGGAGATAGTAATAATACCAACTTAGTTTAAAAGCTATTGATGTAATGCAACAATCCTGGCTCATTACACTTAAAGAGTTCCTACTATATCTTCATGTAGTTTTATATTGTCAACTCTTCATTAGTGGCAACAGCATGAGAAGTCTTTAATTTCTGGGAAGTTAGCTGTCATTAACTTCTAGCTTGATTAGAATTTGCTAGGTGCTCAAATAAGGTAACTGAAGTCTGAATTTTTACATATTGGTAATTTTTATCTAAAATTTGTCTCATGTTTAGTCTTTTAATTAAAAAAAAAAAAGGTTTAGTAACTGCCTGATAATTTTCCATTATTTTATAATCTTTTTAAATCATTAACCAAACATTTATATTGAAGCAGATTGTATGATTTATTATAGTTTAATGGGATCAATAATGATACAAAGACAGTTGTTCTGAATAGATTTTTCTTGTTGTATACCTTGATATATCTTTAGTCTAGTGTTATCATTAAACATAAGGTGATTTGTGCTCAGGTTTATCTGACACTTACTGAAGTGTTCTCAGTGTTCTTCCAGAAACTTTAATAATGAAGAAAATTGAAATAATGCTATTAATTTTAACATTACATTAATCTCAAAGCATTTTTAAAAAAATTATGCAGGAATCACTTTGTTGTAATTTGAGTTAAACACCTTCTTGTGTCTCTGAAGGAATCACTAAGATAAAAGTAAAAATACTGGAAAACAATACATCTTACTCCACCCTCTTCTCCTCACATTGTTTGCCTCACAGCCCTCAGACCTTTCAGCTAAGGCATGAATTTCAGCTAATTAAGATTCTAGTGACCTACAATGGATTTCTCTCCTCCAAAAGAGATTTGAATGGATTTCTTCTTTCTTTTTTTTTTTTTTTCCCAACTTTTTGCTTATTTGCAAATATGTTTTTCAAAGAAATTATGATCATCTGTTTGCCTTAAGACTGCTGGGCAGGTTTCTTGCTCCCATTGTACTTGTAGAAGGATTTATTATTGATTTTTCATTTCTTTTGCTATTCTTTCTCAAATATTTATGAAATAATACTCCTCAGTTTGACAAAGGCAGTGAAAAATGTCTGTTATAACAAGATGATCATTAGGCAGGTATAACTGGGCATTCTGGTTAATCAAACCAGAATTTCTACAGGAGGGTTCACCTTCACACAAGGGGTTAGAAGTACACTTTAGTATTGCACGTCACCCCAGAGCTGCCATGTAATACAAAAGGGCTGAGCCTCTTTACTCACCTACATGTTTGGATTCTTACTGTTCCTGAATCCCAATCAATTTGACTATTCTTCCTGTTGCTTGTGCATCCTAACCCAAATAAGATGTTCCAGATGCAACAGAAAGAGAAACTTAAGTATTGCTTCTTCAATCTAACTTGTGATGATGTCCATTTTGCTGCCAATTAGAATCATAGAATCCTCCAGGCCAGAAGGGACCTCCAAAGGTCATCTAGTCCTACCTCTCCGCAGTCATGGGGACACCCTCAACTAGACCAGGTTGCCCTGGGCTTCATCAAGACTCCCCTTGAATATCTCCAAGGAAGGAGCCTCTACCACCTCCCTGGGCAACCTGTTCCAGTGCTCAACCACCCTCAGTGTAAAGAAATTTTTTCTAATATTCAACTTATATCTACCCTTCTCCAACTTAAGTCCATTACCCCTCATCCTATCACAGCAGGCCTTTGTGAACAGCCCCTCCCCAGCCTTCCTGTAGCCCCCTTTAGGTACTAAAAGGCTGTGGTTAGATTCATGTGGCAAAGCTTCTATCTGATGGGATGCTGCACGTAGATCTTTTTCAGAATTTCCAGACTTCTTGGTTTTTTTTCTGTTGCACATGTACTCACAAAGAGAGATGTATATACACACATGGTTCAAATTATTTTTCCTATTTACAATATTTTTTCCCTTAAAATTCTGCACCACGTGGAAACCCTGATTAGTCAGTACTGTGCTATCATGTCTGAAAGCTCTGTCTTCTCAAGAAACTAGGAGTAAAAAAAGTTTCAGAAACCATCTATTGACCTATCAATTTGCTGCCTCGTTATTACGGGGCTTATGACGGGCACACCACGCGGGGCTGGCCTGCAAAATAATTTCAGGTTTGTGGAAATCTGGAATGACTCTAATTTCATTGAAACAATTCTCCCTGAGATAACTGTACTCTCAGTGTTATATGGTGAAGGCATCTGAGACTACATTTATTTACTTCTCTCACTGCAGGCTGTCTGTGCAGAGATACGTTTATTTTTTTTCAAACGACCTTCAGCAAGGGAAAAGTGGTGGTGAGGGGAACTAAACCCAGCCTTTAAATACACTGGTGAAAATGTTAATGAACATTTGGAGAAATGCTCACCAAAACGGACATACTGCCTTTTCCACTGTCTCCGTGTGTCCTCAGAGCATCAATTTTAGAAACCACGACTGGCAATTTGCTTTAGCTACAGCCACCGATCGCCAGCATGTGGGAGAAAACTATGCTAGAATTGACAAACATATTTTTATTGCATGTCACGTTTTTCTAAACAAAACACCCATAAACATATGTGCTCTCTTTTGCGTCTCAAACTAGAGTTTCTCAGCAACAGAGGAAAAAAAAATAAAATAAAACCACTGAACTCTGGTGGACCAGAACTGTGTGGCACAGCTTGTTTTGTTCTGTGCACACATCTGTCGGCTGATGCCACATTCAAGGCCTGCCCTCAACAACAGCCAATTATGTGCATTACCCTTGTTTCTTCAAGGCTGCTTTCAGACTTATTGGTAGTGGAAGCTCGTGGGGGTGAAAAGAATTCAGTGTTTGTTGTTTTTGATACACATCTTCTGTTTCCTTTTTCTCCCTGTGTGTCCCTGTGTGCAGACCCACAGAGATGCATGTGTATTTGAGAAGCTGGGGAGCAGAGCTCTTCAGAGCCTGCCCTCCCAGACTGTAGGGAGCATATAGGTGGTGGGGTAGATGAGCCATAGGATGTTCTGCACCATAAACTCAGTTGAGAGACTGGACTGTTGCTCTGAAAATGGCAGTCTGATAAAGGTGTTTAGTGTGGGATTATTAATTAAAGAGTGCCAGGTGCAGGATTATGGAGTTAGAATCATAGAACCATAGAATGGTTAGAGTTGGAAGAGCCCTTAAAATCATTGAGTTCCAACCCCCCTGCCATGGGTAGGGACACCTCCCACTAGACCAGGTTGCTCCAAACCCCATCCAGCCTGGCCTTGAGCACTTGGAACATCCACAGCTTCTCTGGGCAACCTGTTCCAGTGTCTCACCACCCTCAAAGTAAAGAATTTCTTCCCAACATCTAATCCAAATCTCCCCTCTTCTAATTTAATATTATTATTCCTTGTCCTATCGCTGCACTTCCTGACAAAAAGTCCCTCTCCCGTTCTCCTGTAGATACTGGAAGGCTGCTCCAAGGTCCCCCTGGAGCCTTCTCTTCTCCAGGCTGAACAGCCCCAGCTCTCTCAGCCTGTCTTCATAGCAAAGGTGCTCCAGCCCTCTGATCAGCTTCATGGCCCTCTGCTGGACCTGTTCCAATAGGTCCACATCCTTTCTATGTTGAGAGCTCCAGAGCTGGACACAGTACTCATGGTTGAGCACTAGGATTTCACAAGAGTGTGCTGCTATGACCGAGCAACAAGATCTCCTGAATACCAGTGAGAGGGAAACTAGAAAAAGGGGAAAAAGAAGAAAAAAAAAAAAAAGGAAATATCTGGGTTATGGTATAGACCATGTGGCAATCACAAAACACAATCTTGATGTGTAATTTGAAATATGTGGTTATCCACAGCTGTCAATGAGGTTGCATATAAATCTTCGCAACTAATTGTGTCAGGGCATATAGTGTTTTTAAAAAAATCTTTTGCCCTCAAGGAAATTATTCTGAAATGATCAGCTCTATTTGGGCATGCAGAGAGTAATATATTTGAGTAGCATCTTTTTACAGTGTTATTTAAAGTCCCATAAAAAACATTTTCCACCCCATCTACTTCTTATTTGCTTTCTCTTAATCTTTTTCTTTTCTTTTAATTTACTGCTTTTTATATTGAGAGACTCAGATAGCCCCTTGCCTCTCAGTTGAACGAACAATGAACTGCTTCCCTGGGAGTCAGAAACCAATGTTTTAAGATGGTTTGGATTTTCAGGAAACTCAAAGTTCTTAGGCTCCCTCAGGAACATGAAGTGCAGTTTGAGGTATGCTCACCCTGCTCCTTGACCCAAGCCTTGGACTTCATATTAATTTTTAAGCTGGGCTTTGCACAGGTAAAAAAAAAAAGAGCTTCAGACTACATTAGTTGGTGGGTTAATAAAGCTCATTTCCACTGATAACACTTAACTCACTTTTCTCCTTAGTGAATTTTTGACCATCTGCTGGTTTTAGAACACCAATAATTTTCCCTTAGCCAGAACATGTCTATGGATTTATCAGGATATAAAACACTCTTGTAAAGATCACTGGAGTGTACGCATGGAGATAATGATAACTTATAGCATGCCTGTTTGCAAAGTTTAATTCTGAGAGTAGTCATTTAGTACTACTAAAAGCAAATTGTGTTTTGTCATAAAGGCATAAAGAATTCAACAAAAGAATATTTCTAAGAAAGTGAGCCTATGCTCTTTCAGAAGACCATTTTATTTTGGCTTTCATCACTGCACTCTCTGTAGGATTTGGGAAGGGGAAGAGATTTTGTGAAACTTCAACTTCAAGCGAATCCACAATTTGATGTACTCATACCTGAATATGCAGTATTTTTTTGGCAGAGCTATCTCCTGATATGTAACCCAGGGGAAGATTCAGAAGTGGGAGATGGTACATCATGCTGTATCCCTAGTGATAAAGCTCTTTTATTTCTTAAAGGGAAATAATGATCCCTTCTTGACAGGCCAGGGGGTTAGGAGATCTTTGTGAAGTCCAATCATGTTATACGTCATAAAATATTTTTGGCCTCTGCATGTCATCAGATACAGATCAGACGCAGAACAGATTTTAGCAGCTGTACAGGTGACCTACAACATTTGAAATCTAAGCAAGAAATACGTTTCAGAGCCACTTGAAAGTTCTTCATTGTGTTGATTAGTATCTTAAGAGTGTGAGAAATGAACCAGAATAAAGGTATCACCGTACCAATTCACAGTGTTCACAAAATAATTATTGAGCTTTTTCCCCAAAATGCTGGGATTGATTTTCCTCCCCTCTCCTCCCCTCCGTTTTTATAGCAGCGATGAATATAAATAAGTCTCAGGAAAATTACTTCTCCACTGTTTCACAATGCTTCTCTTATCTAGCAGGCACAGCTGTCACATACCCAAATGCTTTTATTTACGTTGTCTATGGATGGAAATATTAATGCTTATGTCTTTTAATGGAAAAAATACTTATTATCAAAGTACATAGTGAATTTTAACTACCCTACTAATTCTTCGTCCTGTAAGAGGTAGTGATTGATTATTTTATCTAGTCCACCAAATGTCTTCTTTTTTTATAGTCTCTCTCTCTTGTATTGATGACTGTCACTGGATTAACTGGCAGATGCATGCTCTAAAATGTATGCATATACGAAAAGTTCACCTTATTTTTCTGGTCCTTTTGTTGCCATATATGCACTTCTAAGAAACCCCAGAATATATCAACACTTAAGGAAATGTCTCTAAAGTTGTGCTTTGTAAAAACTAATGTTAAAAGCATATTTAGGTGAATGGAATCCATAAAATCACATTTACTGATTTCAATTTTTAGTGTTTATGTGCTTTTAGTTTTATAATACTGTATGTAGGTTTACAGCATATAACATTTAGGAACTTGTTGAATTTGTAATTTAAAAACCACAAAATCAACTTAAAACTATCTGAATGTTTTTAAAGGGACTATCTGTGCCTAAAGTATATTGCCTCCATGTTCTTTTCAGCAGTTGTCTTCAGATGTATCTGGAAAGGACAGAGAAATTGTTTTGCAGAATGAAAAAGTCACTTCTAGTTATGAATTAAAAATTTTGCGTGGGAAAGAATGCTATTAAATATTTTTAAGATGAAAGTGAGGCTCATTTGATAGTGTGAGGGATATCAGACAGTACCAATCTTGTACACAGCAGGAAATATGAATTTTTATTATGGTTAAAAATGTTAAGGCTACACTCAATTCCAGTCATCAAGTCCTCCATTATCATCTTAGAAAAGAACAACAAAATATGAAAATATTTTAAAATCTACAAAACTCCAGGCAAAACTATTAGGAGTTTTATGTCACTAGAGATTATACAAAACCATCATTTTCTGCATACAGACCTGTCATATTTTGTGACAGGCTTTAAATATTTTTATCTTTTTTTTTTTAAATTCTCATTGCTAAATGCTTTACCCAAAAAAAGCTTTTCAGGATGAAATAACATACAGTATCTGGCTTATGATTAAAGTTCAAACAGAGTAGAAGCATATGTTGTACGAAATTCCATTAAAATACCTGGGTAGAAGATTTCTAGTGTAAGTGTTAAAACTGTATCATTTAAAAAGATAGTTCATATTATGAAGGAGTTGGTCAATACAGATCAATAATACAGGGACTTTCATACTGAACTTAGCGTTAAAATAGTGGAATAATTTCCAGGAGTGTGATAAGCAACATAGACAACATATGCCAAATGCATTTGATTCATTTTCTACACCACAGAAAAAGTGCAGTTTATCAGATTTTTGGATGATGTTTAATAAGGCACTCATATTTGTTGCTAATCTGGTAAATATTTATGTTAAATAATTTTCATATGACAAATATAATTATTGTGCCCTCTGTCCTGAACTTTAAATTGGTTTATATTGGCTGACAATTAAAATGAATGAAAGAAGTTATCACCAATGTTATGTACAGTAAAGGTTAACTTTTTGTTTTTTTTTTAAATTATATTTTTAAACTAGGGACATAATATGCAATACCATAAGTAAAAGACTGTATTGTGAGATGGCAGAAAAGCTCAACTATATCAAAGAGATGGGCTTATTTTGACAGAAAGACTGGAAAAAAATTGTTAAAAAAAACCCGAGCAAGACCCAACATAAAGATATTTGCTTTGTACATCCCAGTTTATCTATTCCTTCATTGTAGGTGTATTTTTTTAAGCGAAAAGCCTTTTGATGAAGAGGATAACTGATAAAGTTACAGCTGTTACAGGCCCACGTGATAATTCAGAAGGTGTGTCAAACCTTCAAAGGGTTCTAAAAATACAAAACAGAAATTACACACTATTAAGCTTGTTTTAAAACTAAGGTGTTTGTTTCCAAAATGTATATTAAAAGGAAATTCTCCCACACTCTCGTTGAAAATGCTTCCTTGTTTCATAATTTGTAACTATAGAGTTAGCCAAAGCAATCACAGACAGTTACCCCTGACTCTATAACATTCTGAGTAATTCTTTATAATCTCTTCAATGTACAAAGTTGATATCAAGCCATAGTTTATAAAGACTCATATGCCACAAATCATTTTACTTTCTTCCTATATATTAAAAGAGGTAACTTTCAGTTGGATAGGTAAATGTTAATCTGTATATATATAGGAATACTCCAAGCTTCAGAAGAAAAGGGAAATCACATAGATGTCGCAGTGCTTGTGTCAAGATCCCCTACTGGCTGTGGGAAATGGTGTCGAAAGCTTTACTAAAGTCCAGGTAAACAATATCTGCAGCCTTTCCCTCATCCACTAAGCAGGTCACCTTGTCATAGAAGGAGATCAGGTTTGTCAAGTAGGACCTGCTTTTCATAAACCCATGCTGACTGGAACTGATCATCTGGTTGTCCTGTACGTGCTGTGTGATGGCACTCGAGGTGATGTGCTCGATGACCTTCTCCAACACCAAGGTTGAACTGATAAGCCTATAGTTCTGTGAATGCTGCTTCTGGCCCTTCTGGTAGGTGGGTTTCACATTTGCAAACACAGTCTAGTTTATAAAGGCAAAGCTAAGAGGCTTTTAGGCCTCGTCTTGGCAAAATGTATAACAGCTCATTGTAAAACATTTTTATTTTTATTATACAATTAAATATAATTTTATTGGTCATAGATTATTGTCTGTCACATGTGAATAAAGAAATCATGCCTTTGCTTCTGATAGAATTGTTTGACTCGAGATCATCTATTCAACTTTAAAAAATCATTTAATGTTTTAATGACAAAGCAATTAATGAACCATCCTCTATTGTATGAGACAATGCAAAATATCCTCCTCATTTCAATGTCTGATGTTATGAATCTCTTCAAAATTGGGTTTGGGATCTTTTTAAAAGTTCACTATCTGCATAATATTTCATCAGTAGATATTTATCAGTAATGCTACATCCAGCTTTCTTCCAGCTTTCCCAGCATCCACAAAATGGATGAGTTACAGTCATTTTCTACTCATATGATACGAACATGCAGAAGCAGGAGTAGATTAAGCTAATTCCTTCCAAAAAGAATTTAATCTGAATTGTAGTGATACTACCTGTATCGTGGAGTTTCATCCTTTAACTGAAGTTTGAGCCTTATGTGTTCTGCTGTGTTACAGTCAAAAAGTAATCATTGATTTAAAATTTCTTGATGTTGACTAAAATGCTACTACTGACATTTTATCCAAGGCTTTTACCAAATTCTTTCCTTAATTATTTTCTTGGCAGGTTTGTTGTTGTGTGTTTTTTTTGTTTTTTTTTTTTTTTTTCACTAGTTTTAGGGTTTAATTCCCAATTTAAAAATATAATAATAATTGAATCTGAATGAAAAATGCAAATTCACTGTGGTGAAGAGAGAAGAGAAAGCTAATTTGACTTTTGTTTCTATCCCAGCTTCCAGAAATAAAAATATATTTCTAGCTGAACCACTTTTTAAATCTTCCTGGGGATCTCTTTCTTTCAAGAGAATGGCAATGAAAGCTTTGGCTTTTAGTATGTCTATTTGAAATGGTCCTTTTAACTTTATCTTTCTGTAGGCAAAAAGAGTAATTGAAAAGAACAGTACAGAGAGCAAGCTCTCATTTTGATTTTTACCAAAAAAAGAGGGGGGAAAAAAATAAAAAAGAAAAACCATTACATCTTAATTATGCTTTTCCCTCTACAAATCCTGGCTCTCTGAAGTCACACAAGAAGATGAGATTGGCTGTGCCATCCCATGATAACTAGTCATAGGCACATAGGGTAAGTTGGGCTTGGAGGGGACTTTTCAAAGCCATCTAGCCAATTTCTTGCTTCTTTTAGCTCAGCCACTCCCCACCTCATCAGTCCCCAGTCTGCACCATTGCACCGTTTGACCCCGGGTGCAAGATTTTGCATTTGAATTTGTTGAACTTCCTGAAGTACCTTGTAGCCAATTGCTTCAGCTTGATAAGGTCCCTCTGAGATCTCAGTGACAGGATGGGAGCAGACCATCTCACATCCAGGCCATTGATGAAAATGCCCCATCATGACTGCTGAAGAGCATCACTTACGACTGGTCCCCAATGAGACATTAGCTAAAGGCTCCTGTGGGAGATCATGCTGAAGTCTTACTAAAGTCAAGATAAACAACATCCACTACTCTTCTTTTGTCCCCAGAGCTAATAATTTCATCATAGAAGGCAATAAGCACGGTCAAGCACTATTTACCATCTGTAGGACCAAGCTGGCTGTTCCCAATCATCTTTATCTTCTGCATGTATCCAGAAATGACTTTCAGGAGGATTTGGTTTGCACTTTTCCTAGGGACTGATGTTAGGCTGACCAGTCTGTAGTTACCTAGATCCTCCTCCTTCCTTTTTTTTTTTTTTTGAAAAATGGGTATCCATTCATTGGTTGCATAGCACTTTAAAGATATTAGTGAGCAGCGTCCCAACATCAGCCAGCTCCTTCAGGACCTCCAGAAGCTTTCCAGCTACTCTTAGGGATTTCTATCCATTTTGCTTAAGTAACTAACCCCTAACTCAGCTCTCTGTTGTGGGTAGCACTTTGCCAGAGCCTGCCAGTAGGTGCAGAGAGCTGGACTATCTGAAAGCAGACATTTAATCCTGTGATTCTGTGATTTCTAGACCAACGGATAGGAGATACCAAGTTCCTCAGCCTTCACCTGACTTCTTTGGCACTAAGAACCTAAGTTATGGTTCCAATAAAACCACCAACAAACCTCTGTCAATCCTTTTCGAAGCACAATAGTAGACTACACAAATATGAAATTACACTCGCACTTTCAGTATTGTTTAACATACTTAAAAGAGACATATGAAAAAAACCCAAACAGTATATTTGGCCCTTTTCA
>VZRU01021055.1:313858-335703 GCA_013398155.1 Pedionomus torquatus | reverse complement strand
TATATATATATATATATATTGCTTCATTGCTTCCAAATTATTTCTTTTTTTCAGTAAAATAATTTTTTTCCAAAAGGAGTATAACAAATTTTAAAAGAAAGAAATATTTCCAACGGAAGAAAATCATCTGTAGAAATTCCATGCAGGTAGCTGCCAAGATACAAAGTTCGAACTCCATATGGCTGTAAAATTACCATATATTCATATGTCTCCTTTGGAATAGAAGGTATTTTCTTTAAATGGAAATTCTTTACTGAATAATATTAATAGTTATTCCATTCTTTGGAAGGAGGAGAAAAAATACCCCAAACAACCAAGTTATTTTTTCTGTCCCCGAGACCCAAATGTGATAAGTGACATAACTGTCAAGGAATTAATATGATATTAATATTAAAAAGATATGAAAATATCTTTGATAAAGACAGTTGTCCATATATTTGACCTTACTTATGTACTGAAACTAATAAAACAGCCCTATTGAGTGGATCATCGTATATAGTCTGGTTTCACAGAAAGTAACAAAATTACTATCACAGCTGAGTAACAAAAATTAACAATTCACTACCATGTAAGCAAAGAAAAAAAGAAATAATCTTGGATCTAGTAGGTTTTCCTGACAAAAATCTTCAGAAAAAGATGTTCAATACTTTAAGGTAGGAGTACTGGTAACGGCAGTTGCTATTCTGATGTTGAGATTGTACAGTCTCGTGACTCCTGGAGCTGGTATTACACTTCTAATGCATATATCTTAAATTGTGGAAATTCAAGATCGGCGCACCCAAAAAACTGGGTCATTTCACCCCAGTGATATGCAATAACAATATTCTTCCAGTCAGAACCAAAAGAAGTAAGTGCCTGTGGTCTAGATCATATTGATTAGATTTTAAAGAAAAGAGTCTCCTTCCCTTTCTTTTCTAGAATACAATTCCAGAAGTGAAAAAGTTTAGTTTGGCTCAAAAGGTAAAGTTATTTTATTCAAGAGGAAAACTGAGATAGAAGCTGCACCGTGTTGAGACTGTGCTTAAAGACTTATGATGATCAAATAGCTAACAAATGAATTTTTCTTTTGTTGAGCATTCCAGCTGCAGCGTTTTTAAAATGACTTTCCTGCAGTTTTTTTTTTTTATCTTGGAGGCAAAGACTTTTCAGTCACACCTGTGTCTTTTGGCAGAGCTTAGCAATGTAATTTTCCCTAACTGTGAAGATGAGCATGCTTTAATTTCTTTAATTTTGTAGTAGAAAGCTAATCAGAAGAGAAAGATACAAGCTTTCAGTGAACAAAAAGGTTTATTGTGGTATTTAAGATAAGAGTTTTTTTCTTGCTCAAGTACTAAATGCAGGCACTTCTGTTTGTAACATAACAACCACCACATTATGGAGAGTAAAATCTGTATTTATAAACACCAGCTTATGTATTTCTATCTAAAAATCATTATTTCAGTCTTTGTTGAAATTAAGACATCAGCTTAACCTTTTACTAGCCTATTCTGCAAAATAGTAAGGTGGCACACAAACCAAGAAACTGACAGTCCTCCTGAATTTTGAATCCCTCAGTTAAGTTGAGCCTATGCTTTCCGTTATTTCCCTGTGACCAGAATGTGTAGATGCTGGACTTGTTAACAGAAAATTAATAGTATAGCTATTGCAAAAAAATAGGAAGCTCATAAACAGTCTTCAAAATGACTATTCAGGTTTACCAAGAAAAATTAATCCAAGTTTTCAAAGNCCCAAACAATATATTTGGCCCTTTTAAAGTAAAAAAAAAAAAAAAAAAAAAAAAAAAAAAATTAGCAAGAGTTTTTCTTTTTCCCAAAGGAACTTCCAGAGCATCATACAAACCAAGCTGAACCGAGGAAATATTTTTCTTTCAAATTTTTAATAAAGACAAATTCTTACTTCATTTTAAATGCACTGTTACAATTTCCTTTTAAATATTTCTCATAACCACTATTTGTATTTTNCAAACAACCAAGTTATTTTTTCTGTCCCCGAGACCCAAATGTGATAAGTGACATAACTGTCAAGGAATTAATATGATATTAATATTAAAAAGATATGAAAATATCTTTGATAAAGACAGTTGTCCATATATTTGACCTTACTTATGTACTGAAACTAATAAAACAGCCCTATTGAGTGGATCATCGTATATAGTCTGGTCTCACAGAAAGTAACAAAATTACTATCACAGCTGAGTAACAAAAATTAACAATTCACTACCATGTAAGCAAAGAAAAAAAGAAATAATCTTGGATCTAGTAGGTTTTCCAGACAAAAATCTTCAGAAAAAGATGTTCAATACTTTAAGGTAGGAGTACTGGTAACGGCAGTTGCTATTCTGATGTTGAGATTGTACAGTCTCGTGACTCCTGGAGCTGGTATTACACTTCTAATGCATATATCTTAAATTGTGGAAATTCAAGATCGGCGCACCCAAAAAACTGCATCATTTCACCCCAGTGATATGCAATAACAATATTCTTCCAGTCAGAACCAAAAGAAGTAGGTGCCTGTGGTCTAGATCATATTGATTAGATTTTAAAGAAAAGAGTCTCCTTCCCTTTCTTTTCTAGAATACAATTCCAGAAGTGAAAAAGTTTAGTTTGGCTCAAAAGGTAAAGTTATTTTATTCAAGAGGAAAACTGAGATAGAAGCTGCACCGTGTTGAGACTGTGCTTAAAGACTTATGATGATCAAATAGCTAACAAATGAATTTTTCTTTTGTTGAGCGTTCCAGCTGCAGCGTTTTTAAAATTACTTTCCTGCAGTTTTTTTTTTTATCTTGGAGGCAAAGACTTTTCAGTCACACCTGTGTCTTTTGGCAGAGCTTAGCAATGTAATTTTCCCTAACTGTGAAGACGAGCATGCTTTAATTTCTTTAATTTTGTAGTAGAAAGCTAATCAGAAGAGAAAGATACAAGCTTTCAGTGAACAAAAAGGTTTATTGTGGTATTTAAGATAAGAGTTTTTTTCTTGCTCAAGTACTAAATGCAGGCACTTCTGTTTGTAACATAACAACCACCACATTATGGAGAGTAAAATCTGTATTTATAAACACCAGCTTATGTATTTCTATCTAAAAATCATTATTTCAGTCTTTGTTGAAATTAAGACATCAGCTTAACCTTTTACTAGCCTATTCTGCAAAATAGTAAGGTGGCACACAAACCAAGAAACTGACAGTCCTCCTGAATTTTGAATCCCTCAGTTAAGTTGAGCCTATGCTTTCCGTTATTTCCCTGTGACCAGAATGTGTAGATGCTGGACTTGTTAACAGAAAATTAATAGTATAGCTATTGCAAAAAAATAGGAAGCTCATAAACAGTCTTCAAAATGACTATTCAGGTTTACCAAGAAAAATTAATCCAAGTTTTCAAAGCAGCAGACCACAGACAAATGGTTCTGTATCATCTCATTGTAATCAGCTTGTTTGCTTCCTTTATGACATTTCTGTGTAGCAAATATATCTTATCAGAATTTCTTCATTCAGATCACAAGGCTGTTTGATAAACCTCTTCCTTCATCCCACAGGCTATTAATTCTTCTATTTTTCATTATATTGACCATCTGTCCCTTGCTTTATGACTGCCTCATATCCCCATAGCAAGAGTTAAGATCGCTTACGTGGAAAAATAATAACAGAAATGTATTCAAAATATCTAGCTAAAGTTAGATGTTGGCCACTATGGTTAAGCAGCTGGAAATAAGCAATAGACTTAGTGGTGTTCAGTCTGAGCCAAAGTCTTTGAGCAAACATACAGATTCTCATTAACTTTACTTGGCTTTTCAGATCTGTGTTCCATATGTATGCCAGTTTGAAAACTAAAAGTATTCCGCGAGCACATCTTATATTTGCTTTCTTTAACTTACGTTAAAATTTTATGCAGTTTCTTTATTCTTTCATATTTAAATGTGTATGAATGATATGCTTTCGTTGCAGGCTGAATTAGGAAATTAGGAATAAAATAGTTCATGGTACTGGTCATGAAGTTTTCAAGTAGGAAGCACATAAAGACGATAAAAAATCAGAATACTATAGATGAAAACTGAAAGACAGTAGATATTAATGAAGCAGATATTGCATATGCTAGGTCCAGATGTAGAGTGGCTCTGCTATTTATTTCCCCAATGTTTCCTGCTGAAGTGAAAGTGTAATTTGTAATAGTCTATTTTAACCCTCACATGTAATTAAAATTGCTGCTCAGACATATGAATATATATATGGTATGTATATCTATGTGTGTGGGGGTCTATATATGTATATAAATGACACATATTCACATATATATATATATTGCTTTATAATTGTAGCTTTGTAAAACTGTGCATTCAGTGTGAGTGACTAGAAACACCAAAAAATATTCAAGGGGAACTTAGATGATAATATCAAGCTAATTTTCTTTAGAAATAACTTTGTATTCAAAAAAGTTAGCTCTCCAATCTTCAGAGATATGGTAGAAAGTGAATGAGAAAGAGGAAAGTGGGTAATAATCCAGTAAGCCCCCTCATCCTCTAGAAAAGTATGTACAAAAAAACCAAAAAAAAAAAAAAAAGATATTTCCTTCCTATTGTTAGTGTAAATCAGAATTTTAAAGTTGATTGAACAGAGTTATTTCTATCTGTTCCATCTCTCCTTTTCTACATACAGTGCTCTTATCTTAAAAATGCAAGATTGAGTCGAAGGATGGGAATACCTCTCCTAAATCAACACTAATTTAAGACAACTGTGGCAAGGATTTTTTTGGTATGTCTTGAAATGAAATAGTTGGGCTGTTAAAGGTAGTGCAGCATCACATAAAATCTGTCAAATGACACTGCATTCTGATATCTCTCAATCGCAGCATTAAAAAAAAAAATGATTAAAGTGATAGAAGGATGTTCTTGAAACTTTAGTGCTGGATATCCTGATTATTTTTTTGTTGTTGTTTTGAGTTTCAACAAGACCTTAAAAATTCTTTCGCTGTGTGTATACACTTAATAGTAATACTACATCTAAAATATTCTATGGGTAAAATAATATATATTTTTGCATTAAGAACGTTAATATTTTAATGCATATTTTTAGCATTTTATTTCCTTTTAAAATAATAATAAAAAAACCCTAAACAGTAGTTTACACTTGTTGGTGATGACAATTAAAAACATCATATGGCTAAAAGAAGAGGAGAAAACACAACACCCTCGCAAAAGATTTCCATTCAGTTGCGTAATGAAGCTGCCACCTCATGAAGGAATTTTTGCTTTTTGGATTCATGTACTAATTTCTGCAGGGTTTCATGGTTTACGTAGTCTGTTTGAACACCTTATAGCTGTTGCTGAGTATGAAGAAGCTCATATTTGCAGTGTGATTGAGTTTGCAGATTTATTTCCTACCTTCTTTCATGATGGAACTGGCAGCTTTAGTTTAGTCTCAGTCTTTAGCGATTTTTCATCACCAATTAATTTATTTTGTGCAGTTATGGAGAAAATGTCATGATGCCAAACATTTACAACACTACAGCTGCGTGGTGTTGTCAAGACAGTTCTATCCCTTTGGAGGACTGCGTAACTGGTGGAATTATATCACCCTCAGTACAAGGTGCAGAAGGAGAAACAGCAAGAGGGGTAAATTCTCTTGGGCTACATGAGAACTGGGAATCCCTGAAAACAGGAGAATAACTTGGGCTAACCTTTGGGCCAGATGATCGGAAGGGACTTCATTAGTCAGTGCTTCAAATCGCTGAGTAAGCATGACTTCACTTTTGTAACTTAATCAACTCCCACTGCTATAACCTGCCAGTTTCCAGTCTCCGGACTGGAAATTAAGCAATCTTCTTACTTTATGGCAAAACCACCAGCAAACGGTCTCCCATGGAGCGCCTTCCTGCCGAGTAGCCTTCCCTGCGCTGTTAATCAAAGTGATTGGCACCTGGATTTGAGCCCCTGGGTTAATCCAGCTCACTAAGCCACTCTGTTATCAATCTTCCTCTGCACTCATCTGTATTTATTGTATTTTTAATACAAGTGCACCACTTGAAACGTCAGTTACAACCTCTAGAATTTAAAGGTAAAGAACAGTGTGGTTGTTCCTGCATTACCAACGTTAGATGTTCCTTATACATTTGTGTCCAAATAACAGAGCCGACATCAGGCGTAAGCAAAGTAATTCCCTTGGGTGTCACACTGATGAGACCATGAAATCATGGCTTAATGTGAGTGGAAAAGAAGAATACCCCAGGTTTCAGCTCTATACACTGCTTGTGCTGGTTTACTTATGTGGCAGAACAGCTTCTCCAAACACTAGTCTTAGGGTGATAAGGCCAGGCAGACTCCTGTCTGTGAGGAGGAAAACCATGGCTCCGCTGCTGACGTCCATTTGGTATCTGCTGCTGCTCTTGGGCTCTTTTCAAGTACGGGGAAAGGGGTTCTAGTGGTGAGAAAAGTGCTTTAAAGCTCACTGGTCTTTATCTTTATCCCAGACCCTCAGTAGAAACACTTGGGAGGGAAGGATATATATTTTTTGACTGCTTGGACAGGGCGTTGATGCAGGGGATGGCAGAGCCCAATGAGGTGTGTGGTGAGGAAAGCTGTGTGGCCATGCTGTCCCAAGAATACTGGTATTTGTTCTCTCAATTCAGGCACAAAATGCATTGCCTGGTGATGTGTCTAGTCACATCTATGTATTGATGAAATGACCTGTGGTTGCTTTTCAAGTATTTTCTTTGAAGTTCGAAAGGCCTGATTTTTGCATTCTTTTTCAGGTGGACAAATGAATTGCCTCACAAATTGTCTCCAGCTCTTCTCTCATGCCCAAAATTAAACTTTGGCAAAGCTCTTTAGGAAAATAAAGTTCTTAGTCCCTTCAGTGATGTCTTATCTGACATGAAGCCTATTCATAGCCAGTAATTGGTTTTGTTAATTTGGCATTTACTTTTTTTTTTTTCCCAGTGTTTAACTTCAAACTGTAAACTCATACAGGTATTTCTAGTGAAATTTCCTCATCAAATCAATTTTCTGTGTTTATTAAATGGTTTTGGTTTTATTTATGAGAGAAGAAAATATTTGAAAATACTCAGGTATTGATAAGTTTAGGGGTTTTCATCTTTGTTAGACTTTGCTCTCTAAAGTGAGTATGAAGTAGTATAAATTTAATTAAGTAAATAAATCCTCCTGGTTTCCTTGGTGAATTAGGATGATTGATTACATGCATTTATTGCCTATGTATCCACTCCCTTTCATTTACTATGTTTTAAAACTATGTCTTAAAATACAATTTAGGATTGTCATTCTTTATGCAAGAACCACCGAAACCCAGTCAAAAATTTGTAATTATGAGAAAATTTTTTATTACCTGTGGGAAATGTCAGGAATGCCTCTATTTAGAACTACAGTTCCTGAATTCTGGAAAAAGAGAAAAAAAGAAGTATTTTGAAATAATGTTTTCGTTCCCTTTTTCATGTAAGGAAATAAACTACTTCTTTACTCTTTCTTTCAGGACACAGTCTTAATGAAATCCAAAAGGTTTTTCTAAGCATATATGACCACTTCAAGTGTTTTCTTGCTATCAATTAAAAAAAAATAATAATTGATCTAAGAATAGATAATGTTGCCCTTTTACTTTATGAACACTTACTTCAATACCACCAGGTATAACTGAATCCTATGGAAATAGGTGCAAAAGGTATTTGACGAATGAACTGTCATTTCAAATGCATTCCAAAATGCCTGTTATAAGCTTTCTTCTCTGTAAACTAATCAAAGAAAGGAAAACATACCAAAAATGCAATTCAGACCGCAAAGACATAAAGCTTCAGTGGAGAATGCTGCACTGCTCAAGGTGCAATGTATTAAGAAAACTGATGGTTTCACTTTAAAGCTACAGGTAACTTATCTCCTCTAGAATGAATCACTACTCTAGAACTGAGGCTTTGATTTAACACTGAAGGCTTTTGGTGTATGATCCTTTCAAGAATACTAACTTTTTTTTAATGTGGTGAAGACATTTGGAGAACATTGTTACTTGGCTCTCATCTCCAAGGTCAACTCATGCTGAATTTCCACAGGTGGATATTTCTTTCATCTATTTGGAATGAAAATATAGGTATGTATGGAAAAGCATTCTCTTTAGTACTCTGAAATAAGCATTATAGATTTTTTTAATTATTATTATTTTTCCAAATTAACAATGAAAGCGCTAATGTTCTAGGAGAAAACAAAACCTCTTGTGCTGCAGTTGTTGAAATGAAGGCCCAGCTTTCCAAGACTGACAAATCTTGCATTTCTCCTTTCCTTTGAATTAAAGACATTTTTTGGTATCATTGTAGACTGTGACAAAGTGAAATGAATACTGTTCAACATGCCTTGAAAATGAAAAGCTTACAATCTACAAAAATACTATCTGTCATCTATTTTACTTATTAGACCTTCCAGCTATCCATTTTTCTTCAAAATGTGACCTTTCTTTTACCCCAGCTCTCTGCAACTGTTTGGAAAATCAATGGCAAGTTTACAATAACCAGCACGAAGTTTTACACACTCTGCAGAAGAAAACATTCTGATAAGCAAATGGATTTCAGTGTCAGCCTTCTAAGCAGTTTGTTACAGACAAATGATTTGAAAGATTATCGAAAATATACTGTCCTTCTAGAAAGGTACTTTGCTCCCCATGCAAAGCACAGGAAATTGGATCAGCCGCGGTACTGAATTGACTTTGCTGTCGGTGCAATGTGTGACCCTGTAGTAAAATAAAATCACTGTCCAACTGTCCAACGTGTCTAGACCTTGCTGAACTTTTCAACCAAAACAATTCTATTTCTCCTTTTCTATTTTATTCTTTATTTTCCAGCATAAAGCTTGGTGACCTTTTCTGTCAGAGCAATCCATTGAAAATGGCAGTATGAAAAGTGCTCGGCCAATATAGAACCTTCACACAAAAACCATAATAAATCTCATCCTTTTCTTCTTGTTTCCTGAGTCAAATCTCTGCATTATTATTTTTAGCCTAGTTAAACAAGAATTCAATCAATGATCAAGAGCTGGGCAACTAAAGAAATGTCAGGATAGCATAAATATAATATTGTTGCTCTATTAGCTTAACGATTTTGGATTCTGTTTGAATGCTGTATAGCAATTCAAAAGCTATCATTGCAAGTTATGATTACACCAATTCCAATTACTTCTAGTGGCACAGGATGTATCAGGTGGAAGTAACTACAAAGAATAAAGTCAGTGATTAATCAGATATATTTTTAAGAAGCAGCCTTTCACTGTATTAATTTCAAAAGCCGTACTAAGAAACAGCAAATGCGCAGCTGAAATCGCTTTGATCAAGCGCCACGATTTCACTAACAAACATAAAGAGACAAATCTGGTGAGACTGGATGCAACAACGGCTGCAGAAGCAATACGGACAAGTTCCTTTCTTTCCACATTCAGTCCGCTTACTGGAAAAGGTAATAGGACATGTAAGAAAGAGAGATGGAGTTCTTGAGAAGCCTGTTTATCCATCTGGTATCTTTGCAGGATATCAGTCCCATAAATTTATATTGCAAGGGCCCTTTTCTTCAAAGAAAAGGTGGAGATCAGTTGTTATACCACTAAGTTAAATTCCCAGGCTCTCCTTCTTCTCCCATGTTCTTCCTTGATGCCTGAGTCTCAATAACAATCTTCTCTAGCTCCTCCAGTTGTTTAAATAATATTAATTTCCTCTGTGCCTTGGCATTTGGGGATTTCTCTAGTAATATTCTCATTTCAGGAGAATGTGGCAGGAAAGAAAAGAACACAGACGTGGCCAAGAAATATATTACTCACAGAGACCTCCTTCATGAGAGTGTGCAGTGTTTTGAAAAGCACCTCTGTGAGTCTAAGTCTTTTCACCCAAAATCCTCAGGAAAGAGCTCTGAAATATTTCCACAGATTTTTGTTTTACGTGTGTTCATTTGTGAAGGTAAGATTGAAAGAGAATTTTGTTCATGCATTATCTTCTGATTTCTAACACTGAAGAAGACACATTTGATTGTTGCCAAAGAGTTTCTCATCTTATTCATACTTAAATTTAGTTTAGAATTTTGTGATCGACTGATTTGTATAGAGGAGGCCAGGAGCAATCAGCAATCAGTCTGAAAAAAACCTGCTGTATAGAAGTTTGATGGCAGCCTCCTTTTTGTATACCTTCTTTTCCTTCATACTGGAGGAATAGTTAAAATTGAAATGTTACGATGAAACCAGTATGACTTTAGGGTAAATTTGACAGAAGGTTTTCATTTGAGCTGGAAAACTGTGAAATTTAGATGGGAAAAGGCATTATCAATTGTAACAGAAATACAGTAAAATATTATTTAAAATGTATATGGCTTTCTAAGTAATTCCTAGTTTCAGTAGAACACATCAAGTGTTCCACAACTAATCTGTCGCTATTAGATGGGAATTCTTTAAATAAGAACAGAAACTGTTATTTTGTTGATGAACTTTCAGGTGACTTTTAGAGAAATGAAAATAATTAAAATGAGTCAATAATCTAAACATGCAGCTTGCATAGTCCTGAATTAGAAATGCAATGTGAATATTCTGTATGTTACATTTAGTTTTTAGCAAATCAGACTGGATGGAACCATAGAAATATTCTCCCTGTTTTTCAGAAGTGTCTCTTGGACTTAAGCACCAAAATCTAGGCCTGAATGAGGTGCTTTGTGAAACTGGTATGCATAACCCATAACTGCTTTTCAGGCAGATGAGAAAGCAAAAAAAAAAATATTGTAGTCGTCTCACCCTTAGAGGCCTGGGGCTTATAAACATTCCGTGTTGATAGTTTCACATGTGCCCAAGTGAGTTGAAGAAGGTTTATATCCGCTGGAGACGTAGCTCTTCAGAGCTGTTAAACTTTACTTGGAGAAAAAGAGAGGCCATTGGAACAGAGTCCTTTGCCCAAGGCCTGGAGTGCTCAACTTGCAAGATTCATTAGTTTCCAAAACTCCAGAGTACTGGAGCTCTTTATTCAGTTCATTTTCTTATTCTGAACAACAGAAGAAAAACTGAAGTATGTAACAAACAAAAAGTCCCAAACTATCAACAGCAAATTCAATGGAAAATTTAAATTGCTAGTTGTTGAAAATTTTGATGCCTAAAATAGGAAGTTCTTCATATTTCTTTTTCTGACATTGTAGAAAAGCTGTAGTGACTTATGTTTTCTTGTTTAATTATCTGCAGTAATTTTATTCCTTGCCTATTTTTGGCTTTGCCACACATATAGGAATATTTTCCATGGGTTTTATTTATAATTTTTGGACACAAAGTAGATGTAACCAAGATGCAGAGAAATTAAAAGAGAAAAAGAAGATGTTAGGAAATGAGGATTATGTTATATTTCAAAGCAAAGGGAAAAATTAATGTTGTCTCTTTCTGTAATGAACATTGTGTCAGGACCAACAGACACTTAGAACCAGCCTTTCTGAACTATATTTTCCTTTGGACTTCTGAAAATTGGCCTGGGAAAGTGACCTTGAGACACAAACTTTCAGAGAAGAGTTGTTGGACCTGATATGAAGAGGCATTGTCAGTCAATCTGGTTCACATTTTTCCTTTCATAAATGATGTGATATTTATACCTTGTGATTACTAATACATGAGAGATACATATGTATTTATAAACATTTATGTTTATATGAGTTTATACTCATTTAATGATGTAAGTCCAAATCAGTATATACTTTGATTAATATGTACACACATAAGCAATGTGTATTTTGTTCTATCGAGTCATCACGAGAATCTATTTGACCGATATAGCAGTTATATTACCTATCTGTATTTTAGCATATATTTTTGTGCCTTTCTTAATGTGAACAAAATCTGTGTGAAACATCTGCAGTTTTCTGTTATTAAAGGGTATAGTGTGCTATACTTTTCTTTGTGTCGATATTTTTTCCAGCTGAAACTTTGACATTTGTACCTTCACAAAATCACCAGGACAGGTGATAATCACTGCTCTGAAACAGCTCAGAGAAGCTGTTTGGAAGGTTCCCAAGAAGACAGACATCATATGGTGGCCAAATGAGCATTTTGACATCAGTTACTGGCTCGCTTTGGAAACAGCTGTGAAGAAGCCAAAGGGTTGGCTTCATTGTGTTCTTTCCAGTATGAGCTGAAGGATGATGCAAAGCAAATGTAGACCTTCCTTTGAAAATCAATTCTGATCTTTTGAAGGAAAACTTTTTTTTGTTGCACAACTTAATATAGCAGTTTATTGGTGAATATTTTTGTCCTGTAAAATCTGGTTTTGAAAGACTGTACATGCAGTACATAACATAAACTGCTTAATAGTAATGACCAGTAAGTGGCTTTGGGGAAAGAAATTCTAAAGACATCCAGTGTGAACTGGACTTTGTTTTTGCAGGATCGAGTCCTAAGACTGTCGGTTCTTTGTTGCAAGTATTGGTGCTTCCTTTAATGCAATATTGCAGCAGTGCAAGAATCACCCTAGATCACATATGAACAGTTTCATGCCATTTGGGGTACACTCCATGGCAACGCAGCAACATGCATCACACTGCTAAAATAAAACAACACCCCTTAAAAAAGTTGCCACACTAAAGCAGAAAGGATGGAAAGAGAAGCGGATTAAAGATTGAAAAACAGATTACAAAGAACAAATCTTTATATTTTCAAATTTCTAGTTTTAATGCTTGTAAGACTAAGAAGCTAAAAGTTTTAATGACAATGATATTTTAAGAAAATGAAGACATTAAAGAAAAATTATGATGCTGAGGAAAAAGAGACCATATTTTTAACTTGTTCCCATATGCTTTCTTAGATACGTAAGCCACGTGATAAAGTTTCAGTTCCCTTTTTGGCTAAATGCACTTTAAAAAGTTAATGCTGCAAATATTCAAAATGGGTATTTTGAATGTGCCTCCTATGGTGGTCTGAGCATGTCACATTGCAATTAATCTTTAGTAAGGGCTAATTATAGAAATTTTTTATCACCTGAATATTCCTTGGAATTAAAACTATATGGAAAAAGTAGAATGTCAAACATCTGTTCCAAAAAAGTAACCATGGAAAATGTTTTGTGATATTTGCCCATGTCTAATGAAGAGAAATTCAGCACACAGTTTCTACATGATGAAAGGAAATCTCAAAAGAATAATATTCTCTTTATTTCTGAAACTCACATTTTGTTCTCTGAACTAGCAGTTCCTTTGGGAAATCATGTGATTTTAAAATTTATATAGGATTTTTTGAAAGTATGTAAAAAGGAGTAAAATGTCACTGTTGATGCTGCATTTTAAGCTGTTTGTAAAGCACTCAGAATTTCTACACACCCTTTCTCATGCAATTGCTTCCCAGAGAGGTGGTGGAGTCTCTGTCTCTGGAGACATTCAAAACCCACCTGGACATGCTCCTGTGCAACCTGGACCTGGTCTAGGTGCNTGTGATTCTGATTCTGTTGGAGAAAGTTGTAAGAGAAAATTAATTATTTATACATCGACAGGCCAAAAAAAAAAAAAAATTAACATAATTTTAAAGGAAAACATGTTGTATAGAATTCTTCCCTATGGGGCTTTGCTTTTGTATTTACATTCTGCTCTACAAGAACTTTTCCAAGGGGTTGAGGAAAGGGCACGAAGATTTAACTACCAGCACATGTGTCAGTGTCTCTTCACACTGCCCCTCCAGTGTCACAGGAAAGCTCCAAAATCAGATAGAAATGGACAAACATCATATTTTTATTGCTGTGCTTTTGCTCTTGAACTAAAGCTTTGGTCAGATGTACCTCACTGATGAACTCCAAGAAATACAGACAAAGCCTCCATTCTACAAAAAAACCAAAACCAAACCAAACCAACCAAACAAACAAAAAAAACAACAACAACAAAAAAAAAACCAACAAAAAACACCACACCAACCTTAAGAGTTTTGTGTTTTTTTAAAGGGGACTTGGCCTTAATACTCTCTAATTAAGCTTGCCTTCGTTAGGCAGCAGCTGTGGGTGGCTTACAGCCATTGGTGGTGGTGATGGGGCAGCTGTGCATAATAGATCTTGCTGTTGGGCTGTGTTCCCCTCCCTGGAAGGAAGCAAAAGGCTGTGCTGAGGAGAGTAGCAGAAGATAGTTCTGGTGAGTACTAATTCTGGTTGCTACTGTCTCCTATAATTGTGGTATCTGAGCAGTTGTGGTTGTTTTGAATTGGTTTATGGGTTGACGTGACTGAGATAAGTTTTCCTGTCAATTTCCATATCAATTAATTGGTTAATATTGTTAAGTGCTTTGCAGGGAATAGTATGTATGCTGGGGAGATAAAGTTGTGGGAGCTGGCACAAAGTTCTGCATATTCCAAAACTCTTCCCTGCTTCTCTGCAAAGTTGGGTCCCTGCTATTTTTTTTTTAATTTTTTATTTATTTTTTTATTTTTTATTTTCTGAGCTCCCTGGTCCTCCCACTACAGCTGTTGCGAACTCTCAGTACAGACAATTACTCTAATGCTGCTAATAAGTAGCCTGGCTGCCAGGTCAACCCCTTTTCCTTAGTCCTTGGGCTATTACACACTGAAGTTCCTGCTTCATGGAGACTCTACCTGCTTGCTCCCCTTTATTCAGCCTCAGCCCAGCTGCTAGGCAGAGAAACCAGCTGCAGGGGGTTGCTGACATCTGCATGGATGATAAATACACCGAAGTTGTGATGGATTGGTGGGCTCAGCCACGTAGAAGTGTCTGTGTGGGTATTTCTTTAGGGTGGGTGCTGAATAGGACCCACCACCAGTATAAATGCTGAATGTGAATGCACGCGTTGTCATTTTGAGCAACCTGGTCTGGTGGGAGGTGTCCCTGCCCATGGCAGGGGGGTTGGAACTTAATGATCTTTGAGGTTCCTTCCAACTCTGATCATTCTATGATGATTCTATGACAGCCAGAGCAAGAATATGAACTAACTGGGCTTTCACCCTGATACTTTGCGTTGCAAGAGTTACTTTCACAAAGAGAATGCCTTGGACGCTGACATCTGGGTTTCAAGACAAACATTGATTATTTATGAATATAAGCTGTGAAATCAAACTAAACCATAGGTTTTCACAAAACATCTTTCTAACATGTTTTAAGTTTTGCATGCATGATTGCACCAAAAATTGATTTATAGTACAGAGCCATAGACATTAGGGATTTAAAACTTAACCAGAACACTCTTCCCCTTCCCGTGACCTATTATGGTGAAGATGTTTTCATGCTGTTGGTTATTTTATAATGTTTTTTATAAGGGAATTTGTTTAAAGCTGGTTGATTCCTGTAAAACAGCTTCCCTAAAAAAAGTCTTTTAAATTGAAAGTCAAATCACATATTTTTGCATCTCCTATTTGTTATTGCTGTTTTATTCTGGTCTTTGTCATGAAACCTATTTGCTTTTAACAGCACTCGGCTCAGAAACTTTGCGGGGTAAGAGCTGAACGGAAAGACGAAACAAGCTGTTACAAAAGCCAACAGAAATTGCAGCAGCTAGAGATCAAATTGATCTGAGTAATATAAGGAAATACAGATCTTTCTGAGTTTAAACAATGATCTTCCAGCTTCATCTTTCACAACAGGGTGGGGAGGTGGGTTCAAACTCTTGTCTTTGACGTGGAGGTGAAGGAGATATGGTGTGATTCAGAACTCTGAGGTGAAGATACTTAACCTTGAGCTCACTGAGGGCATAATCAGGTACTTCTCATGATGCTGGTGGGGCTGGTACCTGACCTGTGCTAAGCAGGAGAAAGCTGGGGAGGACTTTCTTTCCAAAAGAGTTATAAACCAACAGAAGAACAAATGGCCCCACAAGTGAGATGTTAAAATAGCGTTGTCGCAGAGAATGTATTCAGGGAAGAATGAGAAGCAACTTAAGCAGTGGCTTGTGAAGAGGTTGCTGCCAGGAAACGGTAAAAACCAAGCAAACTGCAAAACAAAACAAAGGGAGTATTTATTCTTGGGAAGGGAAAAGTGACAGACATTCCCAGTATGTGAGGTAGGCAATTAATCTTAGGTTTCTGTTAGGCACTACCATTGCTGGCAGGCTGTGAAGTACAAAGAAAGAAGGTCAAAAGTGCCCTTGAGAAGGAGTTCTGCCTAGGTTTAATCACACTGGTAGCTGCAGAACCCTGCCTGGTTGCAGGACTGTATCAGGTGGAGCAAAAGGGAAGAAGGGCAAAATCAGTAATTGCAAAAATGTTAGCTATTAACTTGGTTCTTTGTTTCTATCTTAGGAACTATCCTCTTTCTTAGTTATGTGTATTTGTTACTTTGGCTGTTTACCAGGTACTGCATATAAAAAAGGTCAGAATGCGTTTTAAGAAAATTTCTGGTCAACATAAGTAGGAAAGTTGGGGGTATTTTGTTGTGTGGTTGTTTTTTGTTGGTTTTCTTGTGTTTTTTTTTCTCCCAGCAATCACAAGACTCAACCTTTAAAAACTGCAGAATGACAAGGACCTGGGAATAAACACCATCATCTCTAGATGATGCGTTTATCACTAACAAGTATTTATACCCAGTCAGGAGAAATGATAGTTCTTGGGGCTAGAGTCTTCTTTTTTGATCTGTGCTTAGAAGTAAAAGAATGACAAGCTTCTATTTCTTACTGTTTCCCCATTTGGTAAATTTATTCTTCACAGAGCAGATGAATAGTTCTGATTTGTTTTGGCACAAAGGCAGGTCGGCTTCCTCAAACCAACAGTCAGCATGACTGTGATTGGCTTTGCAGAAAAGATGATGAAGAAAAACAATTTTCTACATGCCATCTGAGCTCAGTGGGTAGGAATATCTAGAAGTGGCTCATTTCTGGGTGCAGGAACATTTTCAATCACTCCAGCTAGATTTGCAAGAGGGTGTCCCGATACATGCCTAATTTGTGGAAGTTTAACCCTCAGAGGAAAGAAATTAATTTCTTTTTAAAGAAAGTATTTCCTTAAATTCTTTAGAATCCTGATGAAAAATAAATTCAGTAAAAAAAAAAAAGGTTACTTTTTCATTCTTCTTTATGATCCCTTTTACATAGAAATCACACCAAGAGCTAAATTAGCAGCAGTAACATAGTGCCATACGTCCAGCAACTGCAGAAATTTCTAAATGCATTCATAGTACAGCCAAATTGATCAGCACTGGAGATCTGAGGGAGGTCACACTGCTTACGATGTGTTTGGAGAATATTTCTCATACAGCAGAAGAAAATCAGAAGTTTTTCTTGAGCGTTGTTGTTCAATGTCTCATTAAACTTACAGTTTTCTGCTAAACTGAGTAATCAGTTTGAATAGTGAAAGCCTATTCATCACATTAGAATCTACATTATGTTTGGGGGAAACTGTATTCCATTTAGAAGTATGCTTTCTCATCCAAGGAAAAAATCATTTTCAGGCTTTTAGCATCTGAGAAGGTAAAAGTTTCCAAGCATAGGGAACTGTAGTAATCATCTCAGACATCAAATTACAAAAATAAGCATTAAATATATGCCTGCTTTGAAGAAATAAATAAAATTATTTCTCTTTATGAAAACCTGCAAATTTATTCTTGGGGGAAAAATGTGCTCATTTAAAGACGAAATACTCATTTGTTTCTGATTTAGAACACACTTTCCTTATTATAAAAGCTTCCTAATTAGGGTGGGGTCAGGGGATGAGTACATGATTTAAAGAGACATCACCTGGTTTTATAAATATATACACCTAAATGCTTTTAAAAATGGTAACAGAAGCCATTTAAGTATTCTTCTTTTTTTTTTTTTTAATATGTATTTTAATAACTATTTATTCCAAATGGTACCTTTTCTTTGTATTCAAATTAGTATACAAATTTTTAACGGGATCATCAACTCAGTTGATACTAAATTCAGTCCTAGATATGTGCTGAATTGATTGGTACAACTCTATTAGAATATTTTTTTTCTTTTTAAGAAAGAGTCAGCCAGGCTTGTGTTATGGAAGACAAGGAAGAGGATATGTTTAATTGCTGCAAAGATGTTGTCAATGTTTTATAAGGGCAGTTTTTAATGACCAGTGATAGTTTTAATGGATACAGAATACACACGTGAAAACATAGTATTTCACATAACTTTAAGATAATAAATTTAGTATCAGAAACTAGAACTAAATTAAAAATTATGAAGAATAGGAAAAGGACCCTTTTACATGAGCAAAAAGTATTTCTAGTTAATGAAATTCTGAGAACCGTGGAAAAATGATGTAATCCAGGGAAAATGGATCTTTACACAAGGACCAGTCTGGCATGAACACATTCCATTGATATTAATATATTTGTATAGAATACATTGTAAAATCAGAAATTTGTTGTAGTGGAGTGAATAACAAACTGTATTTCTGAAAGTATTAGCTTAGTTTTAAAACAAGATGTTCTTCTCCAGGCCTGTGTCCCTTTTATGATTGCTCTCTGCAAGTGTTGCAGTAATAGATTTTCTTCCATGAGAATAATCACAAAAAATGAGTTGGCTTTTACACAGTTTGTCTCACAAAAAAACCCCAATGCTAAAGTAGTTCATAACCCTTTTGGGAGCCAGAAGAGAATTTTATTTGTATTTTACAGTAGCGAGAATGGAAACCAGTGAGTCAAATGACTCAAATGTAGGGTTACTTAAGTTTGTGGTTGCTCCTGTAATGGAATCCAGAGGTTACAAATGATTGTTAGTTTTTCAACTCAACAACAAAAAAAAGTGCTAGCTTCCTTTCCTTCTGTCATGCCAAATGAGCAAGATTTACATTGACATAAAATTTAAAAAAAGATCTCAACAGCAGAAAACCCTCACCTTTTCGCTGAAAAAGAAACAGAATGTATGTTGAATGGAGAGAAGAAAAAAAAAAGTCTAATGTTTTGGGGAGCTTGCAAAATAAACAGGATTCAGTACAGATCAAAACCAAATTTGGAAATTTTAATTGTTATTTCTCAAATTACAACCTCATTGCCCGGGCAGCTCTTGGGATAGATAAGTTACTGCCTTGTTAAAGAAAATGGTCCTCAATCCAAATTTTGAGTACTTTCTAGGCCATTACTGTTTTGAAGTAAAGTTGGATGCTGGAGCTGTGTCATGACAATAAAATTCTGCTCAGTGGTGAATTCTGCCTGGTGAATTCTCTGTGAACAGTTTACAGTCAGCTGGGAGGGACATTTTCCTTTGCCAAGTGCATAACAAGGGAGATTTCCATCCGAGTCATGCTCCCTTTGTACAAACTATGACATTTAGCCTTGTCCTTGACTAAGATCTAAGAGGGTTAGATTTACAATAGATATTAGGAAGAAATTCTTTACTGTGAGGGTGGTGAGACACTGGTACAGGTTGCCCAGAGAAGCTGTGGATGTCCCGAGTGTTCAAGGCCAGGCTGGATGGGGCTTGGAGCAACCTGCCCTAGTAGGAGGTGTCCCTGCTCATGGCAGGGGGGTTGGAACTAGATGGTCCCATCCAACCTAAAGCATTCTATGATTCTATGGTCTTTTATGTATGTTGGAGAAAGACAAGCATGCAAATGATGTCACAAAATCTTGTAAATTGGTCTCTAGTTCCAATTCTTTTGTATGAACCTCCATTAGGTGCTGTAGCATGAGTGCTCCTATGAACTGGTGTCATCCTGCTAATTTTACTAATTTTAGGGCTTGTTGATGAAATCTAGTCATGAGTTAACATTTCTGTTGAGTTGAAAATCTCTCTGTCTTTCTGTTGATCCATGAAGTCAGTATGAAGATGTGTTGCATGGTAAACTATTTATGTAAGCAACTTCTAATATTTTCAGTGGTAAGTAGATCTGTACTATTAGACACTAGTAAGACATGAAAAACATGGAGAACCTGAGAATAAGGGAAAATAAGCATGAGGTAAAAGAATCAATTGTAGAAGTTTTTATTATGTATCCTAGAAGAAGCCTCATGAAAGGGAATTCTTCTTTAATACAAATGATATTAAAGTAGTTTGTTCAGCTCAGTGGCTTTAGTATTTGCATATAAAATAACTGGGCTAATTATGCTGTAGTGTTGGAGAACAATGGGTTTAAACAGGGACATAGAATTGAGAACTATGGAAGAGAAAATACATTCTCTGAAATCTTTAGAATCCTTATACAATCTCACAAAATTTTGATTAAAAAGGAACTGTAGAGCAGTAGCTAGGAAAAGAAAACAGGGATTTAGACAAAATCTGTTTAACTCTGAACTCCAGCAATTTGCCCACAAAATTGTTGGTGTCAGGCTGTTATTTAGCAGCAAAACACCATTTGTTTATGTTCCTTTTCTCATGTATTGGGCTCTTTGTTTGCATTCTTTCAGAAAAGTCTAGATGCCGTGAGTCACGTAAGTTCTGTGATTGGAAATAACGTAATGAAGAATCATGTTACTGTGAAACACATCTGAAGAGTCATGTAGATAATTTCCTGTTTATCCCGAGGCTTCTGTGTGCTGCTTGACAATGTACACATATTCAACTCTTTTAAACATTGTTTGAAGATTTGAATTAGAAAAGAAGACTGTACCTGACTAACAGGAAGGAATTTGGGATGCTTGGTTCTCTTGTAGAGGGCATTTATTCTTTATTGTGGTACAATAATAGAATGCCCTGCGTTCTCCTGTAAAAAGGTGTGCTTTCAAACTCCTAACTGGAATGTGTTGCAGCAATATAGAATCATAGAATGGTTAGAGTTGGAAAGGACCTTGAAAATCATCGTGTTCCAACCCCCCTGCCATGGGCAGGGACACCTCCCACTAGACCAGGTTGCTATCAAGCCTGACCTTAAATACTTCCAGGGATGGGGCATCCACAACCTCACTGTGCAGCCTGTATCAGTGTCTCACTACCCTCACAGTAAAGAATTTTTTCCTAATATCCAATCTAAATCTCCCCTCTTGCAGTTTAAAATGATTACCCCTTGTCCTATCACTACACATCCTGACAAAGAGTCCNCAGCCCAGGACACGGTTGGTTTTCTGGGCTGCCAGCGCACACTGCCAGCTCATGTTGAGTCTCTCATCCATGAGCACTCCCAAGTTCCAATATGTGAAAAGACGTGCTTTGAACAATTGAAAACTGGGAACCAATTACAGCTCAGAATGTAGACCGGTAGTTTATTTTCCCTTAAAAGTGAAGCTCCCAAACCCCAGGGGTTGGGCAGGGAAAGGAGAGCTCAGGGCCCTAACATGTGCTTTAGAGGATGTTGGAAAATTCACTTACTGCACAATATTGTATCCCCTGAGACCGGCCAGTGAAGGTGCAGCTGGGNGCCCTAACATGTGCTTTAGAGGATGTTGGAAAATTCACTTACTGCACAATATTGTATCCCCTGAGATCGGCCAGTGATGCCTCTTGTCTGCAGTTCTGTAGTAACAGCACAAATACCATGTGGTGTAAAACAAACTCTGAACGTGCTTTTTACCATGGGAAACCCTGCAGCTATGGGCCACGAGATACATCAGGACGTTTTAAAAACTAGGTGGTGGCAATAATCAGGAAGATATTTACAAAGGCACGATAGGTAAGGAAAGAAAATACGGGCAGAACAGCAGGACTGATCTTACAAAGTACATGACTGGTTTGCACGTCAATAACTACTAAATCATTGATTCATCCCAGGCTTTGTGGTGTAGATATGTGTTATTAACACCTCTGTTCCGTATTATTTCTCTTGCACACTGTGCTCTGTTTCTTGGGCCAACCTCGCTCCTCAAGTGAGATATGCCATCTTTTGTAGGTGTCCTTTTCGGATTGCAAACTGAGATACTGGTTTGTAAGGCTGACATTTTCTTACACTGTCTCATATTTGGGAAATATATAACGATGTATGTAATTTAATGTAGATCTAATCACAGACACAATTGTACAATGTAACTGGGCTTTCTCAAGACTGTGGGCAGTGATCAC
>VZRU01021055.1:254745-296950 GCA_013398155.1 Pedionomus torquatus | reverse complement strand
CAATATCCTGTTTGGTCTTGCTGTCAGAATGTGAGGAACTTGACAGGGCTAAATGACAGAAACAAAATAGCAGTTCTGAGACACATATTAAAGACTTAAAACACTTATTTTCAGTTGCAGGAAAAGCTATTAAATCAGCCTGCAGCTTTTATAGCTGAAGGGCCAGGAGAGCGGAAAGGATGAGAACACTTGCAAGAACAGGGTATTTTATCTGCTGCTCACAAGGCACACACAAACCCCTACCGAGCCTTATCCTTTATACTTCATTGCACTGTCTTTGGGAATGTCATTTTTTGCTATCAAATAATGTTCAGCATATGCACATTTTAAATCATATTATTAGAAGCTAAACCAAAAAGTGGTTCTTCAGGTAAGGATGCTTGATTTTAACCTTTTTTAATTGTTGTTGTTTAAGACAAAACCAAGAATTAACGTGAGGGCAGAGTTTTTGAAGGGTTTCCCACCCCAACCCCCGCCACTACTGTCTGCTTTCTCCAAAAATATAAAATTCAACTTCGTAGGTGACACATCCTGCTGCATTCTTCATGGGTCAAAAAGACAATTTTCAGCCAAAGCAGTCCAGATGTTGTTCAAACAACATTTCTCCTATTTCAAACAATTTCTCCTACATCATTAGACTCATGTAGGTGAGGTAAAAATACATGGAGTCCCCATAGAGGACTTCTGAACGAGAGAGCCTTATTTTAAGAAGTCTGCTTCTTAATGTAGACTTTGATGTAATCATCTTTATCGCAGCTTCTGAGCACAGAACTGTACTAAAGGGGGATGGAGAACCCAGGCACACAGAAGAAGATCTAATTCTAAAATGAGTTAGATGCTTTGTTAGGATTTAAGCAAGATTGAGGCCCATATAATTAAAACTCCAGGCCTTAAAAGAGCACTAGACGCTTAGCTCATGAGATATCTAAACTCGGTATATACCCCTTTTACATACTTTTTAATTTTTTTCCCTGTTTTTTAATCTAGTCCTTAATGGCTTCCCAAGGTCACACAGCACCATCAAGAAAAAAATTTTCCTGGGAGTTTTATCCTGAAAAGTTATTTTTGTTTACCACTGCAGAGTCATGTAGCATTACTGCAGCCACACAGCTGAGAAATTCCATTCAAGATATGAGTGGATTTTTTTCTGTTTTCCCAAATCCACAGAGGTTTTCTCCTTTCCATGTTCTTTGCCACCCAGGCATTAAGGCTAATACGAGTTAATGAGCATCTTGCATTCTAGTGTATTGCAAGGGCCTCACTGGCTAAATATATCTGTTTGCACTGCACCTCTCTCAGAAATAACCAAAAAGTGCTATTTTTAATTACATTTTATTTTATTTTTATTTTCTGGAAACAGATGAACAATTCCATAGATGTGTGCAAGATGTAATGTGTATATAAAATTCTCCATCAAGAAATATATTCCAAATATAAACATATAGAAGGCTGTGTTGCTTTTTTTCTCTTTAAATTAAGTTTATTGCATAATGTAACCATGCAGAGATTTAGAAATTATATTAAGGCATTTAATTAATTCTTCTTATTTCAAGTATATGAAGTTAAGAGTAAAGCCATAACTACCTGTATGGTCAGAAGAGGAGGATGCAGGATGCCACTTATATCCTCAAGATTTTACACATTAAAAGTAATAAAAAACAAAGGTGTAGGTGGCCATATGAGTACGTATGCTTGTGTGCACTCATGCACACACATGTTAGTTCAGAAGGCAGCAAAAGGGAAAAGAAGTATGGACATGACATGCAGTCATGGATATGGAACCACATCTCAGAGTTTCACATCCTGTAAGGGTTTCTGTCCACCAGAAATGATGAATAAATCACAAAGCTATATTACTGGATGAATAATAGCAATAAATAAGCTAATTTTTAACAAATGAGACATACAACAAGTAGCTGCAAAATAACCGATCTGAAGGTACTTTTTCTGAATTCTTCCCATTTTAATATTTTTTTCTCACTTCCTACACCCTCTGCCAGAAAAGTAACCAGAAATCAGGTTCTTCTAAGACAACTACTCTGGGTCTCCTTGTCAGGACGTGGTGTATAGAAGTTTGGAAGGAGCAGTAATTGTGGGAACTGCAGAAATATTTTTGTATTGACTTTCTTGAGAGTATTAAACACTGAAGCATCAGCGTAAGTACATTTATCGCCTTCAATAAGCCAGCACATATGTCTCCTAGTACAGATTATTAGTCCATGGCAAACAGCTTGCAATGTTCTTCCTGTCAAAACAAAATGTTAAAAAATCCTTTCTTTGTGTGTCTTGGGGCGAATGTATTGTTCTTATGTGTGTTCAGAAATATTTAGAAAAACAATGGAAACCTTAAGAGAATATTAATGTCATCTTACATTCAGCTCATCGTTTCTCATAAGTATTTTGCACTTATTTCTCTGGTTTTCTCTATAGTATAAAGAAAACACAACTGTAAGAGCCTGAATAATGTTTGTGATTTTCACTTTTTAAAAAACAGTAACTATAATGTCTTTTTAATGAATTATTTTTTTAAATAATATTTTTTAGATGTTTGGCCTAGTGTTCAGAAATAACAAACAGCATATGTATTCTTGTATATGTCTATAAAATTCATATTTGCTTTAAAAAAAAAAAAATCAACTTCATAACATCTGTCTGCAACACTTGGTTATTTTGGTCTTTTGAAGATCTACAGAAACAATTTACTCTCTTCAGTTTGTTGGGTTTTTTTTATTTTTTATTTTTCTAGTCTCTACATTGTCAGAGTTACTCAAGCAAATATCCATCCAAACCACCTCAAAGTAGCTTGCCACAATTTTACCACACTATGCAAAGATGACCATTTTCCCTTGCAGAATCCTGAAATGGCCAAGTTTTACTCACAAATGGTTGAATACAAATGAAAGAACCAAAATTATATGTTCTACGGAACAAGCTGAAAATTATTTGTGTTTCTGTTTACAGGCATGCAATTAGTTCTATAAGAAGTCTGCCACTGATGGCAAATTGCTAAGGCTTCTTAGCTTATCTGGTTTGACTGTGTCCATTATTTGTGAATCTCTACTGGGTATCAATCAACTATTTTCATAAAATAAGTCATTTGTTTGTGTCTGTTACTTCAATACCTCATCTATGATTATCACTTCAGTAACAGTGCTGCTTGCTCTTTGTGAATGATTGAATTATTGACAAAGAAATAAAGTAGGGTATTGTAGCTAAATATATACATCTATGAGCATTCTGAGACTGTTGACATTTTCATAAATATCCAAACGCTTACGAGTTGTTAGTATACCGGTAATTCATATAAGACTGATAAAACCTAATCTGCAATCCCAATTAAATGTTTAGATTCAACATTTGCAAATGGTGTATGAGCATGTTTGTTTGACAGGTCGGGTCAATCTACAACTATTATGATTTCCATGCATGTTGCTGGAATGCCCAGGAGTTTACTGGTAAATTCATGTTATTTTTATGATGAAAATCTTAAATGAATAGGATATGAACACAAAAAAGAAGAATTTTTTTTCCAAGAACATTAACAGAGAACCCCCCCCAAGGCCAAAGTCTTCACACATATTAGTCACGCTTTTCTGACTCTAATCAGCAAGGCTAACAAATATGTACATCAATTTAAGTAAACATATAGTCCTATTTGTTGTAAAGTATTTAACTCACAAGTTTAAAGTTATGTATTTAAGTACTTTACTTGATTGTAGTGTTAACACTAAACTGACTCTCCCTTTTTAGTCTCCAGGCTGGAAGATCACAGAATTGCAGAATGATATGGGGTTGGAAGGGACCTCTGGAGATCATCTATCCCAACTGCCCTGCCAGTGCAGGTCCACCTTGGGCAGGTTGCACAGGAACATGTCCAGGCAGGTTTTGAATGTCTCCAAAGATGGAGACTCCACCATCTCTCTGGGTAGCCTCTTCCAGGGCTCTGACACCCTCAAAGGAAAGGTTCTCATGTTAGATGGAACTACATATGTTCAAGTTTATGCCCATTTTCTCTTGTCCTCTCACTGGGCACCAGTGAAAAAAGACTGGCTCCATCCTCTTGACACACACCCTTTAAGTATTTATAGCCATTGATCAGATTCCCCCCGCAGTGTTCTCTTCTCCAGACTAAAACAACCCAAGTCCCTCAGCCTTTTCTCATAAGAGAGAAGTTCTAGTCCCCTAATTATCTTCGTAACCCTTTGCTGTACCCTCTCCAACAGTTCCCCGTTCTTCTCCAACTGAGGAAATAAAACAAGAGTTTCAACCTCATCGATCCAGGAGCTCCATTTAACTCAAAACTCCAGTCTGAGCTCAGTGCCTTGATTTCCTCTGTCTTCCTGTTTTCCCCACATCAATGAAGACAAGACAGGTGGGCAGTCTTTTCTTCTTTCTCTCTTTTTTTTTTTTTTAAAGGGAGGCTAGTTTTCATATAAACTTAATAAGTAAAAGTGACTAGTGGAAAGCTTTACTGGAGGTCCTAGTGTGCTGAAAATAATATGAAAAGACTCTAACAATTTTCTCTGGTTTGCACATGTGGCTAAAATCAGAATGCTGAAATTCAAACAGCCAATTAGAAAGTGTTAATTTGTTGTGTCCTAGTCTGATAATACTGCCTTTTATTCCAGTGTTTGATTAAAGGTTGAGGAAATGATACACTAGCTATTTTTGTGTTCATGTGAGTCATTATTTAAACAAAGGGTATAGTGTAAATACTATATGCATGTAGAAAAGCTACATACACACAGTTTGGATTTGTTCTAATATCTAGACCAAATCTCAGAACAGTGTTAGGTTCTCTATTAAATGTGAATTTCTCAAATTCTTGCTCTTCTAGATGTGCTTGTCTAGTGGGATGAGAAGTTAAGCTTAAAGTCACATACTCTGTCCCTGATTCTCCTGGCAGAGTTTAGTGTTCAGTCATTTATGTATGGAAAGTTTGAGAGCAAGAACAATGACTTGTGATGTACTCTTTTGTCAACGAATTAAGGAACATTTAGTGAAAGTCTCTGTACCATTTGTCTACCTGTCATGTTAAGCCACTATGACTTTTTTCTCTTGGTGACAACAAAATTGAGAATTATGGAGCATGTTCTTCATCTCAGTTATTTTAAACCAAAAGAAAAAGAGGAAAAAAAAAATCCAACATCTTATTTCATAGATGGAACCTATGGAAGTAATGGAATGGATTACGAATCGCAAAGTAGTTGCTTTCTACCCTTAACATATTAGAGATTTTAGAGTTTCTGGTGTATCTTGCTGTTAGCCTGACTTCATGGAAGTTGAAAATATGAAAAATTTATGTCACAAATCTTATGGTTTGGGTTTGTGGTTTTTTTTTTTGTCTGTCTTAAAGGCAATCTTTGCTATCTAACCTACAGCTGTGTGGTTAATTCTCCTCTTCTGTTCTTGTTTGTTTGGGTTTTTCCCTCCCTTTTATTTTCTCTGCTTTTTTTTTCCTCTCTGGAAATCTGAGTTACGTATGTGTTAGTTCCAAATTATGGGTTGATTTCTGTGAAGAAAAATATAATAACATTTTACTTCTTCCTCTGCTGTAGCAGTAAATAGAGGTATATCAGTGTGTTTCCCCTTTTATTTAAACTTCTCCAATATACTTTGTCCTCTCTGTTTATTTAGCTCATCAATCAGGTTTACAATGACAGCTGGATTATTTGGTGTTCTAAATAAATAGTGAATGCATCTCTTTCCTGCCTAAGAATCTTTCATGTTTCACATTCACTTGCATCAGAGGGTGTGGTAGTAATGCTGGAAATATGGAATTGTTCATTTTGTCAGCTTTCTTATAGACTTTGCAATACTTCTGATGAGTCAAATCTATATTCATAAAATGACTGTACCTTAATACACAGAAGGATAAAGACTGTTCCAAAGGCAAAAAATGTCCGTGTGCAAAGTGCAGAGATATCTTTCTGAGAGAAGACTTTTTTTTTTTAATTCTCATGAGCAGCAAAATGCTAATAAATGGTGTTCATACAAAAAGCCTCGAGTAAATAAAGGCATTCATGTGGTCAAACTGACAGCTTCTCAGAAGTCATGTGCATTTCAGAAGCATCATTTTGATCATACCTGACCAGCTTTAAGAAAAGTCCTGAGTTTTTGCAGTCCATGTAATGCAACAATTCCTTGTTAGGAAAAGCTTTGCTTATTTCTGGTCAGCAGAGAAACTTTAAGCCATATGTAAAAAACCTGTGAAGACACTTTATAGGGCTTGAAAAATGAGGCAAAACTCAACTAACTGATTACGTACAGCGTTGGAAGTCTGAAGTCTGTAATGAAAAAACAGTAGAGATTTAAAATGTAGATATAAAATACAATACTGTCAAGGATGAAGAGGCTCTGTTTAGCATGACTTGAAAAAATGACTGAAACTAATGTGATGAATTAGCCACGGTGAGGGAAGTATTAATGCCCTGGACAAAGAAAAAGAGGAGCAGAAGAGGGAAAAATGGATAGATCAGCACCAATTACACTACGCAATTATTTGATGATGACTTTTTTTTTTTTCCTTTGGGATTTGCATGAGTCTTCAGAGAGAATTTAGATAAGAGAATAGTGATCTTAAATGCTAGTGGTGAAAGAATGTTTATATGAAGGAAGGCTAAGAGTGATTTACACTGATATATGCCAAGAATGAAACATAAAAAAGTTACCCAATTAAAGGAAAATCAAAACACTGCTGCCACAGTGAAACAGTAGAATGGAGTTTAAATTGCAATCAGTTATTAAAAAGAATTAAGGAAACACACATTCAAATTATTGGATCATTAGATAACTTGAGACCTCATACACTTACTGCCTGTGGGGAGCTGTATGGATGCATCCTCGAGCATCGTAACAATTAGCCCCTGCAAATTAATCTCTTGCTGCTTATCCCCGTGCAACCAGAGACATACGTCAGAAGAAAGTTTTAAAATTTCTACTGTTCATTAAATAATACCCTTCATATCCTCTTTACCTGAACTCCAAAGATCTCTGCTAACTTGCACACAGAGTCATTGTTTTATGCTGGAGTAATTTCACAAAACTTATGGAAATAAACCACATCTTTAGCAATCTTTCTATGCAGAACAACTCCTGAAACCTAAGGCCAGTATCTTCAACTATCTCCAAGACGTAGGAAATACTTCTAGAAGAAATTAGAGTCCCTTATGTTACAGAAGATTTTGACAAGATCCCTTGTCAAAAAAAATGGTATGAGCTTGTAGCTAGAATACAAAGTTTCTCTCCATTTGATATGTGCAGTTGAATACTATTATGCCCATTATATATTACACTCTTATATATGTATTATATATATTATATTATATATTAGACTATTATATAGATTATACTATTATACTAAGAGTTGTTCACCACCATTTTCGTGACAGGACTCTAGATAAAGAAGGAGATGTAAAGGAGAGAGAAGCACATCCAGACTTCATCAGGAGAAGTAACTATGAGAAGTAACTGGGAATGTCAGACAAATAAGCTGTTGGGCAGTGTAACAAACTCATCTCTGAACTAAAAGCAAAATCCCTAAGAGCTCATTAAATAAACCTTTCTCTTGGGATTTGCAGTAAGAAGCAGACTAGTTTCTTTTATACCTGCCAATACCTTTTGATTAGCAGCAGACCACACTTACCTTTGAGGAGTTCCACACATGCCATGAAAGCATTAGGAAACCCTCATGACAACAGCGCAGCTTGTTTACCATTTCATTTCTCTCCCTTGATCCTACAGACTCAGAAAGGTAAATTGATATCTCCTGGTAACATTTCTTCTTTGAGCATAAGAAATGTGTGCATGCAATCATAATTTAAAGATGTGGAGAAAACAGTAATTATTGCATGAAAAATCTCTGATCATTTTTTCCAGCCCATCATAACAAAAAGACAAATATTTTCAGATGCAGAACTCAGTTTCTTCAATACCGATCCAAATAAAAACAGCACCGAAACCCTTGAAAAGTAAAAGTCTCGATGACTCTGTAGTACAAAGGAAAGGGATAAGCTCAGCACTTTAGAGTTGGTGTCACTTGCACAGCATTGTTCTGGGACCATATTAATATAAAAGTTATATGCATATTCAAATTGTTTGGCTGATATTCAGGGAGTATCTGAATATCTCAAGTTTAGCTAACGGTGACAAGCGCTGTACTTGAGGGAAGATTTAAAATAAAAGATGGAAACTAAAAGCCTGGTACTGAAACCACTAGTTTTCACAAATGAAAACCTAACATTTGATTTTTCAAGTGCTCTGGGGCCACATGCCCCTCATACTACATACTTGATGACAGACCATCTAATCCTTGAGTAGCAAAATCCAAGAAGGTGACTAAAATAGCCCAAATAACAGGCATAGGTTTTGTTTTAAGAAGTATGTTGAAGAAGTTTGTGGCAGTGAGGCCAGATTTCCAGAACTTTATTGTTACCATAAGCCAGAGGAATTCAGAAGAGCCCTCAAGCTGTTTGAACGCGACGCCTTATGGAAGACTTTGGCGGTGCAGTGCTGTGATGATGGCAGGGCAGATGAGGGGTTTATGGCAATGCTGCACTGTCTTTTGAGATGTCTCAGGCTTGATTGTAGGGGTGGGTTTAACACAAGTGCTCACAGATGGTTGATTTCTGAGCAGAAACGATAACTCTTGCATGCTGTCAGATGAAGAATGCAAAGAGAAGTAGAAGTTCTTTGGTGGGAGTCTAAAAGACGGTGATAAGCTGGCACTATTAAACAAAATTGAACTTTAGTTTCTTACAAGACATGGTATGTCATTGGGTTTGCTCTAGACTGCTTCACCTGAGAGAGCTTCATGAATGACTGGAGGCAGCGTTACCAACTAGAAGTTACATTTCCTACTAGATGGAAAATAACGGAACATAAAATGAAAAATTATTAATGACATCCAATTAATATGGCTGTCCTCTAAAACAGTAAGTAAAGCAAACTGATAACGATGAGAAGTCATTCGTAGTCTTTACTTACTGATACACAGGACAGTAAGGAAGCAGAGGAGCTACAGGCCCCATAAATGGGCTTCTCACATACTCAGAATGAGCCCAGTTAATTTTCTTGTTACTTTTCTCTTCCTGATTTGAAGTGCAATAAAAAATCCCACCATTTTTTAAAGCCAAGTGCAATATAAAAGAAAATTATGCAATTTTATCTGCACATTTAATCCAGAATTGAACTACGGGTATTGGTACAGTGAATAAAATTTATGCTAATAAGGAAGGGAGTGTGGAATGTGTTTAATAAGGTGTTAAATAAGATGAGAAAATTTTCATGATGGATAGAATAAGTTCACCAAAATTATTTTTTTTCCCAGAAACTTTAGAAGGCATCCAGAAGTAAAAATTAGCAATAAAAATAAATTGGCAGCCGAACTAATCAACATGCTACCTAGTAAATTTGACTGTTGAAACTGCATTTATGTCGACTGCCTTTCAGAGGAAGGAACAGGACCAGCCCCCCTCCTGGGACCTGAAAGATTTTTATGATGGGAGATGAGAGCAGACGTACCCTAGACCTCTTTCTCTAGAACACAGGCCAGGATAGGTCCCCAAACCCTGAGGGTTGGTCTTGCCCAAAGATGTCCTCCCCCAGCAGCAGGACCTTAAAAAGCAGATCCTTAAAAGTTTCAAGCAGGAGGCTGGCTCACAATAAGGGACTATGGCAGTTTGTATCTGACCCCACAGATGTGCCTATGCAGCCTGAGATAAGCAGTGCAAACAACCAGGCTGGTTGGTATTTTGTAAAGGGGAGCTCCGTAAGGGACTGGGAAACAAATTTGCCCGCAGTCATGAAGGAAATCCTTGAAGAAATATTAACAGAGCTCTCCAGTTCCTGGCAAGCTGCCATTTTCTCTGTTGTTCTTGACGAAAGGATTGTGTGATTATCAGCAACCAATTCTTAGTTTAACCTCACTCTATTAACAGAAAATGTAGAAAGGGCAGTTCCAGAATTAAGAACTCAACTACAAGAATTTACATCTGGAAGAAACATTCAAGCAATAATTAAGCAGATCTTACTAAACTTATGAGAAATTTTGAGCTACCCAGGGTAGTGTTTTTGCAGGAAAAAGACACTGGTTTTAGTCTAGTATGAAAGATTTTAACTGGAACAGTAGACTCATGGTGAGCTCCTCACATATTTTCACAACTGCCTTCACATTTGGTGATGTATTACAGTATATTCACTCAGCATGAATGAATCTTACAAGTCTGATTTGGAAGCTGCTAAATATGTTGGGTGATAAAAGATGTTTACAGAAACCTTTTTGTCATCTAAATTAAATCCATTTTTAAATCAAATAGTAAATTATTATCCTAATAGTTTGTGCTATTTTATAAACAAGTTAACGCATGTAAGATGATTATACTTATAGACGTATGACTGACGATGAAAATCTTTCCTAGACTCTCATGCTGATAAAAGGCATTGATGTAATGTGCATCTGCTCTATAAAATCTAAAATATTTGTAGTCATCACATGTAAAGATTAATCTACAGGTAAGCAGAAAAGGCTAGAATTGCTTATTACAACTTCAGTCTACAGAAATTATATATCCTAAATATTTCATAAAGCAGATTTTAAGAAGTGGTTTGGAAAATTACATTCCAGGGTGTTTTAATTTATTATCTCTGCACTGATTTATGTAGCACACATGATGCTCCAGAAAATTAAACTTGATAAAATTTGTAGTCAGGAACCAGCTATGGAGTTTAGGTACTATGTAGATTCTCAGATTAACAGAATAGTGTGAAACTGAAAATTTCCAGGCCTTACACATTAAACCTCTGCATGACCCTTATAAATATTTTATATTCTAAAGAAAATGTAAAAAACACCCAAACAACAGGAATTTCATGAATGTTCTTGAAATGGGTTAAACTTACTGTTGGTGAAGTGTCATTGCTTTTACTGTCACGGATTCTCCAACTCTATGCATGATCCTTTCTGTAAGAAAAAGGGCAAAACATACCACGTACTCTGATATAAAACTTCTCGTCTCTACACTCGGTCAAATTAAAAAAAAAAAATGAAAAATTCTGCAAGATGTTTTTTTCAGTCTAGTTGTAAAAGGAACACTGATTTGTCTTTGGGATCATACGGTAAGTTTATGTCTTAGGACATCCATTGATAGCCCTGATTATTCATGGTATCTGTTACATCAGTAAAGACTTTGCTTATTGCCAAAATACAGTGCTCAGAGAGAAGGTTAACAAGATTATGAAGAGGAAATTAATAGCCGAATAAACTGAATTTAATTTCATGGTAGGATACTATATGAACGACTCTATTTTTATTCAAACATTCCACCTTTTAAAATGAGTGCTGTTGTCTTTATAGGGGAAAATAGACAACTTTAAAGCAGCCTTTATGTAGCATAGAAAATCATTCCAGCAGCAGTTCAGTGGGCAGAGTTAGAAGTCTGTCAGCATTTCCATTATAAACTTGTATTTTCTGGGGTTTATAACTTAGCTGTAAAATTCACTCCATACTGGAACTTGGCATAAAAGTTCTCACAATCAAGTATTGTATTTTTAATATACTTATATAGGGAATATACTTTGAAGGAAACTTGCAATGTACTTAAAGTACTTTGAGAACTCTTTTTCATAAAGTTAAGTCAAGACCAGTTTAACAGTGAAAAAAAAAACCCAGACCAAAACCTGAAAAATACCTGAAAGCTAAAACCAGGATTTACAGGAGGGGACATATGAAAACTCAAAACTTTCCATTTGTGCAGCAAATTTGTGTCAGTACAAGATGGAGATTTTTAATGTGTGGTGTTGGTGTCCAGTAACTCTAAAAATAACACCATCTAACATTCAATCTACACAAAAGCAGCTGTTAGGACCATGAATCTGAGAGGACTGAGAATTAAAAGAAGGGAAGACAGGATAAAAGCAAAGTTTTTGAAAAAAGTTCATTCAGAACTTTTTAACTTTTTTTTTAAGAAGTACATATTTCCTATTGAAATGGAATTATCCTGCCTTGTATGGTCACAGCTCAAACTGGGACAACTTCTTTTTTCACATGACTGGAATTCTATCCTCTCCATGTCTCCTGTGTCTGTTGTGTGTCTTTTTGCAACCTCCCAATTAGGTCTTGGTCCTCATTACGTTTGGGTTGTAGTGGCCAGCCTTTTTGTGAACTCCTATCACAAAGTAAATTCTATCGTGTTTGGACATCAGGAGCTTTCCAATGTGCAAGGCTGGTTCCTAAAATGTACAAAAATCAGATAGGTCCATAAAAAATACACGGTGAAAGAAAATTCTTATTTAAAGAAAAAAAGAAAAGAAAAGAATTTTAGGGCAACCCGAAGTCAGCCTCACCTAAAAACTTGCAACACCTCTAAATACTCAAAGGGTGTGTGTCAAGAGGATGGGGCCAGTCTTTTTTCACTGGTGCTCAGTGAAAGGACAAGAGATAGCAGGTACAAACTTGAACATATGAAGTTCCATCTAAACGTAAGGAGGAATTTCTTTCCTTCGAGGGTGGCAGAGCCCTGGAAGAGGCTGCCCAGATTGGTGGTAGAGTCTCCATCTCTGGAGACATTCAAAACCCACCTGGACACGTTCCTGTGCAACCTGCTCTAGGTGGGCCTGCTTTGGCAGGGTGATTGGACTGGATGACCTCCAGAGGACCCTTCCAACACCCCATCATTATGTGATTTGGTAATTATTTAGTCTTATTTTTCCATATGACTCTGTCTTTTCAAAAACTTGCTTCAAAATTTTTATGTTGTCTTTGATGATTCTCATCATCTTTATGAATGTGTTTTGATTGAAAGTAGAGTGAAGAGTCAGGAGGTCTGTCATGGTCCTTTAACACTTGAATTTGGGACAATGAAAGACTGTTTAGGATATCACTGGGCAGCCAATGGTCTCCTCATCTTGTAGGAAGTTTTGTGATACCAGAAACTGTCCTGTTTCTCACAAATCAGAGCCAAATCCTGCCAACATCTTCCAGGACAGAGCAGGAGCAATTCTAGAAAAGCAAATAGAATATGCCACCTACCCATGCAGGTGAGATTGGTTTGTGTCACTGTTACTTAGCTGAGGAGATACAGAGCACAGGTCAACAGCCTGCTTACAAGGCTATTAGTTTTAAAATGAAGCAGAAAAGATAACTGTCTTAGTAGCACTTCTACTATAATTTAAAATCTTTGGTATATAATGACACCAGACTAGCAGCTTCAAAGTACATGGTACAGTTCTTTATGGTTTAGTTTATATTGTAAGGTAACAAGGAAAACTTACTAATCTAAAAAGTAATTCAAAATTAAAAGACTGAAACAACACCTAGAATCCAAGATACTTGAATCTTGCATATTAGGTTAGAAACTTTGGCTTAAATCCAAGCTTTTGTAAAAATTAAAGTTCATAGTCTAGGTACATCTTTAATCAATCTAATAATAAAGATTATGGTTTTCTTTTTCATGTATTTTTCATTTAATGGCCATTCGGCTTTTCCATACTTGGGAGTTCTGTCTCATACCACAAAAAATCTTTATCCTTTTCCTGACTTATTTTGAGTCCAGTTGTTCTTATAGACTTTCCATCTCCCCGTCATTGACAACAGGTCATCTGATAATGAAATTGTAGTGATCCATGCTAAACTATGCATGTGACAAGTTAGGACTTTTCTTAATTGAATTTTGGTGCACACATCTTTCATTTCTAGGGATACTGAAACCAAAACAACTACAAGCTTACTAAAAACATTTATTTTCAATGAGGAACCACGGAAGTTTGAATAGAAGTGTTAACTGCTTGTTTTCATAACAAATAAAGGTTTTTGTTTTTGTTTTTTTTTTTTAATCTGATAGATTAGTAAATTTCATCTCCAGACACAGGGATGAGAGTTTTCTCTGCACTGATATCAGAAGTTAATGTCAATGATAGCTTAAAATCAAACACAAATCAAACACTAATGAAAAAATTAGAATATGATGCACAATTTTATAATATTTGTCCTATTAAATAATTAGAGGAGTTAGTAGTGAAAGTGATGTTGCAGTTATGGGAAAAGTAAGACTTCATTACGAAAGATTTCTACCTTTTAGGAAAAAAAAAGAAAGGAGGAAAAAAAAAAAAACAAGAAAGAAAAATAACACAAATCTTCTACATTGCTTTCTTTCACCTAAATTGAGCAGATGCTAGCCCATTCTGGAGTTAAATTACCATTAAGTGTTTACAAGTTTATTCATATTCCTCAAATTACGCACAGGAAATTAAATTCTTTTTTAAGTGGCAGCACTGCTTGCACCACAACTACCTTGTTTGTTGGTGGGTTCCTCAAAGGTTTAAGTTAAAAAAAAAAGATTCAATTTAATGCTTAAATTCAAGGGTATCATGAGTCATAACATATCTAATCACTGTCATATAGCGTGTATTTCAAAATATTTATAGTTTGACAAAACAACAAGCTGCAGTTGTCTTGTGCAAAATTAGGGAGGAAATTATTTTTTGCCATGAATTAAAGACTGCAGGAATTAAGGTAAATTAAAAGTAAATTCCATTGAACTGAGTTTTATGGAGCTGTCACTTTTTTACTCTTTTGAAATTATGGGAAAAACCAGAGAATATAAACTGATTATCACATTAATTCTTTTAGAAAATTAATTATGGTGCTGAAGGAAGTATAAAAGGTAAGACCTTCAACGTAAGCAAAATTGTAAACCAAACAAAAATTTATCTTGGAGTTCTGAAGTACACACTTGATGTCTTCCTTTATCTAAACGTGTTTTTATCTCCTCATCATTGGCTGATACTAGTGGTGGTGAAGGAATTCTGATATCAAGTTTACAGCCCAAAGCAGATATCTAGACTTAATAAGACAGTTACTGGAACCTTGCAGAATTAATCTGAAGTGATCCTGTATATTTTCAACTCAGTTTATTTTTTTCCTCTGATACACAATTTTACTGGCCAAAATACTTTTTGTTCTTTCATTTTCCAGTTTATATAGTTCAGCAATATTAAAATGGTTTTCTAATGATTCCCTGTTAGCCAGATATTAGCTCAAATGTTAACTAAACATGATATAAAAGGTACTAAATGGTACATCAAAATCCAAATTAATTTCCAACTTCAGTAAGTTAAAGCTAAAATTTCAAATTTCAGCACCATATGACTAAGTACTGCAGTTGCTAAAATACTGTAATAGTGTGAAGAGTGCTACAGTTTATCATTACTTTCATTTGAAGATCCATTTAATTCATGCTGCCAAAGAGGCTCACTGAATCTTCAGTGCACTGTCAAATTTTCATGGCCAGTGGTATTTTACTCCTTCTATACAACTTTGCATTGTATTTTCTGATGAAACTAACTGATGGTAACCATAGATATTTTAACAACACCATAAAAAGAGATATTCAACAATTTCTTACAGCATGAATGCAAAAAGATGTCTACATTAAAAAAAAAAAAAAAAAAAAAAAAAAAAAAAAACAAAAGTTTTTTTAAAAAAAAAAAAAAAAAAGGCAAAAACCCAAGGTCTTTTAATAAAGAAGCAAGAAACTAAAGTTCATTTTAGGATCTTAAGTTATCTCTGAACATAAAAATGGAAATACTGATACCATGACAACACAGATAAGCTTTCTGCTTTGCAGAAACTGGATTTATTTTTAGGTGGTATGAATCAAAATTACGCTGAGAGGTCAACTTCAAAAAAAAAAGGAAAAATTGGCAATGAGAGGTTTTCACCAATTTGGCTGAAGGGAACTTATCCACAGTGCTTCAGCCTAGCTGAGTGTCTAACTGTGAAAATTGTTCAACCTCTAATTCTCCTTGGTTTGCCAAAAAGGGATTATGAGCCAAAGTCAGTGTCAGGGAATGTCACCTGCCCTTCTGAAAGACCAACAATAAATCAAAAAAAATTTTGTTCATCTTAAAAAATTAACTGTTCCATAATTGTTATTCTTTCTTTAACAAGCTAAACAAATAATATATGAAATATTCCACTGTAATTATTTCATTTTAATTTCTAATGGATTGACCTGTAGGAAAAGGGAATCTGTGCTCACAAAGAAAGAGGCATGAAAGCTGCCTAAAGGAAAAGAGGTGATAATTCACGAGATTGTATGTAGTTTATTGTGGCAGGACGTAGCTTAGTGTAGAAGGAGTTTTTAAAGGAGCTTAAAGTTTTGGTTATTTCTTCAGTCATTTTGATCCCACAGAACAACAATAACAAAGGAGAACTAAGGAAAAATAATTGTTCTCAGATCCCATATTAATATATACTGTGTTTTAAACAAACAGAAGCAAGGCTATGAAACAAGCATAGTGGGGATGCTTTGTGTCTGCTTATTTGCTCTTCTCCTGTTTTAATCATCTCTCAAGAGACACGGGCAATAAATACTGCCTGTGATGAGAACATTTTATCACACTATTGAAAGAAAGTTATCTCCCTCTGGGACACTCCTTGCCTTGTGGGTATTTATGAGTATGGTGATAATGTCACTTCTAGCAAAATTACAATTAATTATGTATAGTTGTTTGTTATTCTAAAAAGACCAGGGAGACTAAGGTTTACACGATAATATATTCACAAAATCTGTTTTCTCTCCCTCCTCTAACACTAACATTCAGGGAACATTGTGATGTCACAAACCATAGAGGCAATAAAATTCACAGGTCAGAGAAAAATACACGGTATAATTTATGCTGCAAGACTAATGCACAATGTGCGCCTGAAGGTTTCCATTCAGAAAAAAAAAAAATAAAAATCAACCTTATTTAGTAAAAAGTCAGTCTGGCAAGTGCTTGAGTTTTGCTGCACACAATGAGGGGAATGCTCACGCCTACAGGCTTGCCTGAGCTGGAGAGAGCAGTCAAGTCTTCAGCGCAACAGGCCAGCTGGTGCATTTCACATTGACTTGCCCTTTCTTTTAATAGATTTACTACAAAGCCTCGCAGAATTGGAAAGCAGGTTTTGTTGGAAATTTTCCTCCTTTTTTCTGCCTTTTGATGTTTTAAAGGCTTGATTCAAAGCTTGCAGAAGTCAATGGGAACATACAGCGGGTAAGTTATCTAGCAAGTTTTGGATGTGTTAAATGCTTTTGACTTTTACAGCATTTGGGCATCACCAGTATCTCAGAAAACCATTCTAATCGATGCAGCCATGATCCTTGAATATTATCAGAGTCACAGATTGTAATAATTAAATGCAAACACTTATTAACAACCTTTGGTTTACGTATGAACGCTCCAGCCTGTATCAAATGCATCCCTGGTAACGTGCAATGCGCAGACTCAAGGGATCTCCCCTCGAACCCTGAGCTGCAACAGCCCTGGCTGGGGAACGGCCAAGTCATGAGCGCTCCTCGCAGGCTGCCAGCATTCCCGGCGTGCCTCACAAGCCCCTGCACTCCCCAGCCCGCTTTCATCTTCCTTCACCTCAGGCTCCAGATGTGGGAGGCAGCAAGGCGATGGGAGTTCAAAGCGGCAGCCCACGGAACGGGCTCATCCCAGCTCCTCAACCCTGGCTGGCAGAAACCCCTTCCCCATCTGCAGCACAGCAGCAGCAGCATCTCCTCCCCAGGCTGCCTTGATGGGCCAGGTGCAGCTGGCGGGCAGATTGCAAGCCCTACCAACAAGCCAGGTCTGGTAGAGGAGAAGGTGGAAAGCCTGGGAGATCAAAGGAGGTGAGGTGTGGCAGCAGCTCCTGGCTCGGAGCCTCCCCTGCTGCAGCTGCTCGCTGCTACGAGGAACATCATAGGTGTGTTGGTTTTGGGGAAACGGGAGTCTCCAGCACCTCTGTGCTCGGGATCCCATACACACTGGGGGACAGGAAAAAGAGGCAACATTAGGATGTTGGCTATGGACTAAGGAGGAATTGGTCAGAGGAAGAGCTCCAGCCCCTTGTGTGATGGGGTGAGAAGTACTCGTACATTGAGCCAATATAGATACTAGAGATGGGAAATGCTCAGAAGAGGTTTAGAAATCTGAGCCAGAGGCCTGCTCATTCCTTGAATGAGATTTTGTGGACCCAAGAGGAACATGAATATGTTACTCTTGCTGTTTCCTTGCCAGGGCATATCGTATTACTTTATTTAGCCTCTGTTTTCAGTAAACATAAGCTACTCTCGTGTTAAAAGTACGGTAAATCTCAGAAAGTTGTGTCTTTTTCAGGTAAGAATGTTCAATGTTTGCTGTCACCATCACGAGAAATGGATTTTTCAATCTATTGACCCTCCAATTCTTCCAAAACTCACAGCTTGCAAAACATAATAATGAACTTTTAAAAGGTGAATTAAAGTGTTTTTTTCTTTATAGAAACAAAGACGGCTTGGATGAAAATTTTTTTCTCTATTTTTTTCCTCTTCAGGCTGTCAAATTGTAGAAATCCTGTTTACACCACTTCATAAACAACAGCGAAGGTTTGAAAGAGAAATGAGCTTTTGGTCAAAGAAGTACCAAAGAGATCACTGAACCATGGAAAAAAATATTTAAAAGTTGCAGAAATTTCAAAAAAAAATAGCCTCAAATGTACACATGACAAAGCATGTCTTTGCTGGATGTGAAAACTCAAATCAATTTTAAAAAAAGAAAAGAAAACTAAAACCTTGCCGTACAAAATTTTAAAAGCTCAAAAATACCCCAGCTCTTTTAAATAAAAAACATATAAATAAATACAGGTTTTGTAGCGCTAAAGCATACAGAAGGCTCGTGCATCAGGATGAAAAGGTGAAGACTTTTAAATTGGGCCCTTTCTGAGGCAATACATTTCTTTTATTTCCTATTCTCTTTTTTTTTTTTTTTTTTTTTAGTAAATGCTATTACTTCGTAACTCTCCTGGCATTTTGCAAGCAATAAAAAAAGGCAAACTGTGTTCTTTTCTGTAAATTGCTCCTGTCTAGCCTTCTGTACGCTTGCTTAAAAGGAATATGTAACTACTTCCATTCTGCTGCTTTTCAGTTAGATAATTGTTACATTTGGAGGCAAATAAAGTCATAGAAATTTCCATGAAGGTACAAGACTAGTGCTACACAAAGCATGCTTCAGACATTTTCCTTTCATCTCATACTTCACCCTTTTTTCTTCAGGAAAACATCAGACATTCCCTAAGACTCAAGACAAAGCTAAAACAAACCTTCTTCCAACTTCTATAAGATTAATAATGTATTTTTCTTTAACTAATCACAGTGACCACTGAATATTAGGGTTACTGAGCTTTTCTTTAGATGGTAACCTAAGCAATCTTACAAATGAACATCTAAGTTATGAACCAATTCCATTGTTAATAATCATTCTGCCTTTCAACAATTAAAAGTAGACTGACTCAAAACTAACTATCTGCATTCTTTTTCAAGGAAAATGTTTGAAAATATTCTTTATGATTTGAACCAGTCAGTATAAACGCTTGCTTTCTGCATAGTAAGTATAGTTAGATTTCCAAAGGAGCCCTTATAAGTTCTAGGACCACTTACCTCTGAAGAACCACTCAGTTCTCTGGCATCACGTGTTTCTCGGCAAGTCCAACGCAGCCACCTTACTCTCTCTCCATCTAAGAGGCCCTTAAACTGTCTCATCTCATAAGCAGACAAACATCTTAGCTGATCACTTGCCCTTCACACGGTCTTACCTTCCCCCCTGACTGTGTTATGGGTGGTAAAACACCTAACCAGCTTTCTGACATCCCTTTCTAGAAATGTATCCAATAATTTGCTATTTTATCCCCCTGAAATGAAACTTCATTAAAACACACGCATGCCATGGAACTTTCTATGTTTTCATCTTTTGTGTTTCTGCAAACACCAATTACAAGCAAAAGATGAAATAGAAAATTTTGTGCAGAGCGTTTCTAGTTTTTGCAGAGTTCTAGTAAATATATTGCTGTCACCTAGCAACTTTATTTTCTCTCCTTTTGGTATTGGAATGTCAATATGTGCAGAATGGTAAACTATCAGCCAGCTCTCCTTGAAATAAATCTTTAAGAAATCCCATGTGAAGCTGACTTAATTCTGTCTCCAGGAAAATAACTCAGGAAAGCAGTTGGCTCTAATAAGGTAATGTTTTTCAGCTGGTGTTTCAGGTGAGCTTGAGGTCTCAATTCTCTGTTCCTGAAGGGCTTTTCTACAGCGTAGGGTTCATTTGGACCCAACTTCAGAAAAGCATTTAACGAATTCTGAGGCACATCCAGAAGCGGTGAGTACCTTAACGCAGTCCTAAGTGTAAATACATTAAATGTATATTTAAGCTGAAATGTGTTGTACATAACTGGGAGGGGTTTACAGTTAGCACTGAGATCTTAGAGTTCTGATTCACTTTCCAGCTTGCTTCTGAATCCTTAATTACTTGCTGTATCAAAAACTTCATGCTTTGTCAAATCAAAAGAATCTGTGGCTCTGTCTTTACTTTGACAAAAACCCCATACTAGTAATTTCATATTGAAAGGAGTCTCTGAGCAACTCTCCTTGCTTACCCTGGCAGTGGTTTGCACAAATAAGGGATGTTATTTCTAGAAAACATCTGAAAAAAAAATATTTCTGCTATTATTTCCTTTTTTTTTTACTTTTCAGAGATGACATAAAAAAGGAGACAATAAAGATAACAGAAACCTAACCTTACTACTTTAGCCTAGAGATGCAACTACTCAGCATCTGAGCAATCCCAGTATGCAATTATAATAAAATAAGATAAATCAATACTCTGCAGCCAGATGCAATACAGACAAGCAAGGATGCAAATTCAGAAAGGATGAAGAAACAGGTGGGAAGACAGGGAGGAGAAAATTAAGCTAGATGACAAAAATATAATTGGTATCCTTGTTTCAAACTCTTGTAGTTACACAGTGTATGTTAATGCCAGCATGTCTTGAAATATTCTGTAATCTAAAGTGCATACATCTGTATACGCACTTAAAAACAGAATTCAAAATATCATTTCAGTAATCTTAACAATTCACAGTGCTTCCTTACCGACGATCTCCAGTCCTGTCCTTCCTTTCTAATCAAGTAATTGTAGTCAGTCAGGATCTGCTTTTGAGTGTAACCGTCCATCATTACTGAATGATTGCTTGATTATTCGAAATGCCTCATTTCTCTCTAAGTACAGTCTCCTCTTCCAGCAATCTGAGCCCCGACTCAAATGGAATTGATGTTAATTTCCCAGGAGTGGTTATTTCTACTGAGTTTGAAGTTTAGCTGCTACAAGAGAGTTGCTATATTCTAATACCTATTAACTTTTTAACGCTAGTGCTGCTGATAGGGTTGGCCTCTAAAATGCCAGGATATTTATAACTTTCTTAGAGAGGCAATAATTCTAAGGAATTTCCCTTGTCTTAAATTTGAAACCATCCCCTCTTACAGCCTGGCCCTCTAAGAGTAATGGTACAATTCGGTAATTCTTCAGCATTTACTAATCCTTGTGTGAGTTCAAGACAACCCAAAATGTGTAAATATAGGGAGATACGAGAGTTTTGGCCTGAATGGGTGTATGGTTTGAACAAAAGACTTGATAAGGACAGACTGGCAGGAATGAGGAGAATGATTAAGAATATTGTTTACATGATTAGTAGAAGATACACAGCTGTTGAATTCATTAAGTATCTCATCATGTTCATTAATATGTTTGCCAATATGTTTGTTAAATAAACATTTAAGAAAGGATTTGAGAGAAGGGAAGGAGATAAAGGTTTATGCTTATTTATATACTGCATCTCTGTATGGGGGTCGGCATAAGATAGCACAAAATTACTTTAAAAATCTGTGAAGGGTTTGAGACTGGCTGAAATCTCAAGTCAGTCAGAAACAAGTCAGCCTTTCCAAGTCGAATAAGAGGGTAGTGAGTAGATAAGGAAAACCGTTGAGAGTGAATTTGAGGAACTTTTAGTTCAGCACTGTAAAGGAGCAGGAGTCGGAGGAGAAATGTCCACACACTAATAAAATAGTCAAAGTAATAAGTTCTGAATATAATCTTTGCAGTGGCTTCCTGCAAAACCAACAGGCTCTCTCAATTATGGGGGAATATCAGCCAGATAGGACTATTTAAATTCATGTGCCCTTAAGAACTGGTTGATACATCACACCTAGGAGGGTGACAGTACCTTGGTGGATGCACAGTGCCTTATTGAGGAGTATGAGAAAGGCACTGACAGCAACCTACTCTTGCAAGTTAATTTTTGGGCATGTTGTTTCTTTCAGGTATCATTTAAGAGATGAGCCTTTTGGCTCAATATAGACATGTTTTATAAATGTGTGAAGGCAAGGAACTCTTAACCCTGTTATCGTAGAATACTGTCCAGAAGGGGTACCTTACACTTTTTAGTTGCAGCTGTTTTATCCCCACCAGAAGCATGTGATCAGGATTTAAAATTAATGGTGGGTTAACACAGAACACAGTCCTACCTACGTGTATGATTTACTGCCAGATTTTTTAACAAGGTTCCCTATTGGTAGATAAGAGAAGGTCAAGTTCCAATATAAGAAATAAAACTTTTGTCTAATTCTTTTATACACAAAGAGAGTGGGTGTAAGTATAATACTTGCTGTATTCACTTTAGGTTTTTAGAATCTGGAAAATGTCCTGGACACACAGAAGACAATCCACGTGGACCTTTCGAATTGACAATATCTAACCAACCTCTTCCATCTTTTAGCATCTGCTGGTGAGGTGATGTTAGCAAGACATCTGGCAACAAGTTTTTGGAGTTAAACACCACTTTTATATGAAAGCGATAGTTCACATTGCTCAGGAGTGTTATTATGAACTGCCTGGATGCTCAAAGCTTGTTTCTGCTAAACACATTTGCAATATGGGAACACATACGTGGGAAACTGAGTACAGATTTTTCTAAATTACGCAGGTCTGACTTCCTTAATCTGGCTTCTGCAAATTTTTTCAAGCTTTTAGGGAGAGAAGATAATTTTAAAGTGGAAAATGAAGGCCTGAAATATGGTCCTATAGTTTATATTGATTTGATGATATGAAATAAAGGTCCTAAAATTACCTGCTGAATATATCCTTTGGCTGATGGTGATGTATGGATCTGCAAGCCCTTTTTGCCTCCACAATCTCCTTCTCTGAACCACTTCTCGTATCTCTAGACTTGTAACATTCAGTCCCAACCTGAACTTTGATATATGTTTGGGATTTTTATAGTTTGTTTACTTTTCTGGAATCATTACCAGTCAACTCTTGAACATGCTCATTTCAACCAAAATTTTTCTTTTAAATGTTAATTATTCCAAGCAATAAGTGGCACTATATTCTTGGTGGTGTAACAGGCTGTCTCTTTCAGAAAAAAAATCTATTGTAGATTATGTGTGACTGATGTTGTTTTTCTAACTTTTGTAGAAAAGGAAATACATTACTGCAGTGCTGTGCCGATTTTTATATCATATTTTCTTAGATTATTTTAGTCAGGCTTCCAGATGCAATTAGCATTTACAATGTTTGATAATAGCCTGTACATGGTATTTAGCTTCAAGATATGTTTTATTTTTTTTCTCAAGGATTAATTTGTGCAGCTGATGATACCACAGACTGAATATTTTAAAGCTTTATTGCAGACATACTAAAAGATATATTTTAGTCTCATGAGAAAAACATGGTTCTGCTTCAAGTTTCTTGCTTATTTATTTTTTTTCACCTTATTTTTACATAATTTTTGTTTGTTTAGTTTCTAGCTTTCTGCTACTGGATATTATACAGACATAAATCCATTCTGAAGGGAACTGATTATTCCTTAGGGACTATTGTAAAAATCAAGAGATGTTCTGAGCTGGCTGGTGTTTTCATAAATGGCAAAGGATTTCAATTTTTCAAAGTTCTTTCTAAGATATGGTAGGAGAACTGAGCATTTGAGTCGCTGCTTATATGTGTATTCAACTGCTAATAGCCAAAACCCAGTCATATTAGGAGACAGAACTGAAAAAGACCCAAGATTAAAATATTAAATCTGAGTTTTAAATTGTTTCAACAAGCAAAGGAGAGTAATCATACCAAGTACGAAGACTACCATAAGTTCTAAAGAAGTTTTGTGTGCAAGATGATCATGGTCCTGCTTATACAGCAGGATAATTTAACATTTGAGCTTTAAGTTGCCCATATGTCTGTTTAGTCAATGTGTATGGAAAGAAACTAACTGAGGAACAAGGATATGTTGGTCTCATCATTTAGTTCTGAGGAGGGAGAAAGCATCTTTTTCTTCCCACAAGAAGAATCAAGACTCTGAGGTTGTATCCATTTCAAGAAGTAATATGGAGCTACCAGGGCTGATTTACAGGGTGAAATAATTGGTGCTACATGTCCATATTGTCTGTTTTTTCAGGGGAATTCACTTCAGAGTAGCTTTGGTTCCACGACCTAAATGACCAGATGGAACATGTAATGTGTGCTCCTGGACTCCATCTTCTAGTTTTACTTCATCCATAAGAAATCCAGTCTGCAAATTTCAAGACTGCACAGCAACACAAGCCAACAAACAGTAAGTAGACGTGACTGGGACATTCACTTTAAGTGCATTCCTGAGCCTGAACAGCCATGCAAATGTCAGTTGGCTTCCAGAGGTAAATGAGAGAAAATGTGTGCCTGCCTTGCATATATGTATGAAAAGAAAAGGTGTGAATGTTCACCAAAATATCCAGTGTTCATTCCAGTTCTACTGCTCTGATTTTTTTTTTTTCTTTCTAAACCAGTGAGATTACGAAGAGACATGATAACTTTATCCCATCTCCATGCAGTTTTCTGTTCTGTAAAGATGTTGTCCCAGTTATTTTGTTTTCTTGTGAGAATTTGCTCTTCTCTTCTCTCAGCGCTTTAGAAAATAAAAAGGCTTCTTTCCCTCCCCCCCCGCCCCCCGGCCCTCTGTTTTTCCTAATAAATGATACATCTGGTAAATATCTTTAAGTGCAGCAGCTGGTCCAGTGTGCAAGGTTATAGAATGATAAAAAAGGTATTGGAACAATTAAAGATCACAACAATTATGTTATACAGGCATATCAGAAACATTCAAGTTTTTCAAACACATTGCCTGTGCCTCTGTACAAGAGTGCCCCAAAAGGCCCAGTAGGTCTTTCACTGTAATTAACACAAAGAGTGGAAGCATGTCAGGCAGATGCCAAGGGAATTTTGTGACAAGCTAAAACATCACTCGGGAGACCAAGGTGTCTTGGTAAAATTAAGATATTGAGGATGCAGCGCTAGGCATGGTGAGTAAATCTTGCAGCTTCTATAGCTCTGTACCATTGTAAACCATAACATACACAACAACATAAACAATTAGAGAAGCTGTAATATGTGTCAGTCTTTAAAGCAGGAATGATATTGTGCATTCCCTCACAACCGAAAGATAAACAGCTGGTTCTGTACTTCGTATATTTGGATAGATGGCTAAGACTGATGGTATACCTGCATTTTAGTCAGCTACTTGTGCTTGAGAGGTTATTTCAAAGGATTAGGCAATACTTTTGAGTTTTTTGGTATCAATTTTGTATGTGCAAATATTAGGAGTTTTAAACCCCTTTTTAGAGGCGTGTTCATTAAAGGAGGTTGAGGGAATCTAAAGTAAACTAGAAGCACCCTTATGTGGAAAAAAATAGTTAAATATTTATTTCCAAACAAGTCTACTAAATAGATGATATAGATGATCCATAAGGAAAAAAGAAAAGCTTCTATTTTAGCCAAATATACTGAGATCCAGAAATTTATTTTTTTTTTTTGCCTCCACAATCTCCTTCTCTGAACCACTTCTCGTATCTCTAGACTTGTAACATTCAGTCCCAACCTGAACTTTGATATATGTTTGGGTTTTTTTAGTTTGTTTACTTTTCTGGAAAAAGTAAAATAAATTTTTAAAAAAATTAAATTCAGGATATTAGTCTTGGTGAGTTTAAAAACAAACAAACAAAAAACACCAGAAAAAACACTGAGAAGAATTTAAGATAATTATTATTAAAGGATCGTGGTGGTACCAGATGCTAAATACTCCTGTGCATCAGTGGCTGAAGGAGACCTTTTCACTCTGTACAAGTACCTGAAAGGAGGATGTAGTGAGGGGAGGTTGGTTTCCTCTCCCAAGTAGCGGGCAATAGTTGGAGATGGCCTCAAATTGTGCAGGGGATGTTCAGATTGGATATTGGGAAAGATTTCTTCAGTGAAAGGATTGTCAAGCACTAGAGCAGGCTGCTAAGGGAAGTGATTGAGCCATCCTTGGAGATATTTAAAAGACAGATATGGAGCCCAGGGACACAGTTTAGTTGTAGAGTTGGCAGTGCTAAGTTAGTGTTTGGACTCAATGATCTTAAAGATCTTTTCCAACCTAAATAATTCTGTGAGTCTATTAAGGCATTAAAAAATGCTGGTGAAGTTATTGAAGTATTTTAGATAATATGACCAACATGTAATATGTGACTTAAACTTCCATTTCCAGATTTGAACTCTTTATGAAATGTACCAGTAGGAAAACCTAGGAGGAAGAAAAATTTGCCCACAGAAAATGTACGACATTTGCAGTACCAGAGTCTTCCATGTGTTATCATCACCCATCTCTGTAGGGACTGCTTAGAAAAATGAGATGTTATTTAATTATCATTGGGTTCCCATTTTTTAACTTTGATAGCTCCTGACAGGAATTGGGATTCTGGGAAAAGGAAATTTATTCTACTTCCCCTAATTATTACACTTCTGCAGAGAAAAAGACACTGCATTTTATTAACCCCACTGGATAAAACAAAAATGTTGCAAAAGCAACAAGATTTTATAGGTCATATATTACAATCTCATCTTTTTATCCTAAAAGCATGGTTCCGCAAATTACAATGGTCTCTGGTCGAAAGGGAAGAAGTCAATAAATTTTTTTGGCATGAAAAATATCCTCAAAATATCAAAACAGAGCAAGAATAAAATTTTAATTTCTAGTTATTAATCTCTTCATTCCAGCATAATTCTTTACTGGCCTCCTAAGACTGCTCTCAGATCAAAAGATGATGAATTCCTTTGATGTGAGCAGTTTCATGCTCTGCACATTCTCCTGATCCCCCTTTCTTGTGCTAACCATGCTTCCCTCACTTGTTCTTCCTTTCCCCAATTTCCTGCAATCTCTTCATCTTCCCATCAGAGACCACTTCCCAATATTCCTACTACTAAATCTAACTCCTTATCTTTATCTAGCCTTCTTTCAAGAGTACAATGAATTCATCTATTCGTGCTTATGATTTTCCCCTCAATATCTGACTCACTAATGCATTTCCCTTGTCACTTTCCTTTCTCCTCATTCTCTTCATGGTAATTATTCTAGTTTTTATTCTTCTGAATTATTTTTTTTTCTTATTTTTTTCCTTTCTGTCTCCTATTGCTTGTTCTGTCTGTCATCCTCAAGAATATAAGAATAGCTGTACTAGATAATGATAAAGATCTACTTACATTAGTGCTGAGCAGAGGACAGTTCAAATATGCAGTGCTAGTTCTCACGATACTGTTCCAAATTGAATAACTTTTAACCTCAAAGGCTTGAGATGGGGTGAGTCTCTGTAAATCAGAAGCTGTGTCCTTGTGCACAAAGGCCGCAGGACTGATGAAAGATTGTCAAAAATTAAATAGTTGTGGTGGGATTTTTTTGAAGGGGGAGTGCTTTGGGAATACAATATTCTCTTACTTTTCAGCCAGTTTGGGCACTTAGCATTGTAAGCACCTAAGTATGTCATGTTAAATTTAAATTACTCTAACAAATATTCATCCATACATTAATGCTATCGTATTATCATTATTGGCATGCCATTTCTATTTCAAATAAGTGAAAAGTCCTTAGAAGGGAACCAAGAAAAGAGAAGGCAGAAAAATCTAGTGCTTCTTCTGTCCAACTGTTTAGATATAATCACTTAAATCTTCCTCGTGGTTTGAAATGCAAGTCCATTCATATGAAAAGTTGCTTTATTCCCTTTGCTGTTCAATGGAAATGGTATTTTGCAGAATTCTTTCTCAAAGCCTTTCAGGGCACATTTGTTTATAATTTCAGCAAGCATCCTCCAAATGGTGAGGCTAAATTAAAAAGCACACACTACAAGCAGAACAAAACCAAGCAATAAAAACAATTTATGGTCCAGAAATATGGCCTACTATCACCCCACTCAGGAAGTTACGAAGACTTCCTGAATTTCTGGCTGAAACATTTTATATTTGGCCAAATTTTAAAGTGTTCTTTAGGTAGAAGCCTTCAAGCTTGTGTCATAGCAACTATTAATAAACTTTGCAAACTTAGTAAAGTCAAGCAGACAGTTGTGAATACACTTAATGAATTGAGAAATGGTGCTGCTGAAATGGTTTTGTTTGTGGTCTTCAAATGCTGTGAGTGCAGTCAGGATAACGTTTGAAAAAAAATAAATAAAGTCAGCAACAATCAATCTCTGCTCAAAACAAATCCAGGGCCCTGATTTGTCAGCCAGATTTCAGACTCCAATCGCCTTTAAGCATCTGAATTTTGTCTTTCGCAACCTTAGTCACTGGACTGAAGGCCTGCACAGGTCTTAAAATAACCATAAGGCCAGGCTGGATGGGGCTTTGAGCAACCTGGTCTTGTGGGAGGTGTCCCTGCTCATGGCAGGGGGGGTTAGAACTTGATGATCTTTAAGGTCCCTTCCAACTCTAACTGTTCTATACGGTTCTATGAAAAGCATCAGAGGCACAAGCAGATGAATGAATCTCTGAAAGCCAAGCTTCAATGTGAGCTTCTGTCACTTAACCTGTATGATAAATGTGAGGTTTCTTAGTTCTCTTTTATTGCCTGTACTTAGGTTACCTGCAAGCGTTTCTCATTTGCCATCAGGCAGGAGCACGCACACAGGAGTGATAGCAGCTCACATGAGTTAATGTTCACATTGCGGTACCCGAGGGTAACTTCTTAGTCTATCTGCTCCTTAATCATAGCAGAAAAATGTACTTGAGATCCTGGAGACACTGAACCAAGGCTGTCTTTCAATACTCCTCCTGGGTTTGTACTTCAGCATTACATACCAAACTGCTGAAGACAGAGCATTTGGAAAAAAATTGAAAAGATAATTACTCCTTTTCATCAAGACCACTCAGACTCAACACTCTGCTCCATTCCTCAGCACATCTGTAAGTCTGCTTGAGAAAGGCAGTCAGCTGCCACAGGCAGCCCAGGGTGTTGCCGTAGCACTGCACTTGAAGGCACGGAATTGCCATTAGGATAACATAATTTTTTAAATATTGGCATTTAATAGTATAGTTAGATGAGCTCATCTTGAGCTGGTAGCTGTAGATGTTCATGAGTCTTCTGAAGAATACAAATTGGTGGTAAGGTGACGACATAGACATAAGCATAGAATCATCCAGGCTGGAAGGGACCTCCAAAAGGTCATCTAGTCCGACCTCCCCGCAGTCACGGGACACCCCCAACTAGACCAGGTTGCCCAGGGCCTTGTTGAGCCTCACCTTGAATATCTCCAGGGAAGAGGCCTCAACCACCTCCCTGGGCAACTTGTTCCAGTGTTCCACCACCCTCAGAGTAAAGAATTTTTTTCTAATACTCAACTTAAATCTACCCTTCTCCAACTTAAGTCCATTGCCCCTCGTCCTATTGGCAGACATGCATGTGGAGTCACAGAGGCAAATAACATGGCACCGTGCAATGCTGCTTGGAGCAAGGCTGGTTTTGCTTGATAGGATGGTGCTGGATGCATAGAGAACCTTCTCTTCTGCATAAATTGCCATAAAATTCAAATCATCTCAGAACTATCTCTGCGGGTGTGGAGACTGTTTTCTCAAAGATTATTTTTGACCCACTTTGAGCACTTGGTGAGAGTGAGGAGAGTTGGCTACTTGTAGACCTCGTCCTCACCCTTGCCCACATACAGGCATTTATGACATTTCTGGCAACACGTGTACTTTCAGAGCATTTTCACTGTCAACAGAGGCAGGGAAGATAAAGCAAAGTCAATTCCATCTGTTATTAGGTGGGAGTTCATTAGTCAAGCTTACTTGCAGAAGGTTTCAGCTACTAAAAGTAAGGTGAGCTGGAAAAGGGCTCTTTGTCGGGAAGTGTAGTGATAGGACAAGGGGGAAGGGTTTTAAATTGGAAGAGGGGAGATTTAGATTAGATATTAGGAAGAAATTCTTTCCTGTGAGGGTGGTGAGGCACTGGAACAGGTTGCCCAGAGAAGTTGTGGCTGCCCCACCCCTGGGACAGATCAAGTCCAGGCTGGATGAGGTTTTGAGCAACCTGGTCTGGTGGGAGGTGTCCCTGCCCAAGGCAGGGGGGTTGGAAGTGGGTGATCTTGATGGTCCCTTCCAACTCTAACCATTCTATGATTCGTACCGCAGTGCAGGCAGCTCCTACCCCACGAGGCTGGTTTGTGCCTCTGAAGGCACCGTGGGCTGGCCAAGACAGGGTTCCAGACGTAAAGAACTGACTGCAGAAATAGCACTCACTGCCCGTGTGGAAGAACTGGGCATCCACCCAATTAAGCCGGGGCACACAAAGCTGTTTCAAAGTCCTTTCTGCTTAGGCATAAAGGGAACATAAATTACATAACTATAATATTAAGACGTTAACATGACTAATAATCTGAATCAAACTCAGAAGACTGGCTGTATAAACAGATGTATAATTTTGACTCTTAAAGTGCACAGCAGCCTGCAGAAAGAGAAGCTTAATTTGATAATTTTTTTGAACAAACCTGAAAGAACAAATGCTTTCAAGCACATAGATATTCTCCAATTTAAGTGGGGTTTTTTTCCTGTTTTTCAAGTAACATTCTGTTGTTTTCAGGTCTTTTTTTAATGTCACTGATATTTTTGAGATATTCCCTCTAAGAAAAATAATTGATGAACTATTAATAGTGAACCTTATTTTGAATCTTAGATATTACTTGTGCATTTTGAAGTAGACCATTATCCTTTAATATAGGATAAGCCCAAGAGAAAGCTGAGGAGGAATTTTCCACTCTATCCCAAAGCTTTGTGGTTCCATAAATCTTTATCTATGCTGAAAGGGCAGTATCAACCAATAACAAAAAATAAATCCCATGTCCCTCCCGTTCACCCCCTTGTGCGCAGAAGCCCGTTCCCAGCCAAACGTGTCAATTTATAGCACATAGGGTCAGCTGGTGGCGGTGCCAGCAGCCTGCTTGCCTTTGGAGAACTGGAAGCACATCAGGGAACGGATTTGAGCTCAGAGGCTCTGCCAGCCCAACCAGGTCCTTTGCCACCCTCAGTCTGCTGACAAACATTTCTAAATCCTGACGTTGGCTTCAGTGTCCCCCTGGTGAGAAGTGTAAGCGTCACGAAAGGGAGCCCGTGTGTATCTCCTGTTTCATAAGTCAAAGAGAAAGAGGGAGAAGTAGCAACATTAACATTGGTACAAATGCTCCAAATGGGATGATTTATTTTTTTTTTTAAAGGCTTAAAGGATCATTGAAGTGTTGGTTTTTTGTGTGTGCTTGCTTTCTTTCTGAAATGGGCTAAGGTATTTGTTTATGTAATCCTAGCTTCATTCTTTGTTGCAGTGGTTTCTTGATGTGTAAAGGGAAAGAATCAGTTCGGCTGCTAACCAAATCATTACACTTATCAGGGATTTATTTTTTTTTTCTGCCTAAGGGCAGCTGTGTAGTTACCTGCAGTTCAAAAATCCTTCCAATATACGTGCTGATCTCAAGCACCAGATTAAACAGCAGTACTGCCCTTTAAGGAACATTCACTGTTTCAGCAGTACGAATGTGCAGATGACTACATATACTTTTCAATAAAATTCTTCCTCTTTTGGCAGCAAAACCCCTTCCTTACACTTAAACTCTATTTGTTTTATTGCTTGTTAGCTTAGTTTATAGAAGCTTGTACGGCATTTTCATTGCCTCATGGTTTTATTGTATTTTTTAATTGTGATATAATGTGCCAAATCCCTTGGCAAGAAGGAACTATATCGTAGTTTTATATTGCGGTTTCTTGAGGAGCAAAGTCTATGAGGAAGGAAAGGCAAAAGCTGGTGACCTATTTGGTCCAGCAACATAAAACTGAAGGGATCTGAGCTCAACATTTCCATCCAAACTTCTCTTTTGCCTTTTGAATTGGGAGAGTCTACAGTTAAAGTCTTATTTATATGTGTGTACAGCAGTCCCCTGAAGTGTGCATTGAAGAGAAACAGTCTTTTTAGTTCTGAATGAGAAGGCATTTTCATACACAGAGAACTGTAGATAGAAAGATAGGCCTTGCAGTATCTTTTATAACTGCTGCAGGTAGCTCAGATATGCTTTTTTGATTTTCAGTGCTCCAATTTTAAAGTTAGGAGACACCATAAAGAAAGGCTATGTCTAAGAGCTAGATATACCCCTGAATTTCTAGAGTAATCACAGCATCTCTCTATGAAGGAAGTAAAGGAAGAGACTCAAACCCAGGGATTGCACTGAATTAATTATAAACTCATTCTTTTGTCTTCTAATGCTGATTAACTGCAACATAACTGTTCTGGGATCTCTATTAGTGCAACCTGCAGTTGTTTAACAGTGCAATCTTCCCCAAACCACTTCCATGTCATATGATCATTTTGCCACTTTAGTAAAGATAATGAAGTATGAAACACAGTGACCGGTAGAGGAAAGAATTTACCTTTTCTTTATAGATTTTTTTTTTTATTTTTTTTTTTGCTTAGCCACCCAAACAATTTGGAGATTTGGTGTTTAGCCTCAGTAAGTGGTGAATCTAACAATAAGTCTGCACCTCTCCTACTGTGCCAGGAGGTTTCAGATACAATGATGCCTAGTCAGAAAAAGTAGATTAAAACTCATTGCCAAGAAATGGTATTCCATAATTTTATTTCTGTTGCTGTTTGTTTTCCTTTTTTTTTTTTCTCCCACTGGAAATTATTTCCCATCCAAAACTGGGAATTTGATAAGCTAGTATGCCCTGGATAAAATAATGTTGTTATTCTTTTGACTGTGTTGTTCTCCTTTCTTTTTCCAGCCTATTCCCTCTTCTCTAATTTTGTTTCACGCTATGACTCATCCTGTTCTGAAGACAGTAAGGCATCTGGAGAAAGAAACTATCTTTTTCTGTAAAACTTTACCAATTCGTTATTGGAGTCTCCCAGAATTAGGATAGCAGAAATTATTAACAATATAGTTCACTAAACAATATAAACGACAATATGATCTCCAGAAGAACTTTCTCTGTTTTGGACTGGAAATTGAAATGAAATATGACTTTGCAGCTTTTCTTTCAGTGCTCCTGTAGGAGTTTATTTGCAGTCTAAGAGTATGTCAGCTTATCCCCCACACTGACCACCTCAGTGGAATCCTGAGACTTGAGCAGCACCATCTTCATCCGCGAGCATCCTGGCATGTCGGTGACTGGTAAATAGTCTTGCCACTCTCACACTGTTTTGTTGATGCTTGAATGGAGTCACACAGGAAGCACCACCTAAGTGATGTAGTGCTTTTAAGAATGTAGCCTGTCTATTACTTTATGCCATTATGACTATACCCTAACCTTTGCTTTCTATATATATAACCCCCCAAATTTATTGCAGTATACAATATTATTAGTACAATATATATCACAACCTTATAGGGAATGTGAAGGGCAATTAAGACAAGAATAGCTACGGAAGCCAAGTCATAAATTAAGTCTTTTACTTACTTGAACTCCTTTTTGGGATTACCTGCCATAGGATGCTCCCGGCATTTATTGCCACTCACTGTGCTGCATCCTAACAGAAAAAAGAAAATGTCATCAAATGTCCAAAATGCACAAATTTTCTCTAAAGTTTTACAAATTTGCTCTTATATCCAGTGTCCTGATGAACACGTTTGCTGTTCTTATGGTTCAAGCTCACTTTATGCCGCATCTTGCCTAAGTAACTTTTAGTTTCTCCTAATCAAGAGTCAATGGAAAACTCGTAATTTCCTTAGGGTGTGTTGTAATTCAGCCTTCATCATCCAGGACAGATTTGGCACAGCTATTTTTAGACAAAATAAAAGTCACTTGAATCCTGTTATTTTGGAAGTGCAACAGCCATCAGCAGACAGAAGCCTCTATTTTTCATCCAGAAGATAAAAGTAGGTCAAGCAGCCCTTTTTTTCATGCAGGCAACATTCAGTAGTTCAGCCTGGAGTGAGGGTTTGGCTGACACTTGCCTTTCTCACAGCTTTACGCAAAAGCCAGTGGAGTTTTGTTGACACTCTTTTTCTCCCAGTCCTGTAATGCCTCCTCATTAATGAATGCACTTGTTCTTCCTGCAGCAAAATGCGCAATCTAGAAAAGCTCTCTTCGTCCTGGTTGTGTTGCTGACATAACTATCTCTATGATAATGTTCCAAGAGATTTGTATACTTAAGGTACCAAAGGGTTCGGAGTTTCGTCCCAGGCTGCCTCACAGCGAAACAAATTGCTTGAGTTTTGTCACCGAGGTCAGGGTCGATGTACTGCCAGTCTGCTGGCTGATCGTTTAAAGGGCTCCATTGCATCTGACTATCTGGATGGCTGCTTTTGGCCAGGCACAGCTTTAGGAGACCTCCACTCATGCATTCCGTTCTTGATCGGGGCTGCACTCCAAAGGATCCAGCAGCAGTGGCTTTTTCCTCAGCTACTGCTGAAAAAAATAATGTTGCAGAATATAATGCATTTCCTGGTGTTGGTCAAAGCAGAAAATATTTATCTGTTTCTCGCTATTGGGGTTTGATTTTTTTCTTGTTCTTGTAATTTATTTTTTTTAAATTATTTTAATTTTTTTTTTAAGGTAGCAGTGAAAAGTCTGGCAAATTTGCTTATTTTTCAGTGGAAAAATTTGGAAACTGTTAATTTTTACCCCAAATATACTTATTCTAAAGGCAATCTGGTTTTATTTTAAAAAGCCCAATTGTGGTGGAAATGTTATGAAATTCTGCTCAGCTGTCAAGATGTCAATCTCACATCACAAATGTGAGATCACGGTTTTGCAACATCCAGAATAAACAACCAGTTCAGGCTAATGAGTTCCAAACCAAACTAATACTGAACTTTAACGCTGTGACTTTTTTTGGAAGAGTGAGATATAACAAGGAATGGATGGATTGTATTACATTGCCAATACTGTATACTGTAATCCGCAGCTACTGAAAGCACTCCCGTATGACACCGTAGTATAAATAAACCAGAAATAGTTCTTCGTTTGAGATCTTCCTTTGAAAAAGTGGGGGAGGGGAAAGCATCACAAGAGATTTCCCCACCCAGCCACCCCTTATATTTATTTGTATGTAACAAAATATCCTAAGGAAAAAACCTGATGATTTTTTTTTTTTTTTTCACTTGCTTATTTGATACACAAAGCAGTTTTTAAAAAATTCTACATCTATTTACTGTTGGGACATTTCCAGTCCTCTGTGATGTTGTTGGAAGTGGGGAAGTGTAAAATGGAAGCTTCTGTGCTAGCAGCTCTACCGCTTGACACAGAAATAAAAGCCTTTTACAGGGAATCCATTTGTATTCACTCTGGATTTCAAAATTATTTCCATCCACTGACAGCTTTGGAATCTGTGTACTTGTAAATGCAAGATGTGCAGATGTGAGGAGAGCCTGCCAAGAGTCTGGAAAAGCAGCAGAAGCTGGTGTTGTCTGGTTTGATCAGGAAGGGGTTGACAGTCAGACAGTGAAAAGATCCATTTTGTGTGACAAGAAATATTTCCATATATAGAGCATCGATACGTGTGATCCTGATTCTTTCTGAAACTTGAACGCAAGTATGCCCATGAGGATTTGTCTGCTTATTTAGAATGGAAAGAGACACTGTGGCCTGGAAGATCAGCAAAAGAGGATGTCAAGGGAGCTGAAATAATAAATACATTGATGTTGGAATTATTGCTTTGTTTCTTCATTCATATTCCACTTGGTATAAACACAGAGACTTTTTAACTATGGAAAGTAGGGAACTAATCTTTTCTGTTTGGAAAGTATTTAGCATAGTGGGGAGACATTGCTTCAGTTCAGCTCCAGGGACAAACTGGAGCCGTTAGTTTTGCCCTTGGTTCAGTTCAAATATGTAAGTACTGAAAATACTTGCCAATAAGTCATTCGGCATACCTTTGTCAAAGAAGAAGTCTGGAAATAAATATGCTACTTAGGATACTTAAAGCCTAATCTTTTTCTGTATTCTTTCAGGTAGAGACATTACTGATTTGGAAACGTTAAAAGAATTCTTACTTTCATTAGCTGTTTACTTACTACATTTTCTGATCCAAAGCTTTAGCTTCTATTTTAGTTCTACCTGGGTGCAAATGGAGCTACATGTAAAACGGATGAGTTTAAAAAAGGAGCCTATTGGTTTTTTTACTCTCAGTGGTATTTAGCATACATTTAAATGACAAAAGAAGTGAGAATACAATGAGAGCAATGTACATAGCTGGTACCACACGGTGTTCCTTCTACGGGCAGAGCCTGTCCCTAGAAGAACAGCAAGTGGAAACTCTTGTTAAGCTTCACTCTTAACTCTTGTTAAGGTGAAGGCTGGAGCAGGTGCCTTCTGGCATCAAGAAGGCAGTGACATCTGTATGCTTGTAGCTCCAGAACAAGTTCACCACCCTCAGAGCTGGGGAGGAACTAGGTGTACTTGCGAGCAGAACATCTGGGTGGACTTACCTTGAGTTACAAAGGAGCACCAGGAAGAAGCGGTGACTGATAGTAGGTGGGCAACTCCTGGCTGCAGGGGACAGAGGCACCTTACCTGACCTGATCTGACTCAGATCCAGGCCCCTGCAGAGGGACTGACGATGCTTGAGTATTCTACTTGGGCACCAGCCATATTCTTAGGGGCAACCTGGAGAGTATCAGAGCTCTGATGTATAGGAGCCTGCTTGGTGGCTGCCTCTGTTCTGCTGTTGAGGGACAAGGCTGTGAGAAGGAGGGGACTGAGACTGCACATCAACTATTGATGACAGCACGCCTGGTTTTGGTTTCTCTGATCACCGGTCCCTGTTTGAGAGTCTATGTATTTTGGGGGAGAGACGGGATCCACCTCAATGAGCAAGAAAAAGTCTTTCCCAATAGGATGACTGACCAGCGATCTGGGGGCTTTAATCTAGGAATGGTGTGGAAGGGAGAGGGTTACCAGCAAGTCTATGAAGGATCAATGTATAAGCTTAACAAGAAAAAGGACTGGGGTGGTAGTGAACCAAAAGTAACACAAAATCAAAAGGGAAGCAGGGTCACCTCAAACGTTTGCAAGTAAGAAAGGAAGGACCTACCAGGCACCGTTGTGGGGAAACTCTCAGACTCTTTCTAGGGAATCAGCATGGTGGGGATCAGCCTTCTCTGCCTGTACGCTGACACCTGCAGCAGGGAGAGTAAACAGGAGGCCATACATTAAGGCATGCATTCCTTGCGTACAAAAGACAATGATAAAAGTTATGTTGGGCTGAGGAAGAACGTATGCGTATCTAAATCTTAGCACATCCTTACAACAGTGCCACTGTACAGCTATAGTGTACCATAACACTGATTGGAACACTGCTTTTTGTAACACTGTTGTAGAGATTAACTGTATATAATATGTAAGATTTTTTTAAAAAAGGAATGCATAGTATAACTATTTAAATAATTGCTCTCTTTGGTGTTTTGAGGATGTGCGTGCTTACAAAGCGAACGAAACAAACATTCATATTTAATTTTTTTGTGTAAAAGTGACATTCAATAATACATGCAACATTAAAAATATAACTTTACAGGCAAATAAACATTTTAGCATGAAAACATTCCTGCACCCTGTTTAATATCTAAGTAGAGATTAATGAAAAGGTCTAGGTTTTGCCTGCAGTGATTAGAAGGATGGACTTATAGCCCATTTAAGATCTACAGCTAGTTCCTGGTCATATCATCTGAAAATTCACTGATACAGAAAGTACATCTCACTATATTCAAGACTGTTACTATTATTTTTCAATTGAACCTATCTCTCTAGGGCTTGTATATATTTTTATATAAATATATATATNTTAGTTTTGCCCTTGGTTCAGTTCAAATATGTAAGTACTGAAAATACTTGCCAACAAGTCATTCGGCATACCTTTGTCAAAGAAGAAGTCTGGAAATAAATATGCTACTTAGGATACTTAAAGCCTAATCTTTTTCTGTATTCTTTCAGGTAGAGACATTACTGATTTGGAAACGTTAAAAGAATTCTTACTTTCATTAGCTGTTTACTTACTACATTTTCGGATCCAAAGCTTTAGCTTCTATTTTAGTTCTACCTGGGTGCAAATGGAGCTACATGTAAAACGGATGAGTTTAAAAAAGGAGCCTATTGGTTTTTTTACTCTCAGTGGTATTTAGCATACATTTAAATGACAAAAGAAGTGAGAATACAATGAGAGCAATGTACATAGCTGGTACCACACGGTGTTCCTTCTACGGGCAGAGCCTGTCCCTAGAAGAACAGCAAGTGGAAACTCTTGTTAAGCTTCACTCTTAACTCTTGTTAAGGTGAAGGCTGGAGCAGGTGCCTTCTGGCATCAAGAAGGCAGTGACATCTGTATGCTTGTAGCTCCAGAACAAGTTCACCACCCTCAGAGCTGGGGAGGAACTAGGTGTACTTGCGAGCAGAACATCTGGGTGGACTTACCTTGAGTTACAAAGGAGCACCAGGAAGAAGCGGTGACTGATAGTAGGTGGGCAACTCCTGGCTGCAGGGGACAGAGGCACCTTACCTGACCTGATCTGACTCAGATCCAGGCCCCTGCAGAGGGACTGACGATGCTTGAGTATTCTACTTGGGCACCAGCCATATTCTTAGGGGCAATCTGGAGAGTATCAGAGCTCTGATGTATAGGAGCCTGCTTGGTGGTTGCCTCTGTTCTGCTGTTGAGGGACAAGGCTGTGAGAAGGAGGGGACTGAGACTGCACATCAACTATTGATGACAGCACGCCTGGTTTTGGTTTCTCTGATCACCGGTCCCTGTTTGAGAGTCTATGTATTTTGGGGGAGAGACGGGATCCACCTCAATGAGCAAGAAAAAGTCTTTCCCAATAGGATGACTGACCAGCGATCTGGGGGCTTTAATCTAGGAATGGTGTGGAAGGGAGAGGGTTACCAGCAAGTCTATGAAGGATCAATGTATAAGCTTAACAAGAAAAAGGACTGGGGTGGTAGTGAACCAAAAGTAACACAAAATCAAAAGGGAAGCAGGGTCACCTCAAACGTTTGCAAGTAAGAAAGGAAGGACCTACCAGGCACCGTTGTGGGGAAACTCTCAGACTCTTTCTAGGGAATCAGCATGGTGGGGATCAGCCTTCTCTGCCTGTACGCTGACACCTGCAGCAGGGAGAGTAAACAGGAGGCCATACATTAAGGCATGCATTCCTTGCGTACAAAAGACAATGATAAAAGTTATGTTGGGCTGAGGAAGAACGTATGCGTATCTAAATCTTAGCACATCCTTACAACAGTGCCACTGTACAGCTATAGTGTACCATAACACTGATTGGAACACTGCTTTTTGTAACACTGTTGTAGAGATTAACTGTATATAATATGTAAGATTTTTTTTTTAAAAAGGAATGCATAGTATAACTATTTAAATAATTGCTCTCTTTGGTGTTTTGAGGATGTGCGTGCTTACAAAGCGAACGAAACAAACATTCATATTTAAATTTTTTGTGTAAAAGTGACATTCAATAATACATGCAACATTAAAAATATAACTTTACAGGCAAATAAACATTTTAGCATGAAAACATTCCTGCACCCTGTTTAATATCTAAGTAGAGATTAATGAAAAGGTCTAGGTTTTGCCTGCAGTGATTAGAAGGATGGACTTATAGCCCATTTAAGATCTACAGCTAGTTCCTGGTCATATCATCTGAAAATTCACTGATACAGAAAGTACATCTCACTATATTCAAGACTGTTACTATTATTTTTCAATTGAACCTATCTCTCTAGGGCTTGTATATATTTTTATATAAATATATATATATTTATATATGAATACACACATATACATATAAATCAATATTTATGTGTATTATTATTAGATATATGTGATTTTAAAGGTACACAAAAAGTTATAAGGTGGTTTAATCATTCTTGGTTGCTGACCTTTTTTGATGCTTGTGTATTATTAATTAAATACACACATTTTCCACATAGAGAGTTTGTGCATTAAAAGCAGATGTTTGTTCAATTTGCTCTATTTTACAGCTAAATACATATGTAGGCCAAGTTTCCAAACATTAGTGCCAGGTAGGCTTTTAGTCTGGCTATCAGCAGATCCTGCTGATGTGAACCCGAGGCAGAATGTGCTTTCCTTCTGGACTTCCCAGACATGGTTCTGTACAAGAATATTTGTATATTGTTATAAGTACACAGTAGACTTGTACATGAGCTTACAAGTCTGTAGAGGTTCAATGATTTGGCTGTTTTTAATTCATATACAATTGAATTAATAATTAAAAATAAAATAGCACATATGATGTGCTACAATTCCTTTTGGCTTACAATCTTCAAAATAAGGTATCTTTATATCTCAGTATTTAGTCATCCAAAATTATTTCCTTTGACATATATTTCTGCACTTAGGAACATGCAGGCTTTCAAGTATCAGGGACATGGACATCAACAACCTTACCTTCATTTCATCATCATCAGCAGCATCTAATCCACAAAGGTTTTATGATGACAACTGTATTAACCTGTATCAGTGCAACAGATCTCAATGCAATAACTGAAATAGCTTTCAATCTATGAAAAGATGCCGTATGGAGGTCACATAACACAGAGTTTGTACTGCTTTGTTCAAAATGTGGGGTTTTTTCCCCTTCTTTGTCACTGTGTACTTACTGTGTTTCATTTTATATTAGGCATTTCCCCAGCAGGTATCGGTCGTGCTGTAAACATACACCTGTGAATGGCACAGTAGTAGCCAAATTAATCCTACTGGGGAAATTTGCCATTTGTGTGTCCCCTCGATTCAGCTGGTCTACCCACACGGTCAAGTTGATTGTGTTGGACTGATGGAGTTAACTGTGAACTGGTCAAGGTAAAGACCTACAGAGTGACGCACATGGTGCTAGAAAGGACCACCTAAACCATCAGATCCTATGGCTTGTTTTCTATAGTCAAGCAGGTCATCTCTGTATCTCAAGTATCACAAGTATGTCAAATGACTTCTCCAATGAAATCCTATATCTGATTCAAGACGTGGGAAGCATTTTAGTTAAAACACTGAGAAATTTTGACATTGGTCCAAAATAGAGTGAGTGTAGAGCCTCTAGCTTTGAGATATATGTTGTTCAAATTGCAAGACACCCTACAAAATACAAAATTAACAGTGTGTGTACAAAAGACCCTCAGCACAATACCATAGAGCCAAGTCCATAAATACAGAGAAAGAGATATCTTCTGAAACTTGATATCAGGTGACTTTCCTGTTTATTTTAATACTACTTTTGTGGAGACTGGAGAAAATACAGGAATATTACGTTCGTGGGAACAGATCTGTTTCATCTGCACCACATATAATTTTCCATTTGCAGAGCAGAATAGCATAATTTATCTGGTATTATTTTGTGTTAATACTGTTTCCCTACATTTTTTTTCATCATCTATCTTGCCATTTTAATCCTTTCATACATAAAATGTCTACATACACTGAGCACAGTGTCTATAAACATTGGATTGAGGGACTTTTCTCTTGGCAGCTGAAAAAAAGAGAGAGATTAAAGGGGTAGCCATGGTGCTGGCAAGCCACTCACATTTATCATCATCCTGGGCTGACATTGTGGAGGAGAGTCTCAATACATATTTAATTAAACTTCTTGTTCTTCCTCAAATGAGAGCTTAGGATATAGGGAAAAGTAAGATGAAATGTATGCCACAACTGAATTTAGCATTAATGCATCTATGACTCTCAGCTTTGGAAGGACTCCAGATCTAAATAACTGGCAGCTAAAAAAAAAATAGGGGGGGATGGGACGGATGGATGGACAGTGAGGATTATCCTGTTTACCAAAAGGCTCTTCTATTTTACTGAGATCTGGAGTTATTGCTTTTATTCTCTTAGAAATAGAATCAGAATAAAAGGTTTGATTTGGTATCTTAAATGAAAGTAAATGAAACTAAATTAGAATCTTCATAAAATTATAGTAGCGCTGAGATGGGTAAGAGAGAGAATTACCACTCTGGGAAGGGAAGAACTCCTTAACGAACATCGCAAGTATCACCGCCTCCCAATCATTCTAGAACTGAAACAAAACTTATTTAAATAAAAAAGGGG
>VZRU01021055.1:234454-253290 GCA_013398155.1 Pedionomus torquatus | reverse complement strand
GGAAAAAAAAAAAAAAAAAAGTATTTGCTGTGTGGTTATATCTACAGGCATATGCACATACACATGTATGATTTGGTTTCTTAAAATAGCAGCTTTGATATGTGCACCTTATCATGATACGTATGGTAAGTAGCATAGTGATAACAAGATAAAAATTGATCCTTACACAGCCCCACGGATGTTTACTGAAGAGCATATAACCAAATCACAGCTTAACGTTGTCAAAACTTTTTGAAAGCTATTTTTTTTGTGAGAAAACCATATTTTGTTTGGAGAAGGCTTCTTGTGTCTATAAAAGTATTTGCAGACAGCAAAAAGAAGACTGCAGAGCAGCCAGCCGTTAGTGAGCGCTCATTCTGTGGATGTCAAATGTCTTTGCTCTGCCCTGGAGGGTGTACTCACAGGTACCTGAACTTAGCTCAGCACCTGAAAACAATGGGGATAGCACAGAAAGCTGTGAAATTCTATGTATCCTTGTTCCCAACAAGAGTTTATTCCATTATGTATTTCTGACAGAATGAAAACTAGAATATCCACCATTTCGGCAAGTGTCCCACTGACTCTTTTGGGAGGAGAAAAACACAATGAAACACGTTACTTCTTCCATCAGTTTAAAGGCAGAGCTGATCTACTAAGTCTGCGTGGTGGGAAAGATTGTTTTGTGGCTCTGTACTGGCAATGGGAATAACACAGAGGAGGCGACCAAGGACAAAAAGAAAAGGAATAAAGGAGAGAAAGTGCATCAGAGCAGCGATCAGCCAATATTCTCAGTGCCACCTCATTGTTGTGTGACACTGTGTGAATAAGCACCCTGTCAACTCCTCTGATCAGATCAAATAACCTTTCTGATTTACCACTGTGAAAGGTATTCACTAGCATCATCATGGTAATTGCCAGAGTGCAGCACTATCAATTCCCACCCCATCAGGGGCTAATCTACTTGCTTATAAATGGTGAACAGGCAGATTCTAAGGTGTATCAGAGCACTTGTTGATAGGAGAGAAAGTAGTGATAGCCCAAGAAGTTTTCATTCTAAAACTAAGGTTTTTCATATAGTGTATTATATAAAAGTCTATTAATATATAATATATATATATATTGCATATATATGCAAATGCTTTTTATAACAATCAAACCTTTAGTTAATATATACTCTAATTCAGCTAATAAAAACTCCTTTGTATTTTAGGACTATTGTAAAGAGTTCTCATGATCACCTTGTTTTTGAACAATATCTTCCTTGCAGTTTCATGAGCCAGACACTTCTGATAGTTGCTTATTATAGCATAGTCTTCCAGAACAATGAGTTTAGGCAATGAGAATCCATTTATCATCATCTCACACACATTCATTTCTTATATGGCCGTCTTAATATATTAATCTGACTCCAGCCAGTTTGGAATTACACACACCCACAAAAGTACAACACTTCCACAGGCAGAAAGCAGCAGTGAGCGTAAATGACAGGGACTAGATTCAAAACCAAAGCAGAGATCACTCAATACATCCTGTAGTTACCAGATTTTCCCTGGTGTTATTACCTCATCCTCTTGAGCTGTAATAAAAGCGCACTTTGCAGAAAGTATGAGAACGTGAAATTTTATTTCTAAACTTCTAGTGCTATCTGAATTGGCAATTGGATTTTAATTCTCTGCAAGACTCAATCACTTTTTAATTATGTTCTCTTTCTCTAGAATATGCTCATTTCCTGATACATATGGCATCAGCTTAAGATCTGATTCTACACACTCTGGGAAAATCAGATATACAATGAAAAATGTTTAGTTTTTTTGTTGTAGTCATGACATTTTATGCTTGTGTGACAGATGTTTTTTCTTTGTTATTTCCTCTATTATACACGAACATAGATAAAATAAGTAGTTTAAAACCAAGCCAGAGGATTTACTACTGAAACAGAAATTCTTAAAATCCCTACTTGATTTCCCAACAACAGATGATTATGATGATATAGACCTATGTGTCAATGGGAAGCATAGTCATATTCTAAATCTTTTCATTTAAGATTATTAACTAAGCACTAAATTGTGCTAAAATGTAAGCTTAGAAAACATTGCTGAACTGACAACATACTGAGTAAATAAAGCTTTTTTAAAAGTTTCATAAAGTAGGAAGAAGAATTGTACTGTGTTTGTAGTGGTTATTTGCAGATATCAGCCTAATATTTCTCTAATAAAAATTTTAAAAGGGACATATGACGAGAAACGATACATATCAAATGAATCTGAAAGGTATGTCATTATATTGATTTGTATAAAAATGTATTATTTTAGTTCATATAAATATTTATTAACTTAGTTTTTATACTTGTATCTTAGACACATAAGTCTTTCTGAATAGGCAACAGAAACAATTAGGAAACTTGAAATGAGATTAATCTAATCCTAAAATAAATGTTTAAGATATGTCAGATGGACTGCCCATAACGTGATCTTGACTGCCACTGGAGGTTCTCAGGTGGGTTTCTGGAGCATGGACTAATTTGGCTTGGTAGTCTGAATTCCACACTTTCAGTAGGATTGAATAAGAAAGTTATACCCTGGAGAAGCAGAGGTCTAAACATCCATTCTATGTTTGGGTCCCTGGGAAAATTAAATTCCATCGTTCCTTTTTATAGATCTGTTTCAATACAGTGGGACTGTACAAGTCTAACATTATTATTTAAATGCCGTTTTGGGGGAGAAACGTACTGCAAAAGAACACGAAATATATCAGAAGATGACTCTCTGTATTCAGAAACAAAGCCAGGCGAAGATCTTCTTCCAAAATCCTGTCATAAAACTTTTTTGTTCTGTGCTAGAGTTTTTCTAATTTTTAGGCTATAAATATGAAAAAGATTGTGAGGAGAAGTTTTATATTTATGGGTCTAAAGAATGTATTGCCTCTCCCTACAGATATGGCAACTCTAAGGAATAAGGAACACAGATAAGATCTGATTCAAAGGGTACAAAAAGAAAATTTTAAAGGTAGGTTTTACAAGGTTAGAATTCAATGTTGAAGAAAAAATAGTTATCAGAATATTTTTTTTACAAAAAAAAAACCAAACCAACCCTCAGAACTGCAGTGTTTTTCACTGTATTGGTCTTTAAGCTGGAGAATAGCCAAAACCTTTCTTTTAGTACTTCCTAATTCTGGAAAACAACTTATTTGTGATTGAACTGACACGTAAGCAATGGAATCTGTCCAGACCAATAGTATTAGTAATTACCAATAGTATTTGTCCAGACCAATAGCATAGGAAAGCAGTGTTGAGAGTACAGGTAAGAATGTGTAGTTTCCTATTCCGAAATAAAGAATTAAGTTGATCGAAGAATTGGATAGTTGTTGTAGAGTCTCATTTTTTTTTAAACAAAACTCCTCAGTAGGTTTGAAGGAATTTAAATCAGTCATTAAGAACCAATAAGTAAAATGTTCTAGTCAGCCAGAACATCCCAGGACTGCTGACCTGTGTTGGTTTTTTTTTCTCATAATAAATAAAGAGGCTTCCCATATGCTTCCATTTGGAGGTTTGTATCGACTCCTGTGATTTCATGGACCATTAGTTGAATTGATAGATTTTAATGAAACCCACAGAAACACTGTAACATTTGACGTTTCCCCTATCAAGATGTTTATGCATTTAGTCTGAGAGTTAGATGAGCATCTAAATTAATGCTTTTAGTTTTCTAGAATTTTAGTTTGAAGCCCTTGTGTTTACTGCATTCTGAAATCTATGTTAAATACACATTCAAGCTTTTCCTATGAATTAAACTACAGTATCCTACTAGGAGCATGAAATATACACTAATTTTGTCCAGAAGTCTGCCACTAGGTCTTTGTTTATTTTTTTTTAAATTGGATAATATATTATTCGTAATTTGCACAGTGATCTTTGAGTTAGCAATAGGCTTCCTTTCAGAAAACTGGTTCAGAGGTGTCCCATTTTTCTGTAACCCTCCTCCTTAGGGCTCTGAAATCTATAATTTATGCCCTAGTTTAGTGTCACAGGGCTCTGTGACCTTGACTCAGTTTTACTAGTAGATGTTAGCTTGTGAGAAAGTCTGTGAAAGGAAGAGCAAAGCAAGTAAAAACACAGACAGAAGTACAATTGCTGAGACAGTATTAGCAAGTCAAGGTTTCACCAGGAGAAATATTGATGGCAAACTTTACAAAAATCCCAAGGAAAAAAGTCAGAGAATCAGGAGATGAGGTCAGAGACCCTGACTTTCTCACCTGACTCCAGCTGCCTGGCCTGCAGACACTCATCAGGGATGGGGAATGTGTTAATGCTTAGTTTAGGAGTCTGCTAGTCCTTGTGATTTAACATCTGTATTGGCCAATAAATATCTTTGCACTCTTCAGTTTTTTCTATTCTGTTTACAGAGTGTCCTTCAGAATGACAAAAACTGTCTGAAAAAAAAAAAAAGTGACTTGGAAAGAAAAGCTTACCGTTAGCATATAATTACTACGTATATCTTAAAATATGATGAAGGTCAAAGATACTGCATCTCAGAAACAAATGTCTGAGTTACCTCTTCAGGTAACTAGCTAACACATCAGTATAGCAGTAGGATGTCTCTCATCCAAAACCTTCCTCCAAGCCCAAGTCGAGGCAGACTGATGTGTTAAGTTTATAAACAAAAAGTTTGATATTTTAGTCTCATTACTGATGTCTTATTTCTTAATGAATACTAAGGTCAAAACATGTTACCCTTTGACTGACATCCTGTATTTTAAATCTGAATTTCAAATGATGCTGGAGGTGAGGGAGGGAATCTTGAATCAGAGAGAAACAAAACCATCTCAAGAACAGTTTTGTTACTTGACTGTATCTATAATTGCGGGTCAGGTCCAGATATACTTAAGGGTCTAAACCCTACAATTTTGGCTTTGGGGAAGAAAATAAAACTTATTTTTAAAAAATATTTGTAACAATGAAATAAAATAAAAATAACTGTGCTGCAATGAATATTAAGGCCATGGAAAGACAAAGTAAAACCTGGCTTACAGCTGTATCATTTTATTAAACTGCAGAAACAACAAATGTGACCCAAATCACTTTGTACAGCCAATAATAGTTTCTCTACTAGAAGTTCTAGAGTGCACTTAATATAAAAAAAGAAAAGTCTCTTGCTAAATTAAATCCACCAAAATGGAAATAGGAACATTTTTATAATTACATAAATTTCCAAGGACAGTCCCAAAAACTCTACATATCATTTACTCTGTCTGAGCACAGCCAATGGATATCTTACAGCTTCTGCAGGTCAACTGGTTAATTAGAGGCATTAAATCATTTCATAATTTTATGGTCACAAATATATCCATGTAAAAATGTTACTGCCATTTCCATTTCTCTCCTCTTTACACCTGTGTAAAGTACAGAGCCAGCCTTGAAATCCCTGAGAAATGGTGAAGCCTCCACTTGGTAGGAATAGAGACTCTTCCTTAAGTCAGGACTTGACTATAATAACAATTTAAAGTAATCAAAATATTTTAGATGAAACTGTATGTAATTACTCTGAATATACCATCAGGCCTTCCAGGACTCACAATCAGAGACAATTACCACACTCAAGTTTACAAGACAACAGAAGCAACTGGCAAGTTAAAAAAAGGTAGAAAATCACAGCTATTGTTATAGCACCATATCTATCAAAATGAATTTTCTTGCCTTTTCCATTTGAATTCTCCAGAAAAGAGGATTTCTTTCTTCTGGGATGAAGAAGTCTATTTACCTTGAATGGATATACATGTATAAAAAAAAAAATATTTCCCATCCTAATCAGAAATTCAAATCCTGTGTTTATGAAGCACCATGTGATTTCTTCCCAGGAACTGCAGCAAGGAGATAATTTCTTAAACTCAATTATTTTTTAAATGATTTGCAGCAGATGTTTTACACTCTTTCCTATGTCTGATGAGCCTAGGAGCTTACAGGAAACCATGACAGCTCTGCTGTCTTTCCAGACTCCTTGCAGGTTAGAGTATGATATTTCCCCTAATTACTAGTGATGTACAATCACTCATACTGTACATTTTTAGGGTTTTGACACACTGAAACATAAAATAATGACTACAGCACACTTAAAAGGCTCTGTGCTCCCTTTTCAATAAGGTCAGGTAGTTTTCTTAATCATTTCTGTCAGCTGTGTTAACCTTCAAAAACTATTTCTGTTCAGTGCAGTTAGGAAAGTTAAACCTGTAAAGGCTAATTTATTCTCTGATTTTTCTCCTGCTTCTGGGCAATTAGAATTTTGGTTTGTTTTGCTAAGCTACATCAGTTTAAACTGAGCATGAGACTGACACATTTAATATTATTGGAGTGTTGATGGGACCCCTCAGAATGAAAGGTTTTCTTCTTCCAAGTACTGAGTGGCAGGTAGAAATTAAACTAACTATAAGGCAAAACAAATGACAAATTAGGAAAAAAAAACAACAACACAGTATTTGAAGTGTAAATTGAGGAATTGGAACTAACACACAAATACCTTCAGAAAAGTCCCAATGTTTTATAAGAGCCTTAGGAGTCACTGGATATATTGCCTCAATTACCTTTGCCTTGATATGTGAGATATCAAGGAACAAAACTAAGCTTTCTAGTCAATGAAATAAATACCACAGAGCTCCCTTCTCCTGGCGTGAGAAAGCTAACAGCCGGTAGGTGGCTTTGTGTCATAGGGGCTGGTGCAGGATGCGCCCAAAAGAAAAGAGCTGGGCTGGCGAGGGAGCGGTCTTAAAAGGAAATTCTGGAAAGGGAATAAGACTTGGTGCTGTAGATGACTGCAGTGAAAGTGGGTGTGTGGCATGGTCTGCTCCTTGTAGCAACAGGAGACCCTGTGAAGTGGCCACTCCTCTCCCAATTTATACTTGTCCCATTAATCACTGCCCAATGCTTCAATCAATTTAGCCACCTTGTCCCCTCAAGGGGTTCAACAGCACCTCACAGTTTGGTATCATCAGCAAGCTTGTTAATGCATCTAGACCCTGAGGAGCACCACTGGTGACCAGTCACCAGCCATATTTAGCCCCATTCACAACAAGACTTTGAGCTCTGCTCTTCAGCTAGTTCTTCACCCAGTGCTCCTGAACCTGCTCAGCCCACAGATGGCCAGAGTGTCCAGATGGATGCAGTTAGGAATGGCATCAAAAGCCTTACTAACATTCAAAATGCTACATCTACCACCTTCCCTTCATCCACCAGGTGGGTGACCTCATCATAGGAGGGTATCAAATGAGTTAAATAGGACTTTCTCTTTGTGAACCCATATAGAGAGGGTTGACCCACGGGATCCTATTCTCCACTGCTAAAGAAGCTTTGGTAGGGAACAGCATGAGCTTTGCGATTCAAAGGAATGGATAAAAAGGAGGTTATAGGGACTATAGTCACAGTACAAGTAGAGTCAATGGCTGGCTGCTATCACCCATGTCAGTGGCAGTAAGAAGGGGCCCAACACAATTTTGTAGATGCTAGGGGAAAACAAAGATGGACGTAAGGGGGATTAACCCAATACTGCCATCTGGAGACTCATCATTCACCAAAAAGTGTGCACAACAGCAGCGCCATAATGTTTGTCTATCTCCCTTTTTCCAGGAATGAGTTTGAGAATCACATTGGATGCATAAATAAGGCTTAATTATTTTGATCCATTGGAGATAAAAACCTGCAGATTAGTCTAATTCCTGCCCCTGGAAAATACAGTAAAGTATATTTCCACTGTAAAGTACAGTGGAAATAGAGTAAAGAGAAGGAATTGAATGAAGCGCAGAGAATTCCAAAACCAAAAGAGAATTACATGAAAAATTAGACTGAAATCAATGTGAGACTTGGTTCTCCACTGCCTGTCTACAAATGCTAACAACAGGTTTTTTGAACTGATGTGAACTAGCAGAGTTTCTTGGTTTTCAGTGTAATAGTGTTAACACCGAGATGCCAGAATGTTTTAATTCATAACAAAATGAGAAGAAAATCAAATATTTTGCTATGATGCTAATAGATATGATACATACAACATTACTGCTATAATACAAGAGCACACTGCTGACCTGTGCTCAGCTTCTTTACCTTCCACACAATGGTTTTTGGGTTTTTTTTTGTATTGGGGAGCCCAGAAACCGACACAGTACTCCTGCATGCAGGATACCATTCCCCACCTTGGCCACAGGGCACTTTGCTGGCTCCTGTTCAACTTGGACCCCTGGGAGCTAGGACTCCTGGCTTCTTTTCTGCCAAGCTGCTTTCCATCTGGGTGGCCCTCAGCATATACTGGTGTAGGGCATTGGTCCTCTCCTTGTTGAGCTTCACAAGCCCAATGTAATCCCATTTCTCTAGCCTGTTGAGGTCCTTCTGAATGACAGCACAACCCTCTGGCTCATCAGTTCCTCCTCCCACTTTTGTATCATCAGCAAACCTACTGAGGGTATGCTCTGCCCCATCATCCACATCATTAATGGAGATGTTGAAGAGGGTATTGGCCCATGGGCTACACTGCTAGCCACTGGCCTCCAACTAGACTTCATGCTACTAATTCTGTAGTTGGAAAAAGAATGCCTGTCTTCCCATTGTCTTTTGAAAACAAATATAGCACTGAATGATTTACTTTGCATAGCACCACACTGTTATGAAAATGTGAAACATCACAAATGCTAAGAGATGGGTCAAATTAGTCAGAGTTAGGTTAAAAAATAACATCATATTAACAATAAGCAAAAGAAAACACAGACTGTTGCAAGAAAATGAAAGTAATTCCAGCAGACAAATAAGAAAAGACTTCAAATAAAAGTAATGAAAACTCTTCTCAGAAAGATCATTCACATGGAAGAATGCACTCCATTTGTACAACAGTATATAGAAAAATAAAAGAAATAATGAATGAGGCAAAAATGTTCATGGATATAGAATTGGACAGTGTATTCTCTGCTTCCTGCATAGCTATATAAAGTGTAGTTTGAGGAACTGTCATTCTCAGGCTAATATGCCAAACCAAATTTTATCACAGGTCAAAGAACACGTATGACTAGAAATAAAGCTGGCAGTGATCTATGAGGAGAAAAGGGCAACGTTACTATTGAGTGGGCTGAAGATCAAAAGGTAGGACGCTCTTCAGCAGAGGTTTTACTTCTTTTCAATTGACAGACCATGCAGTCTGTATGAAAAATGTCCTTTAAAAACCCTTAGCCAGAGTATCTAATTAAAATAAGGTATCAGGCGAGGAATACGTGTGTATATGTAAACGCCCCATGAGATTCACTGGTATCACACAGGCAGATGTTACAGGCACTGTACATGGGAACCTAGCACTAGAAATAAACTAGGTAATCAAATCCAGGTTCTCAGTACTGGGGATTGCTACTTTTAAACTAACCTTTTCATAACCTTTTCAAACCTTGCTAACCCGCCAATTCAGCTTTCTGCCTCTAAAGTTTGAAAGATAATCTTGCACTTAATTTCCTGATTGCCTAGAAACAATTTTCCTAATACCCCAAACTTAAGTATGAGATGTTATTTGCATTTTTTTTAAACTGTATCTGATTTTAATTTTTTTCCTTATGGTTTTATCACATACTTGGGAGAATCATTTTGCAGTTGCTAACAGTGACAGGATACTTTTAACCTTGTTATTTAAAATATTTTTTTCATTTTTGTAAAGTAACTAATAATTAATCATATTTTTTATCCTAGCCCTTAAATTGTATAGTGGTTTTTTATGTTTTTTGATCTTTCAACACCTTATGTCATTATGAAATGTCACTGATTTTTTTTTTTTCTCTTCATTGCAATATCATGGATACTACTAAATCCTAAGATTAGTTTGGAGGAACTACTCTAGAAACCTCTCTATGAACAAAGAATTGTTGCTCCAGAACTACCTGCTGGTCTGTCCTGTTTGTCTTTTAGGCATCTTATTTCCTTTTTTTCCATTTGAAGGAAACCATATTTCCTCTAGCTTTATTAATAGATTGTCAGTATTAAATATCTGTTTGAAACCTAAATAAACCAATATTTTCATTCAAACTACCAATCTTTACACCTGTTTGCTGTGGGATCACCCAATCATGTTATACTTGCTCTCTACAGCCACCCTGAGTAAAGAAATGTGCGATAAATTCGTTGTCAGGTTAAGTTATATAGCTGAGTAAGGCTGAACAATTCTGCTTCCTGAAAAGGTGTGAAAGAAATAGATTTTCCAGCAGTTATGGATGAGCAGTGATTGAGCAGTTGCATCTTCAACAACTTGGAATGTTGCAGTCAGTAGGACCTGGCTTAGCAGGACCAAAAAGTCCCAGGACAGCAAACCTGGGGGGTTATAATCAATGTTCAACGTGCTCAAGGCAATGAGGGATCCTATATAATCTTCATCACAGCAAAATTCTTCTCAAAATGACAGAGCATCTTACAAGTAGAGGACGACACATTTTATATAAATTATTGGGAGTGTGTTTTGGCAATTACAGGCTCCAGTCCTCAAGACTTTAAACTTTTTTTCTAGATGTGTGTTCTAAAGTGGAAATGTATTATAGGTGAGATGTGACGCTGGCTTCTTACTTTACTTGTTGGGTTTACTTTTCTTGTTAAAATAGATGAGCCAGAATAAACTATACCAATTTTAGCACCTAAGCAAGCTTATTTGCTTGTTACGATAATAGAATCTTTATCTGGAGCTAGTACACTAGCTTTACAGCCAGGATTTTTTTCTGCTATTATTTTCATTAGTGCCTTTTATATAATTTTTTTGTAAAGTGGAATTAGAAGCGTGTGAAGGAACAACAGTTCTCCAAAACCAAGGGTCTTCATGTAAACATACAAGGTTTTAAGGAAGCCTTTGCCGGTGGGATGTCTTAGTTTCTGGCTGTAAAAAATAATGTACAGTCAACACCAGGCAGCTTATAAAGGTCGTTACTTAGCACATCAGCAATCCCAGCCTGTGTTTCTTCTCTGACTGATGCTGAACTATGGCTCATGTAGAAATCCACAGTAACAGGAACTTTTTACTTTAGGAAACGTTAACAGTTTGTGGTGCAGGCAGAGCGACTGTATACCCCTAAGTACACAGTGGAAAAACTTAGCAAAGCTGCAGTTACTGGGCTGTGCTCTCTGCCTCTTGTTCACGTAATTTCAGATTCATTTCAGTTCTGGACTTTATATGTGTCAACCTGTATTATGTATAATAGGTATGCATGGAGTTCACAGACAGAAATTTCTGAAATGCAATGAAATCAATATTTTCTTTCATTTGGGCTGCTGACGAACAAATACTTGACAGAAATAGTTTGTGTAACCATAAACTCTGACTATAGAAATTAAGTAATTTAACATAATATTTGAAGGCTCTGATTTATTTATTTTTTTTTCAATTATACTGGAATTTATGAAGATGATACAATTTCAGCAATGATTTTATAACTTGAATTATTCCATTCCTCATACTGTATTTACAATTATTTCAAGTTTTGTGCTCGATTTTATTATCATATTTTCAGCCTCAGAAAGTACTATTCAGGGTTTTTTCAAGACATAACTGAAATTGGTAGAGACGCTTCTGTGCAATCTCAAGAAATTGTACATCCAGTCGTCAAACTGACAGCTTTCAGAAGGCTGTATCAGATGCATTACAGCAATGAACATTGCATTAGAGTGAATAAGCTCACTGGAATTCATTTTTATAAACATAACACGAAGAAGGAGAACCCTATAAAATAAGTTCTAATTCTGATTGAACACAAAATTGTATGACTTTTTCTGCAGTGGCCATATATCCTAAATGACGATCCATAGTCGAGAAATGAACTAGTCTTTTCTTACATGTAAGTATACACTGCTTTTAGTAGAGCAAATTACATTTTTAAAATTACCAGAATGAAACAGCCACACATTAACTGAACAATAATAACCTCTATATCTAGTCAATGATTACCAGGCTAATTTTTCTGTGATTTAAGTAACGTATATGCAAAGACAACTTCTCAGACTTTGCAGTCAACTTTAAAAAGATTGAAATATGTTTAAAAAAAAATAATATTACTTCTTAGTTAGAAGTAGGTACTTAGGTACAAAATTTTTGTGTGGATCTGGCATGAACTCTTGGTCCTTGCCATTTTAGATACTGTTTTCTCAAAAAAAATATTTTCCTGTATTTTGTATATATTAAGTTATAGTTTCATTCTGTGTAATATAGCTTTCAAATAAATGAAAAGAATTTATTTGGGACTACATATACAGAGTGGGGTAAATTAGTGTCCTAGTTTTCAGTCAATATGCAATCTGCCGAAATATCTGTTCTGTTTTGAGCTGAGTGCACACCTCATGCTATGCAAATAGTAATGACAACAGATACAAGTCCTGACTAGAAGAGCTGGATGTCAAGATGAGAAGAACCTCTTTATTAAACTCTCTTATTTGTATGATGGTTTCCAGGAGTGTGTCATTAAGTTCATCAGCATGGCTCGTCATACAAATATTGAGAGGGGGAAAAAGTCTATTAACAGCCATGTACAATGTTTAATTTTTTTAAAGCCAGTTTTGGTTGTATGAACACATTTTGCCAGGCTTAGTTGTGTGTCATTTTTTGATGTCTGAACATCACTTCCAAACTTATTTTCAATACCTGAAAATTGGGCTCACAGACTTCTGTAAACATTAACACTATGCTAATTACAGACTTGTGTCATGAACACTTCTAATGCTTGCCAGAAGTTTAACAAGATGCTCTATGTTAACTCTTGCAGTCTTGTGGTGATTTCAGAGTGAAAACATTTGCAGCAGAATGAAGGTAATGTGTATATTATTTGCATGCAAATCCCACAGAGAGAGCTCATCAACACACAAACACACACAACCACACAAGAGAGAAATGTAAAGGTCTAGAGGTGAAAAGTAATAGCAACTCAATATCCATGTAATATCTGCAATAATTGGACAAAATATTACCCTTTTATCATCTTCATAATCGGAAATTTGAAAATACTCAGCAAATAGAAATATTCAAGTATGAGTTCACTAGTTAGATTTCAAATTGTCCTCAGATATCATCAAAATTTAAATGAAAATTTCTGGCTGTAAAGGAGAGGCTCTACCATTAGTTTAGGAGAAAGCAAAGAATGGATTTTCAGCTGGTGGTGTGTTTCAGGAAAAGACGTGTGTGGGTATTCACAAGGAATTTTGTACCAGATCAATATTTTTTTTGCCCGATGAGGAGTGTGCACACCCACTGCCCATGGGCAAAACTCCTGCCCAGGGTGGACCACAGTTCAGGTTGCAGAGACCAACGAAATGCTGAAGCAAAGAAGTTTAAAACATTTTTTTTTTCCCCCAAAAAGCAAACACAGAAGATTCACAGAAAGGAAATTAATGTATCTTTCATACTTTTTAATCCTTTTGCAAACAGCCTATATTTAAAATAGTTTGAGCATAAAGTTAAACCTGCCATAAAGTTACTTTGCCATGAATAGAGTATTGTTACAAGGAATAGACTTCATAGATACACGACTGAAGTCAGTTTGCAGGATTTACTTCATTTTTCAATCACGCTGACAGCAAGCTCTGGGCACACTCTAAACTCAGGCTGGTTATTTCCAACCCTTCCAACCATCTCCCTCAAAAAAATTACACTGAAGGAATAGAACTTAATGAAATATAATTATCAAATCACAAGCTTGCCAGATGTTTCGTGAATAAATAGAAACTAGAAAAATCACTTGTGATACGGACGCCAAAGTAAGCAGTTTCCAAGTGAAACACTAGCAGAGTCTTATAAAGTGTGTCTAATTAGGCCCTGGTTTCAAACACCATCTCTTTCACGCTGACCATCCTCACAGGTATAACAAGCATACGGGTTTTGTTAACTTGACCAAACTATTTCTAAGGTTTTCATGATAACTTCCAAACTAGAAAACAACTAGCAAACTGCGTCTTATAGTTAGATAATTCTAGTTTCATTTTAAACAAGAAGTAATTCAGTATAACTGATGCACACACTTTGAACATTTAAAATGTTAAACATTTTATTGTGCAATTATTCTGCAAATCACAGTTCTTTCAATCCGGTATGTATTGTAATGTCTTTGTTCCGTGTGAGCTGTGTTCCTCTATGGGCAACATCAGCATCAGTCACCTCATCTTTAGAGATCAAAGAGTACGCTAAAAAAAAAAGCATCGCCCTGGACACATCATAAACGTATCTTCAAACACACATCTCTCAGGTCTGGCAGACAGAAGACATTTGTAACAACTGTTTTGGGTTGTTTTGGTAAAGGTGGCACCTGAATAGTTTTTCTGGTAATAGTGTTCTTTGTGAGACCTTTTTAGCTGTGTATCTTGGAATCAAGCTTTCACCCTTGATTTCTGTATTTCAGTACTTCAGACATCATAAGAAAATCTAGGATGTTCACGGACTTTGTTTTTACAAATTGAATTAGTCTGTCAGTAGAGATCATTGTAATTATTACTGTTGTATTGGATATCTACTAGATTATACAGTTATTTCAACAATTTGAAATTCTAAATCTAACTCATGTAGTATTTAGCAGGATATGAAAAACCCTTATCCCTTTTTAGTCAGGAAATAGGGATGTTTTGGAAATGAACATTGCTGAAAAGACCCAGGGCAGTTTGATAGTTAAACATCAACCGTTTCATCATTAGCTCACTGTCAGATGAACGTGATTGAAAAATGTCCCCGTTTAACTTAATATTTTGAATTTCTGACAGAAGCACATAACCATGAAACAAAAGTAATAGAACATTATTGATTTTAATTATTTTCTTACTCTATTTACTCAAAAATAGAAGAAAAATCACAAGTACTTCCCATGTTATATAGAACATGTTTGTAAGTATCTTGTTACAAAATGTACTGTTTGTTAGAAAGCTGACAATTCTAACCTAAGAAAGTTGTATAATTTTCTTTTCTTTTTGCCAAAGGCTATGTTTGATGAAGGAACTCTAAACACCATTTCTTGTTTGCAATATATGCCACTTACAAGGCCTGTCTGTGTAGATCTTTCTAGCTTTAACACTCCATGACTGAGAAAAAGATCTGTAGAGGTGGTTGTTATTAAGCAATTATTTTCTAGAATACTAATAATTTCAGGGCACAATATGTAAGATAATTGTGTTTGGGTTTTGCTGTTTGTGCAGTAAAAATCTGATGAACTAAGTAAAAAGAGATAAAAATCAGGGTTGTTCTGGTGAATTACTTCAAATTTGGGATTTATTATGACTAGGCAAAAGACCTGTGTGACTTCATCTACCCCAAAAGAGTACTAAGAACTACTAATAGGCTCTCACAATTTTTTTTCTTTCTGCTATCGTGCTATGTATATTATACTAAAAATAAAGAAAAGCAATTATATAAGAGCAATTATGAAGAGATTATTTTCTTCCCAGTTGAAAAACAGATTTATAATGAATGATTTAAAGGTAGATTACATAATTTATATTTTACAGTATTTGTTTCCAATTAAAAGTGCATGTGGAAAGAGGCCAGTTCGGGCAAAAACATTGTTTTAAAAATATACAACAGTCATCTTTGAGGAAAGAATGTTGACTTTGTCATTTAACATGTATTCAAAGGAATTATTTTCTTCTTTGAAAAAAATACATTACTTACACAATTACAGAAAAAGCAAGGATTAATGTATATTTTACGGTCTACCAATGATTTTAATATACACATATGTATAATTTCTTTGTATGCACAGCTGGGACATTAAATTTTACTTAATTCAAAATAGAAAAATGTACTTGGTAGCTCTAGTGCAAGAGTAGGTTACTGACATTTCAAAATACTTGAGAACTGAGAGACGCTTGAAAATTTCATTTGAGACCCTGCCAAAGTTTCCCCTAGTTTCTCATGCCAGACCTACATTTAAAACTAAGAAGTCATATATATATATATATAGCTTTGAGTTTTTTTTTTTTTTTCTTCACGTATCTATGTAGGCACACCATACATATGTTTTATTTTTTAGGTCCAGATTCTGCTGCAGCATAGCTGAACAATGTAAAAAATAAAGCTATTCCTTGCTATTCTCTAAGGCACCATCCCACAAATAGAGAGATATTTTTTTCCTGGCAGATTTGTTGTGAGTAATCCTACACTAGGAACGGAAGTGGAGCAAGTGAATTAATTCTTCCCTGCACTGCTGATGCTTGTTACTTTTATGATGGAAATTTATAACGTGAAGGTCACACGCATTTTGCCCCTCTGAAATGTACCTGATAGAGCTTTCTGGAGATTGCAATTCTAGTGAAACAAAAAGTATGACTACTTACACTTCACAAGAATGCCCCAAGTCCCCATAACTCTAGAAGCCTAGAAGGATAATCTTCTCTGTTATTGTGAGGCTTAAAAGGGTTCCTTGGAACTAAGGCATCAATTTATTCATGAAAACCAGGCAATTTTGAGAGACACTGACAGTACTTCACCTCTGATTATTAGAGAAAACAAGTATTACTGAATAGATGCCTTCCTGAAGTACTTTCTATTCTATTTTTTCACGGAGTAACCTTAAAATTTAAATTTTAATAAATAATAAACATGTATCTGCAAGCTTCTGCTTCTACTTCAGCATCTGCTGATTTTACTCCTGATTATTCTTCATTGCCTTGACTCTCCATTAATAAAAGTATACCTTTGGAAGAGCTGTCTCAGGACTGTTTTATAATGATAAATGTTCTAGGCACTTCTTGCTTTTGTTCATCGTTTTCTGCCAGGCACCTGAGTACTGAAAATAGAAAGTCACCTCTAAAGACGTGCCAAGTGACCGTAGCTAATTTGAGAACCCCGTGTCATTTTCAGGTCTGTGAGCACCACAACTTTTCAGCTCCCATGGATCTGTTTAAAAGGAATTGGCCCCGATAACGAGAGAAAATTTTATTCAGAATCCTCATAATTAGATGGTAGCAGGATTAATAAATGAATAGTATATTTGGGTTTTATTTCTAAGTTCTTCTAGAATTGTCAGAAATCAGTGTAGCCTTCTGAGGAAGAATGGTAGTTTGATGTGATGCAAACTCTCGAACACAGATTTTGTTCTTCTGAGGTAGAAAAGCATCTGTAAAATGGCCACTTATGGAGTTTTAAGTCATGTGCTCTACAGACTTGGACCTCTTTCTTTCAGTGTTTTAGAACTGAGCTATCAATTATGTACGCTTTACTCCATAGTAAAATGTTGTGTAAAATGCACATCTGCATAATATTTGAATAACAACAAAAGGGTGAAGATAAAATTGATGTTTAGAAGAAGTGCTGATATTTTTAAAATTAAAATTAGATTATGATACCTCAGGAAACAAGAAACCAAGTTCTTCGATAATTGTTTTGTTCCCTTTAGGCTTGGGTTATAATTTTAGCTCTGCTTTTTACCAATTTACTCCTTATCTTGAGGAGATTAAAACACAGTTGGCAGAAATAATTTAGATCTTATCTAAGAGGAGGAGTACTTTTTCACAGCAATCATTTCTCAGGCTCACTGGGATCCTACGGTCCTTCCATGTTCCTGTTTCAAGCAGCTTCTTATTTCACTGCTAGTGCCTTTGCAGGAAAACATCTTTTTGAGCTAGGGAAAATAACAGGAGTTTGTCTTTCCTATGGTTCATATTTGCTCTGTAGATTTAAAAACGTCACTTTAAAATACATCTTTATTTTAAGCAGAAGTTATTCATATACTACGCAATGGCTTAAAACATGGATTTAACATTATAGAGTTCCTGTATTTGAAAGTCTGCTAAAGGTAAAAAATATGGCAGTATTTCCTAATCCATTGAAATATATTCCCTTTTCTTTAAAAAAGAATTATATTACAATCTTTCAATCACTGGCATATTGATTTTGCTATATTTAGGTTACTAAATGCTCCAACTTCTGCTCCACATGCCCTTTACCATATGTTATATTTACAGACACATTAATAAGAGGATTTTAGGATTACAACAAAATGAGAGAAAAATTGTAAAGACTGAGGATTTGACTGATGCTGATTCAGACTGGCGACAACAAACCCTACTGGGATCTCCCAGGCATGTCACAGAACCCCTTAGGTCCTCTCAGGGCTGATGCTCTTATACCACCTCCACAGAGCAGAGTTACCTCTTCAGCCTGCAGATGGATATTCAGCCAGGTAGGACACCAGAGGTGAATCATGGAATCATAGAGTGGTTAGAGTTGGAAGGGACCTTAAAGATCATTGAATTCCAACCAGGGACACCTCATACTTGAGCAGGTTGCTCCAAGCCCCATCCTGCCTGGCCTTGAACACCTCCGGGGATGGGGCAGTCACAGCTTCTCTGGGCAACTTGTTCCAGTGTCTCACCACCCTCACAGGAAAGAATGTCTTCCTGGTATCCAATCTAAATCTCTCTTCTTCTAGTTTAAAACCATTATCCCTAATGGGTAATGGCTAAAGGAGGATCACAAAGTTCCTGCGCTGTCATTACCCTTTCTGAGGTCCTGGTAGCAAATGATCCCAAGGGAGCTCTCTGGCTGCATCCTATAAGTGCAGAAATTGCAGCTGTACTTGGGCCTGACTACACGCACTCCAGTTTCTTTGACTATGAAGCTAAAAGTGCACTCCGAGTGCTTAAGAATTTCAAATGCCTAGCTGTAGTTCTGCAAATTTGATTTGGTATTTTTATAGGATTTTGTTGGTTCAAGAGGTTTTTTTGGTGGTGTTTTTTTTTATTATTTAAGAAAAACAACTATTTCACCATCTGCAAAAAAACAGGAGTTACTCATCAGTGAGGAAAGCCCCAAGGGTGCAATGGAAAGCATGCAACCTCTTACACCCCTGCATGAGGTCATCTGATAGTTCATTACTGACTGACTGAATTTTATGTAGAC
>VZRU01021055.1:129319-225532 GCA_013398155.1 Pedionomus torquatus | reverse complement strand
AAAAAAAAAAAAAAAAAAAAAAAAAAGGCACCTGGCCTTCAGCTCCCAGACAGGACAAATCAGGAATCCCAAGCTGATCCCACACTGGAATTTTCTAATGCTATACTTGGCAGTGCGAAGGGAGTTTAATGTAGTGGAGGTAATCTGCATGCTAGTCAAACCCTTCGATGCATCAGCAGCTGACACAGTTCATGCCTCCAGAGTATAGTTTTTAAATGCCATCAATTAAAAATGTGGTGGGGAGGGCGGGCTTAATTACTCGCAAGTTTTGCTCTGCTTCCAAGGCGTAGAATGGTTTTTTATGAACTGCAGAAGGAGGCAAAACATTGGTTTTTTAATGACCTTTTGGAAGAAAAATTGGGTTGCAAAGCAAGGAAATGGATTAAATTTTGAAAGATACGTGGCGCCTCGGGGAGTTTGAAACAAAGTGAAGTCTAATTCACTGAAAAAGTAGTTTGGGGTCAGCATATTCAGCTGATACTGGGGCACCCCTGCTACCCCTCACCACGTCTGGTGCTATAGTCCAACTTGCCGCTGTCTTGTGGCTCTTAGAGGAAGGAACAAGGTGATGTGCACCTCACACTAAATTCAAATGTAAAACCTGTAGTAAATAATCTGAAGTTTCCCCTCTACCATTCTGCGCTGCCCAGTGCTATGAAACGATGCTAATGAGCAATTATTTCTGCATGGGCTATTTGCACAGATGAAATTTATTTTAATGCTAATATTTCTATGAAAGAGTGCACAAAGTGTTCTGCTGTAGTTTATCATCAAGTGATGCCGAGCGCTTCTATAATTTAAATAACTTTAACTAGAATGTCTGCGCTTAAACAGATCTTGTGAGCAATTAATTTTACTTTATTGACTGAAAAACCCCACACTAATTTCTGAGCTGCTTGGGAACTAATTAATTTTAAATCTGTTTAACTGTTATACAAGTTAAAGTAATAATCTGTTGAAAGTAATTGCAGTGGAAAAATTTTAATTTAAAGTTCCAGAAAGCAATACCTACACTTTTAACATCACCAAACTATGTGTCCTATTTAATGCACATAATCTCAGTTTCCACTAGCTGACAAAAGCATAAAAAAGAGAAAGGAAGTATGTAAAGCCAAAGAAGAGAAGAACCCACAAGAAATGGAAAGTGCACTGAAGAAAAATTTAGTTGGCAGCACCCTAATACAGGACTCAGCTGTCACAGGAGCTGCACATAACACGATAAAGCAATAGTCCACTGGGCCACAATGCCAACAGAACTTTTTAAGACCAGGTTCTTTACGCTGATGCGTTCTTTCAGGCTGTGTTCTGTGATACTTCATACTGTCATAGCTACTTTTCAGCAAGAAGACGGAAGAGAGAATATACGAATAAATCTCCCTCCTTTGAAAAACACCAAGTTACCCACTGAAACTAATAGACTGCACACCTACCTGAGAGGATGTTAAAGCCATGTGCGATATTCCTTTAAGTGTGAGACAAACTCTGACGACAAATTTGTCTGGAGAAGTCTTTAGATACAAGCTATAGAATGAAGAAAGAGAGAATACAAGAAGTTTAGAAATAGCATCTGTCACTTTTTTCAGATACACAGCATTCTATATTATTCTAGGCCCAAAAAAGGCAGTAAGAAACCAAATCCAACCAAAACCAAACCAGACTTTTAAGGACTCTAAACATTAACCTACAGAAAGAGGTGTCACCTGATTACTACCAGCCTCTACTCTCTTTTAGATTCAGTGACATAGCAGAGATGGCAAAATACACTAAGTTTCGCAAGCATAACTGAATATTTATTAATATTTCAATATTGCAAGCTATTAGCAGAATAAACCCAGCTGCTTATGAATGTTTAGGAGCAGAAAGTGAGCAGCCACACACATCACAGAAATAAAAGTCACTACAAGTTACCTGCTTGCTGGATCCCAAAATCATGGAGGAGGGAGGAAAGAGAGGGGAAAGCAGGGAAATCATTCAGCTGCCTCTTATTGCTTCTAAATACGTCTGAAAAAAACCCTAAAAGCCATGGGGCAGCCTCCTAATGAAAAACTTGGGTCAGCTGCAACAAATTCAAAGGAATGATTGAAGGAAACCCTCTGGTAGAAAATGAAACACATAGCTACACTTGGGCCTGTGATAATTTTTGATTCTTAGGGAAAGACCTTTAAGGAAACGTTTCATAGCTGAAAAAATTATTAGAGTCAGGCTTTGGACCTCTTAGAAACGGGTTTATAATGAAACTGCTGACGCTACCTGAGCTACTGTTGAACAAATTGCTTCTGTCCTGTTGTAATGAATAACCTCAGAATTGGGGAGCTTTCCTTCCATACAGGAAAGAAAAGAAGTCTGGTTTCCTATTTTTAAACTTCTCTTCATCAATCCATCTTTCTTTTTTTCTTCTTTTGTGCAAGGTGTCTGCATACCTTAATGTCCTATTGTTCAGAAGTTGTGCAACAGTCCTGTAATATTTCATCTCCATAGTAGTACATTGTATAAGACCTGTCTGGTTATTATCTCTGCCACCCAAGGGCTTAAGCTGTTGCTCTCTTCCCACACTCCCAGCACAGAGCCGCTATCTGAGGCTCACATGCACTAGCTATCTCACATTCACAAAATGTATGGGGTTCCAGTAGGATAAGAACAGTCTAAACAGGGGTAAATTAGTCTATTTTTTTCTTAATTGGTTGAACATCTTCACCCTGGAAGGGTCTGAAAACAGTTAGTGTGTCACATAATGGCTAGATTGAGTTGAGTGTATAATGTAATTAAGGGTGGGAAAACAAGCATTAACATTCCTATCATTTCAGATGAGAGGTTCAGTTTATTCTGATTTTATGATCCGGGCATAACCTGGCTCTTACAGAAGGAAATTATCATACTGCAGCTTACTTACAGGGCCTCTGTGTTAACTGGGGAGAAACTTATGTGACTGTCTCTTTAAAGAATTCCTAAAAAACTAGGTATTTTGAGGACAGTTAACCAAGCAGTAACCATATTAGTTTGAATAAAAATAAACAGCTGACATATAGTAAAGCCTGATAGGGAAAAACCACGGTATACCCTCCATTTTTGGAAGCAAGATGAAAGCAAATATTATGCTAGCAGTGAGCTGCATTCCAGGCAGCGATATCAGTGAGTAATTCCCACTGCCATTGGGGAAACTGCAGTCATGTGTCTGTGGGAAAATCACTTTTAAGGACCAAAATATGCTCTTGTAATGCCACTTAGAGTGCTTGCAATACCTTGCCATCTATTTTTACGAGTCTAGATGTGGTGTTTAGTAGGCAGTCCTGAAAGAATAGCTGAACTAATGCAATTACTTCTGAAACATGTACTTTGTGATGCAGTCTGAATTCAAGGGTTTGCTGTGGTATCTTCTTATCTTACCTACCCAAAGGAAAGTAATGGCAATCAAAGTATGTTTAGTACACACAGAATATTAACTTCATTGCAGATCAGTCAAATGAGCTCCAAAATAAGTTTTCAATCTCTCCCAAGAGACATTACAGACGTGGTGTTAATCTGTGACTGAGAGCATTAGAGACTCTCAGGTGTTCTTTACGGAGTTACGGCCAAAGCTCAATGAAATAAATTCATATGAGGTTTCAGCTGTCTAGGAGTAAGTTCACATGGGAACAGTTATCTTTTTTTTTTTTTTTTTTTTTCCCACTGATGGTTGATTTAGAGACATTCAGAGCAAAAGCAAATAAGTAAAACATCTTTTGGCTTTTGGCCATAGGACCTATATATGGTTGGGTTTTTTTTAGGGGAGCGGGCAGCTAAAGAAAACTTAGCTCAGCGTAGTCTTTGTATCGTTGCTCTTGTCCAAGACCTACACTGAATAAGCCAAAGGTTGTTTCAGGACTCTGTGATTTTAATCTAGAATACATATTTTGGGAGTATTGTGGTTGGAACAGGAGAGGCATTGGCACCCTTTATGGCCTTTCAGGTTCAGCTGGTACAAAGTGCTTTGCTGCCATGTCGTTCCCATCAGAGTAGTTTTGTGCTGCCTCTGAAATGTGGAACTTTTCCTCAAGTGTGACTCATCCCCAAAAAGAAAACAGAAAAAAAAAAAATAAATTGCACATAGGCATCCTTTCATTCTGTTCAGCAAATTGCCAACTTTGTATTTTAGTTCAGTAAGCCTGGCTCGTCTCTTTCTAAAGTGCCACACTTGTATGATTGCCTAATACCGCTGAACTAAGACAGCGGCAGCTTGTGCAATGCCAGATCTCCTTTGCATCATTAGGGACGGTCTGTGAAGCAAATGTCATTAACTTGTGAGGAAAGGAAGCAAAATTGACAAACCCTCACTGACAAACTTCCCTCCGTTTGTTCATCAGTCTTTATTAAACAGCAAATTTAATATCAGCATCCTTGCATAAGACAAGCCACTGAAGTCTTTCACCATGAAAATTAATGCTGTTTAAAATTAAACTTGCCTTTGGGTTTCATTTAAAAATTAACATTGTAATCTTTGTATGCTATGTTGTGAAGCCTAAATGAATGTTAGATAATGGAAATAATGAGACATGGGGGCATGGGGGGGGGTTGGGGGGGGGGTTCATGCAGTGAAGTGTTAATTAATGCAACCAGCGCTGAGAAATCACAGAATTTATTTCTGCTTTTTTCCTCTCTGCTGCACAACGTGAAAAACCTCAGAGCAGTGATGTGACACCAGAAACCAGGGTCTTTCCATACAGATTATTCAACTTAGATTCGCTGGGACAAAGTACAAAATAAAAAAGTTTCTTGATGCAAATGTATAATTCATTTCCATAGCTGACTGCACCCAAAACAAGATAAGTAGCAAATCCGGTGAAATCTCACACAGGTACCTTCAAGCAACTACTTCAGAAAGCCCACCTACAGTGTGGATTTCCCTAGGAGAAGAGCATATATGTTTAAGGAGAGGTGCCTTCTTGCCATCCAGTTCTCACCATCCAATTCTCTAAGTTCTGCAATATTAGCTTGTTTCTGCAACAGTAAGCAAAAAGAGTGGGGTCGTGTTATTACGTTAAAGGCCAGGATTTATTAAATGACCTATTCCATTTCTAATTCCAGCCTGTCAAAGACATGTAGGAACTAATCTTGTGTTTATACACACACACACACACCCTTTCTAACCCACTTCACATCTTATTTCAGAAACAGGTACTGGTAGGAAACAAACAGGAAAAGCCCTCACCATTATTTGAAAAGTGACAAAAATGTTTTGTCCTTCAATTAAATTCTGCTCTTGAGGATATGGCCTCAAAAAGTGCCTCTTCCCCTTTCTTACATATAGGTGGGTGAGAGGGACATTCCCCTGCTCTAGGTTGCTGTCTTTGTGCTAGAAGACATAGGTTGGAAGTGGCCAGATGGTGAACTGCAAAGTTCTACCTCACAGACACCAAGGAGCGTGCAAAAACATTTAACCAAGAATCGAAGAGGTTTTCTACTTGACTGCAGAATAATTAAAAACTTAAAACTTTATAATGAAAAAAACTAACAACTGTCAGGGTCACTTTTTCATCAGGATAGTATCTCCTGCACAAGTGTAGGTGAGACTTTTTTTGGCTAACCTTTTTATATGGAACTAGACCCGTGCAGAGAGAAAACTCTGTCTGTCTGGAATATCTGTGTGTGCATTATGATTTGAAATCCACATCCCTACTACTCTTCTATCAAGACTGTCTGGGGCTTCTGTGGGAAAGGAGTAGCTCACAACTCCCAGCTGCAGAGACAAAGGTGTGTAGCTGCTGTAAATCTGAAGAGTAAATGGAGTCTTTGTCTAATTGGCTAGTATAAACAGGAAAGAATTGGATGCTATACTGAAAATCTATATAAAATACCTGCCTTGCTACTGCAGCATCCCTGTGACCACAAGTATGTGCAGGGGCGGGGGCAGGGGAAAGTCTTACTTCTAAATTACTTTGAAACTTGATTAGAAGGGGAGCCACCTGCAAATCCCTGAACTTCCCTATTGATATTTCATGCTTATGTTTGCCAGTATGACCTGAGTCTGTTTTTAGAGAGCATTTACATTTCCAAAAGTAAAAAGACTGGACTGATCTCACTGCTAGGTTAGAAATATGCAGACAAACATCATCCTTCTTAACATGTTTTGATTTTTCTTGAGAACCCCTCTCTGCAGAACCAAGTAAATTCAAAGGGTCTATTCTAATCTGGCTGATGAAGGGATGGGAAGTCCAAAACCACCTTCGTAAATGAACGCACCATAAACACACCTGAAGAAGGTGACTCAGCAAGATTGTGCACGAGTACAGAAGAGAAATGTTGGCCTGTTGAAAGTGATGAAGAAAAAAGTGTAATTTATCCCCCATTTTTTACTGAGTTAGGAGCTGAGGGGAAGTCTGAGGGTTACTCTCTCTTGAATTCTTGAAACTATTTGCATAAAATAATGAGAAGTTTTGAATGATCATCAGGTGAGTTACACTGAGAAGAACACAGTCCAGAAAGAACACTGTACACCTACAAAAAACCCTACTTGGATCAAAAGTTGCAGATGAAATCACATGAACATTGTCTATGTTTCTAAGCCCAGGGACACGCATGAAAAGAAAACAGGAGAGTGATTATTCTGAATACAGTCAAGACACCAAATCATCAAATGCAAAGCTCATTGCTTTGTGTATGGGATATTACTATGTACAAAAGTGCACGCTGGACACAGCAGTTCCTCACGCTGTTTTGCCATTTAATACTACATTAATTACCAAAATGAAGCAGAAAGTTCTATGCAACTGTGTCCTTCAGTATCAGAAAGGAACAAAACCATATGAACCCCGTAGGTTTGCCTTAGTCTTAATGCGACAAGAGAAAATGTAGTTTTGTCAGTGACATGTAAGTCTAGCTTCTCTCTCTGTCCTTTCCAGAACAAAGATATTTTTGATTTATGTTCAACCAGAATAGAATGCTCTGTCTTGTGGAAAAATCGGACAGGAAAGGTTTAAAATCTCCTAATTAAATTCCTTACGCCAGCTTATCTCTCTAAGGTGTTTCCAGTCCCTGAAACAATCAAACTTCCAGAGAACTAGAGGCGCCCCCATGTTAATCAAGGTGAAGTTATCCCACCAGGAGCAGAGTCCTGTCTGAAACATCTGACTGATCCACGGCCCTTCTTCATGAGAATCATGTTTTTCACTTTTCTTCTTTAAGGCTGGGGTTACCAGCCACACACACCCACACACACACCATTATATTTTTATGGCAAACTTTTTTTCTCTTCAAGTTTCTTTGTGCCAATCCAGATCAGATGTTTTTTTTTTTTTTGTCGTTTAATGGATCTAGTCATTACACACAGTGAGGACCGTCCTACTTTTCAAAAAAAAATTTATTAGGGCTGATACGATGCAGTTGTATTGGTTTTGAAGAAACATGATAAAACAAGCCATTACAGATAGTGTTAGTAAAGTCCTGCCTAGTAAGTGCTTGGTGTTGGCCTCCCTGAGCTCTGTTCTGCTGCAGATAGTTTCAGGGTTGCTCAGGTACAACTACGAGAACAGCAGCCGTCAAATCCCTGCCTGCGATAAAGAAAGGTCCTTTATGCTTCTTTGACACCACTATATTGCCACACTGTAGTAATGACTGTAATTTACACCTCCTTCATTCATTTTTATGCTGGTGGTGTGCTGTAAAGCCACCTCGGTGTGAATAAGGATCAGTGAGAATTAGATTCCACTTTTTAAATTATTTTTTTTTCCTGCCTAGCCACCCCTGTAAGCCCTCATCTTTCTCTTTGGCTGCCCTTCTTAGGAGTGGGCATGTGACCATCACACTGCTCAGTGACCTAGCAGATATTTTATGTGATGGGTTTGTTTCTGAAAAGATTGCAATCAACATATAAGCAATTAGAAGCTACTTTATTTCCTGGCAGTACTGTGGGCTCCTGCTGTCTGGTTTAGTACTGGCAGATGCAAATAAGGCTTTGAAAGGATCACTGTAAGTCATTCAGACTGATGTAGTCCTTTCATTCCCTACAATGCATTCAAATCCACATGAAAATCTGTCTCACATGATATCAGTAGTCAGCCAAAGCTCTGTCCTTGGATTTCTTCATTTATGGTAGAAATCACATACTGTTTAACTGAAAGAGCAGGCAAAGAAAATGCAAAGAAATATCCTTGGAGCCCAAAGGACAGGAGAGTTCTGTTAACATGATGCAGGAGTTTTAATTATTCTGAGCTTGCACCTTCAGAGCTAGCCATTTCTCAGCCCAATTAACCTGTCCTATTGTACAGCCCATGTAAAGCATCAGGCAATTAACATTTGTATCATAAATAAACAATTAAGGGATGTTTTGATTTCTGGTTACACTTTTTGTTATTCAAACTGTGCTGCAGTTTCTGCCTGCCAGGGATTTGCTCTTCTAAAGACTTCTCATTTCATCACCGAGTGTCTCTTGCCTCTCTTACATCCAGCTATGCATCATATATAAACATGATCCTATAAAAAGGTGCCAGTTCACCAATGTAACAAGGAAAGAACAGAAATCATAACCATCCCTAATCCTTTAGTAATTCTTCCCACTAAGTACTGTTTAACTTTACCAAGTCTTTAAAGAAACAGTGAGAACCTTTTCTGGTTTTATTCTGGAGTTTATTGTAACCGAGAACAAATTCTGGTGGGGCCAGATTTGCAAGTTATTTTTACCCCATACCTTTATTAGCTATGTTTTTCCAGGCTCTGAAACACTGCAGCACTATGTTATTGACATGCATTCTCCTTATTAATATTTCAGACACCACTACTGGTTTTATATCTTTCTAGTCACTAGTGAATTTTGCCAGGAATAGGTACAATGTTTCTGAGCAAGGGGTAGAGTTCTTTACCAGTGATGGTCTTGGGTCATTTTTATGACTCTGATAATAGCCTCCACTTTGATTAACACCGTAATTTCTAAATGGATACCTGTAAAATAGTTAGAATTTATAGGGCCCATAGGTTATCATTATTGCACCTGAAATCCATCGTAAAATGTGACTCATGGAATCATTCAGGCTGTTAATGGAACTAGTTAATCACATCTATATTAATGTCATTAGCTCGTTAATGACTAGTTGATAATTAGTTAGCGACATCTAGTGAGGCAGTTTATGGTACTAGTTTCATAACGATGTCCCAGTTGGTAGGTTTCTACGCAAGTAGGACCATTGAGGTCAGTAACGTCCTTCACAGGCATGAGGGTTAATCTGTAGATTTATCATTGCAAATTACACCATAAAGCCATGGATGAAATAGGAGTGAATGGAGATGAAAGGAAGGCAGGAGTTTAAGATCCATAGATGTTAAAAATATTTGTAACACAATGCAGAGTTGCAGCTGACCAAGAATAAAAATTACTTAGAACTACTATTAAGTTCATAGTTCCATTCAATTTGTAAGAACCAAAAGGAAAGTAGGTAAGAAATGTATGCCTTGTAATTATTTCAGTATATTCTAGCAGATGGATTACATCAATATTTTCTAGCTTTTAGTATTCTGTGGTTATGAAAAGGGAATCACAAGTGCCTGTAGTCTCAAGTCATCTTTACCCAATAAGATGTTAAAAGAACTCAAGAAATCTTGTAAATTCAATAATTCTCCATTAAATGAAGCCTGGGTATTGAAATTATCCACTCTTTCAAATAATAAATGCCATTTCCATTATTTTTTGTTTTTAGTTATATGCAGGATTATATAAATATATATATTATATATTATATATATATATCCTAGGATTACGCTAGCAAAGAAAAAAGGACACAAACAGTTCTAGGAAAAATGTTCAGGTAAGAAATAGCTTAAGTATAAATAATCAGTCTGAAGGAAAAAGCAGAAGTTTTCAGGAGATGACACATGCTCTCTAGTTTAACACCACCTTAAAAAAACCCAGACCTTACAGTTTCCTATTGACAAATTGTACACATACACTGCCAATAAAATTAAATAAGTGAACATCTTAGCATATTTGTCCCCAGGAGAAAATTTTATTTCTTTATGCAGAAGTTCTATGATTCGAGAGTAGTCTGAGCAATAAAATGGCAAAAATCCCAATGGACAGATGATATTTTCTACGAGGAGCTACCACTGTAAATCATATCAGTTGCAGATTACTGTGTGTTTGTGTTTGTGCTCCATGAGCCATATACATCCTGGAAATGGCTTGCATTTTGAATGTAAATTGTTAAGTGTGTGAATTTCAGCTCATGCAAATACGAAAACCTATTTCATAACCATTATTCAAATCCCTTTCAACATCGTAGTTTTCATTGCTTGCTAAGTGCTTTCCCACACTTCTTCGTAAGTAGGAAAACAATATGAATGGTGCCCATCTGTTCTTCTATGATTTTTATTTCAAGGCAATTTTAATTGGTTTACTGGTTCTGACAAAATGAATAGAGCACATTATGGGCATCAGAAAATTCCCTGTACACAATATATTCCGGAGTCTGCAGTCCATTTTTCACACACACACACAAAAAAAAATAAAAATAAATAAAAAAAAATGCAGTGTTTGTGGGAAAGGAACCTCCGGTCTCTGCAGCAAGTTAGCAGGTGCCACACAATAGCATGATTGTGAGAACAAAGTCACGTCCAGTAGGTCAGGGAAGAAGAAGTCTACAATAAATTCCAACGATATTTGATCCAGTAGATAACAGGCTATTGGACCTTAGATAACAATATGATTCATTCACAAAATAAACACCTCAACTGCATTCCAGGACCGAGGTCTTAAAAGATTGGTATGTCTGAAGTTTTTCCGCTCTTTGGTAAATCTATCTCAAAAACTGGTCCAGTTTGTCTCTGGCTTCGAAATGGAAATAAACAAGCTATAGTGTGCTGTGGGCAATCCTGCTGTAGCAGGGGAGTTGGACTAGATGATCTCTAGAGGTCCCTTCCAACTCTGACAATTCTGTGATTCTGTGATAAAAAAGTGGCCCCTGTGCTGTTTTTTTTTTTTTTATAGCAGTAAGTGCTGTGTTTTGAACCCACTAATATAGTGTTCAGTTTGTCCAGTGACAGGATTTTATTCTGCCTCTGACTTTTCCTGTGAGGAAGAAATGATGGAATGATATTCCATCTGGTTAAGCAGTTATTGTGTATCTTCTTTCCCTTCATCGTCAGATCTTCCAGGCCTGAGGCACTTTATCAGTATCCAAAACAAAGTATAAATGAATGGCTGCATTAATCTTAGCAACTGAAATGTTAGTTTCTATTAGAATATACTAACTCCATGCTACAAGGCTACTCCAGTTTTCTACCTGCCTTCCTGTACTTTGAAACACCAGACATATTGCTATGGAGTCTCAGCTTTCAAAAATCATTAATCTGGCAAAGACTTTTTCTATCTAATATTTCAACAACAACAACAAAAAAACACAATACCAGAAACCAGAGTTTGATCTTTAAAATAATAATAAATGTCTATACATATATATCTATAAATATATATGATCTGCAAAGAAGCTGACTTAAGCTTTGCAAAGGTTACTATAACTTCAGCTGTATTGGAAATTAGTTCATAGAATCATATAATATCCTGAGTTGGAAGGGATCCATGAAGAATGCTGAGCCCAACTCTTGCCTCCACACAAGATAACCTAAAAGTGAAACTGTACATCTAAGAGCATTGTCCAAATGCTTCTTGACCACTGAAAGGCTTGGGGGTATGACCACTTCTCTGGGAAGCTTGTTCCAGTGATTGACCACCATCTCAGAGAAGAACTTTTTCCTAACATCCAGTTCAAAATGCACGTGTCTGGATGACTTGAAGATTTGACTTTTAAGTGGTATTAGTATATGTTAACTTCACCTTTGCGTGATGGATACAACACTTGTTGGCATAAGTGGATCTTGGTTGAATATCTGGTTTACTTTTGTGAAAAAGTTCCAGTTGCTTTTAATGAGTTTTGGCCAAAACGGAATCCCAGGAAGACAGTTAAGCTCATACTTCATATATGAGAATATTCCCATCAAAGTCAAACTGAAAATAAAACTGAAATTACTTTTTTGTACTCTACTGGAAACTTGTTAGGCCAACAGATGTTCTCTTAACCACTAATTTCTTAATGGAAATTAACTGGATTTCGTGGACTATCTGCCATATTATTGTGAAAACTGAATTCTTCTAGTCCTTAGAAAAGATCCTCAGATAAATCAAAAAATAAATCTAAGGATTCTGACATTATTTGGCTCGTGTTATAAGAGTACCTCAGGGCTGTCAGACTCCTTTGATTTACAGTTACGTAATTGAGAGCAGAGCTGGCCTTTTATCTTAAATTAGCTCTAAGAGAGTGCCAAATAAGATAGCTCTTTTAAATCAACATATTCAGGATTTACTGTATTATAACGTGCATAGGTTGACCCTGGACGTCCAGCCTGTCGAGAACAATCATCAACTGGAAGTTCCGGGTTACGGGGTATTCCAAGATTTTTTTTCCTGTTGTTAACGCTGGACCTGACATATAGCTGCAATCAACAGTGGAGATATTGACACTCACATTATTTATTAACTTTCCGTTATACATATTTGGATTGTTCACATTCCTGGGGTTTATCCTACTTTCTTTGAAATCAATAGATTTGTCCGTTTATCTACAGCGATTTGATTTACAGATGATATGAGATTTATTTTCAGTGACAGCATGAGAAGCAGTTTCGTTGTTAACCCTTAATTCACTCAAGAATTTCTTTTAACTTGACCTTTTTGAGCACAAATTGCATAAGTGACTTTTGTATTTTATCCCAGCCCCATTCAGAATATACTTTATATATAATAATAATAATAATAATAATAATAATAATAATAATAATAATAATAATAATAATAATAATAATAATTCTTCATTAATTTTAATTCCCAGTCCAGGGTTTTCTGTTTTAGGAGGTGTAAAAGGACATGATGCCCCCCATCAAATACCCAACATTCCCTTCTAGGTGTTGGAAAAGAAGTGTGATCATGCAAAGGGATGGGAAATTAAGTATTCTGAATTTAAAATTTTTATTCAAAAATACTTGAATGGAAATTCAAATTTAATTAGTTTTGTGGGGAAGATGTGCATGTATAGAGGTTGCTACTTATTGAAGACAACAGGGAATTGGAGTGATTCAGAACATGGATACATCAGATAGTAAGGTTGCTACAAGATGTGAGAAAGGTGCTGTGAGATATTTCCAGGTGACTTTTCTCAGGAGGAGCTTGGAATCAGGATTATTCATGAGACTCTTCCATGCAAGACCTGATTCTACTCTAGAACTAGTGCAAAGTCTAGCTGTAAATAAATTGGAGAGAAATTAGAGGAACTTGGATTTATCAGGAGCAAAGACTGTGAAAATGTCAACTTCTGGAGTCACCTGGCATTAAAAATAGTTTCAGTACATCTATACACATCAGCATATGACTTGTGAAAGTCTGACTGGCTCTACATTTGTGTTACCCAAAGCTCACTCCATTTTTTTTTGCATCCAAAGCATGAGCGTGATCCTTGCACAATTCAACTGATTCTTTGACAGATGATGTAGAGCCGTCAGAGTGTTTCTGTTCCCTTTCAAACCACTTTGTATCTCTGTTTGACATTTTGAGTAGTAGATTTCTTAACCTGAGAAAGCCCACTCAATTTCATCCAGTATTTAAAGCTTTTTATCATTTTTATCCACAAAATCTATTTGTCAGTATGAAAAAAAAATGCAATATATACAGTACATGACTGTATCTCAGGTTCTAATAATGCCTAATTGATATAGTTGAAATTTCCAAAAGAATCACAATGAGCTGCAGCTCTCAAGTAAATTGAAATGCTAACTTACTTACACTCCTCTGGAAATCCTACTCCTAACACTTCCCTGTAGAGAAGTTGAATATAGTCAGATTCCCAAAGCATGTTAAGCTGTTAACTACACTTTTCTTTTGCTGACGTATCTTTATAGTATTATTCTGTCCCTCTCTTCATTTAAGCTGGGGGAGAGTGCTTTTTTTCAAGGAATTGTCTTAGTGTGTTACAGAGGGGGACATCAGACTCTGAAATAATCTGATCTAGAAGCAATTTTTCAGGTGGACTTCTACAGCATATTTCATCCTAGGGATGTAAAATCAAATTGTGGGTGAAAATCTGGGTCCCAACACACTGCAGACTTTGAAATGACAAGGGAAGTGTGTTTGAGATTGAGCTGGGAATGATGAGAATTTCAGCACTGATGCTAATGTAGCCCATCAACTGAAAGTGGTGCTTTATTTTTTTTTTTTTGAGTTTGGCTCAGTGGTCCCACTCAACATTAAAGGCCAAAGACAAGTTTTATAAAGGCTTCTGCACTTACAATGTAAATTTTCAGGACACGATGCGTTAGGGAAGCATACTTAAAATTTCTAGTGCTTCAAGTGAGGTGCTGGAGCAAGTGCAGAGGAGGGCAATGAAGCTGATGAAGAGCCTGGAGAATAGGTCTTATGAAGAGCGACTAAGAGAGCTGGGATTGTTTGGTTTGAGGAAGAGGAGGCTGAGGGAAGACCTCTTCACTCTCTACAACTACCTGAAAGGACATCATAAAGAGGTTGGTGCTGGTCTTTTCTCACAGGTAATTAGCAATAGAGCAAGAGGGAATGGCTTCAAGCTGCAACAGAGCAGGTTTAGGCAGAACAATTTTTCACAGAAAGAGTGGTCAGACTCTGGCATAGGCTGCCCAGGGAGGTGGTTGAGTCACCATCAGAATGTGTTTCAGAGTCATTTAGAAGTGGTATTGGGGGATATGGGGTAGGGGAGAACTTTGTAGAGTGGTGCTGATGGTTGGACTCGATGACCCCAAGGGTCTTTTCCAACCTGAATGACTCTGTGATTCTATTACTCTATGTTTCTCTTTTGGGTCATGGACAGAAGTGGTCTCAGATGGTACTGCACTGCTGAGTTAAGTGTCTTGGGATGATCATGGTCTGATTCTCCACATCTGCCTGAAGCAGGGTGAAGAATCTGAGTCTCACAGTTGCTGGGCTCTCCAGCAGCTTATGGAGTAAAAGCTGTCTCTTCTCTTCCTCTCTGCTGAACTGAATATAGCTCCCTTCATTCCTCAGCACCTTGTGCAGAGCCTTCATATTTTGGCTCCAGTCAAGTGTGGGACACCTCACGGTTGCATTGCTGAACCTAAAGGTTTTTATAGTCAATCTCTGTGAATTTTAAGCTGACCCAAAGGTCAGGCAGTTGCCACGTCAAGTTTTGCCACTGCCGAATACCAGTCAGGCACAAAAGAATTACCAGACTGGAACGTGTGTCTCGCACATCTCAATACAATCTCAAACCAGCTTCAGTGCAGAAGCTTGTATCTTAATTACAAACCTGCCCTTCCCTGAGCCTTTGAGACGAGACGTGAGAAGTTTCTCCAAAGCAGCTGAGCGCAGGAACACATTCAGTTCCTCTGCTCTCTCCTCAGGGCAGTAAGCTCTGCCAGAAGATCTGACTACATTACTAGAAGTGGAACTTTTTCAATTGCCGTGGCCAGATTATTTGGCTTTATTAAATGATATATACTCAGCAGATGCATTTATGCAGGCTTAGAGGCAGCACTCCATTTAAAGAAGCAATACAACAGGTTCCTCTCAAAAAATCAATGTCATGCCTACTTTTCCCTTCTCACTGCTCCAGAGTTGTATATAAGCCAGGTCATTTGGATTTACTTAAATTTATGAATTATGAGATTAATGCAGATTCCCCTTAAGAAATACATCGCTGTTGTTGGACTGGAAGATGGGAGTGCAATCACAGCCACGGTACCTTCTCATATTCCCAGGTCATCACCTTTTCATTTTGACTTTGGGCTGGACCAGATGTCCAGTTTCCCCATATTTTCTTTGGCAAAACGGGAACTGTAAGTCCTCATTAAAATCACATGGCATGTGAAGAATTGTAAACTACACGGTGAAATTTCATTATTCACCCTATACGAAACACAAGATTTAGTAGGATTATTAGACTAAGTTTGCACAGAGCATTGAAATGGGGCTTATATCTGTTGCCATCATGGAGACCATACAGCGTTATTAGAATGACTTCTCTCCTTTATCTCCCTTTGAAGCTCAGTGGTGCAGAATCCAGGTTGTTAACAGATGTCATGCCTAGGAGCTTGATTGTCATTGCTTTTTTATTATTTTGGACAGGAAACTTAGTTACTGAAGCAGGGCTTTTTTTACAAGTTTGTGGAAAACTAGTGCTGCTTGATACTGAAAACATTTATAGAAGGCAGTATTCTCAAAAACAATGACAACACTGTATGGCTATAATTATCAAGCAAATGATTTAAATTGTATTTACTATACAAAACTAGAGAAAAAAGCAGTTCTTAAAAAATGTAGCATTCAAGGAGTGGTTCGGTAATTTGTTCAGTCGCTAAATGATGGTGTTTTGGTAATATATTCAGTTACTGTACTTTGACACTAGTTGTGTTCTATATTCTACTGGGCTGTCTTAACTCCCTGTTGTAACTTAATGAGTAGATATAAGGTTTCCATCAGTGAAATGGCAGTGAGGAAGAAAGATTTCCTTTTCCCTTGTTACTGATTTTTAATTTGACTTATATTAAGAATATTTTTCCTTTGTGACTCTGAACACTAAGCGTAAGGAGAGAGATACGTCGTGGTCTTTTCCTCCTCTGTGTTGCACATGACTATATCCTCATTTATGAATCGTTAAAGAATAAAGCCTTTTGTGTGCACTGATAGCTAAATAGAGACACTGAATTACTAAGACAAAGGCCTAGTAAATTGAGGGGGCTTATAAGAAAGAAAGAATAATAAACTTTAGTAAGACAAGGCAATACATATGGTCTAGATATCTTGGGAATAGACTATGAATTTTGGGAATAAAGAATATAATGTCTTGTAAATCACCTAAAAATGTTAATCTGTGCATGTAGAATTTGCTTCAGAAGGATAAAAATTTACGCTAAAGTCTAAGGGCTAAAATCTAAAAATCTAAATCCCTAAAATGAAAAAAGATAGACTGAAGGTCAAAGGCAATACATTAGCTAAAAAAATGTGGAGGCAGTCATTGTAACAATGAATGCATTACACTTCGTTAACCATAAATACAGTGAAAAAGTAGATTCACCTCATATAGAAAATTTTCAGGCATGGTTTTAGCATTTTCTGTTACATCAGGTATAGATTTACCAGAATCAATCAGAGAAGACAACCAAAATAATCTAAATTCTGAAAACTGACAAGCACTGACATTTGATTAAGGAAATTACTTCATAACATAGGTAAAGCAACAACAAAAAAAATGAAGTAGTAAAAGCAAAATCAACTCTAAGAAGCAGTGAAATCTGTATCAAGAGCTCTGACCGCACTTCTTAAATATCACATAGTTCACAGCTGCTATGAACCCCTTGCACACAAGCATTTTGCAATGCATACAGAGTGCTGGATTCTTGATAGGGAATATGGAACAAATGACACAAGCAATAATATCTGATAGAGATGTCAAGATCTTAACACCCGTGATGATAGAAAAGGGCAGCCCAGAGGGGCGACTACCAAGTAGATGAGTTTAAGGCACCGGTGGGGACTGCATAGAGGCTTATGCATATGGTGATGCATCTGTTGGGAGCAAAAGGTAGAGCCCTTATGGCATCTAAATACTCTCTGGGGAGTGCATGAGAAGAGGATGGTGATTATATACACACAGTTGCTAATAACAGAAGAAAGACCAGGTCAGGGGGGCAAAATAACAAAGCTTTTGATAGGAGGAGAGAAAGGTGAACCAGCATGTTGTTTTCTTCATGTTCCAAATACGAAAGGGAAAGAAAATCCTTGTAGGATTTGGGATTTTAACTTTTGGGCTGTTGGGATTTTAACTTTTCATCTTAGAGGGAAACTTTTGGAGTAAATGGAGCCTGCACAGCGAGAACAGCCATACAATATAAAATGGTACCAGTACTTAAACTTAGGATAGGGAGCTAAGAAAAGATCATGCTACTTAAAGCAACTTACGTTGCAGTTTTGAAGCCATAAGGGTGTCTTTAAACAAATAAAGGATAGGTTAGGCATAAAAAAGCCAGCAAAGAACAGCCAAATAAAATCACATTTGAGAGGGATGTGTAAAATAAGGAGGAAGATCAGATAATACATAGCACTCTATAAATTAGAGGGGGGAAAAATGGTGGAAAAACAGAATAACTTGATTTGTATGACAGTACCAATACACATAATGTTTCGTAAGATTGATAGATTAAATATTATATGTTGGCCTCTGTGATTCCATCACATTTCTATGTCAAGAGCCAGCAAATATGTGATGTTGAATCAGTTGTTGATATGTGATATTTACAGTGCTTGCAGAGGTGACAACTGTTAGTGCGTATCTTGTGTCTGTTGCTTGCAGGGTAAGATACCCACTTCAATTTCATGAAAACATCAAATATTAATCATTAAACTGGGCAGAGCAGATCCTCAATGGGTAGAAAGGAATATAATTTCATGAGAATCAGTGCTATCCACTAGCTAACTCCCGGGCCCATGACAGGAAAAAATTTACAACAAATGAATTTATTAGAACTCATGATGGTCAGCTGCCAGTTTGCATCTAGAACTAAAATGCTACTACATAAACCTTAAATATTAATGTGGCAGAGAAAAAAAATTCACATGTATGTATTTCAAAACAATGCATTCTGCAAAGGATAGTAATTAAAATACGAACCTGAAGGAAACCAACATTTCTGTATTGTAGAAAATTCCATTATATACAGTTTCATTCTGAACGGGAATAAAATTAAACCAATTCCCACTAATGAATTATTTGGCAAAAAAAAATATTTTAAGTAACCAGGTGTTACATTTTTATGCGAATGAAAATTTTGTCACTAATTTACATATTTTACTTACATCGTCAATATCTCGAATTTCAAAAGTGGGTTTGAATAGAAATAGAACAATACCATTTTATGATGTTTGGAACATCTGATTTCATACTGTTTTGATTTTCTTAATAAAAGTATGTCAAAACTGACAGTCTAGTACAGAGATGTAATCATGAGAACACTTAGCTTTCTGTCTGGGAAAAAAATAGTCTCTAATAAACTGTCATCATTTGACTACTTGTGATTTATTGTGAATAGCTGGAAACCTCGAGTCCATTTTATATGTCTTTTCCTTAACCACTTTTTATTATGTAGATGCATTTATACATGCTTTGACCAGCCTGGTCTAATGGGAGGTGTCCCTGCCCATGGCAGGGGGTTTGGAAGGAGATGATCTTTAAGGCGTCTTCCAATTTAAATCATTTTATGATTCCATGAAAAGCCCAAGTCTGATCCAGATTAAAATGCTAATGCTTATCCTTATGAAGTCCAAGATTACCATGACATTGTATATTACTAAGCAACTGTGAAATTGTCCAATGATTATCCTCCAACAAATCATCCTTTAGCTCACATTAACTTTGGATTCCTTGTTAATACGTATTGTTTGTACTGAGGTAATTTGAATATGTTCCAAACAAAAAACATCTTTACCATTTTCTGTCTGCCTACCAGAAAACATATGATCACCGCTCTGACCTGTTAAAGATTATCAAAGATGTGGGTTGCAGCCCTTCTTGTTTAGCTTTCTTCATGCTCTTTTTATATAAAGGAGGTATGTGGGGTTTTGTGGCTTTTTTTCTTTCATTTTTTGTTTTGCTTTGGGTTGGTTTGGTTTGATTTGAAAGAGGAAGTTTCTTATGCATCCGTCGCTTCCTAAGAACACCCCTTCTGTTTGCAACAGCTCTTTCAAAAAGGTGATTTCTTCAGTTTCCTAAAGGAGTATTTATTTGTCCTGTGAATCAAATTTGAATTAGTTTGAGCAATAAAAAAGCTAAAAAATATAATATCCTGGCATTTGGTTTTTCTCTCAAGAATGGTCACAAACCAAAACCTGAAGAGGACTATGAAAATCTTGGAGTATATCTCCAACCAGCCTTTGATCTCGGATTTCACAGATTTTAGGACATTCATTGGGTATTCCAGTTAAGATGCTTTATTTATAAAATGGAAAAAGGGATAATATATTAGGCACAATTTGAAGGAAATACTTCATCTGATATTTTGCAAAGTTTCATAATTTATGAGAAAAAAAAAACCACTATGGCAAGACTGTGGTGTCTCCTTGTCCTTTGAGTTATGAGTACACTGATATTAAGGCTTCTCTTACTCCCACTCAGCCGTCAAGAGCACGTAGGGATCCAGTGACACCTGAATAACAATTTTAAATCTTATTTAATGTACATCCCTTTTTCTTTAGGTTGTGCTTTTAAATCTGACTTCTAACTTTTCTTCCCAATGTGATTCCAGCCCAGAGTTTCAGTTTCTTAGCAGATCTATGTTTTATTTTGTGTAGGGTAGAAGTATAGCTTCAGGGTCTTTTATGGCTGTATTAAATGAGAGTCACTGATTACATATGCCAGGTTTGACAGCTTGACTTGCCTCATCACAATAATTTTGTTTTGATGCAGTTTTATCTGTGTGTGTTTGTGTATGTGTGTGTGAAAGTCTGCATAAACTAATTATAAGGCAGACCTAATTAGAAGGGTGAGCTTTAGAAGAGATGTTAACGTTTGTCTGTGTTATGTTCATCTATTCTCAGAAGCACCCGTTTCCAGGGAAGAAAGCCAGAAGGTTGCCTCTCCCTTGCTCCCTTCCACTGCATCACGCTATGTTTCCTAATATCAGCTAGTTTCCAACTCAGTGCTTTTCCACAGTGACCATAGGAGACTTATGACTCATTTTTCTACAGTTTACTTCAATATTAATTGCATTTAACTATTGCTTGTGGTGCTTTCACTCCATCTCTTACCTTGATTCCCCCCTCACCCCCTGCCCTTTCTCTTTTCTAAAAGTTTGTGAAACCCTTTCTCCTCTCCCATTTGAACTCCCTGCTCGGGGCTCTGCATTTGGCCACCAGCATTTTATTACGGCGTGGTGATAAACCAGGTGTCACGCTCTCATTTTGTGTTCCTGGGGCTGAGCCACCTGCTTGGATTGCTGTCTCACGAGGAGCTCCACAGTATAATCACCTTTGTTTGTATTGTCTGTGACTTTGCCAACAATTCATGCAGAAGGCTTTTAGTGTGTCTGCAGCAAAATGATACCTGAATATCTAGGGATAAAAAGGCAGACTTGTAAGCTGTTAAAAATATAGCTCAGGAATAGAGAGATACAGCTAAACTTTTGAAGAGCACTATGCAGGGAAACTTTTCCTCTACTGTGCAAAATTGAAACTTTACACATTCTGGTCAACTGAAAAAAAAAACCAAGAAAGTCTTTCTTTCAGGTCTGAAAGAATGCTTTCTTTCAACAATTTCAAAAACTCCTTTTGAATTACATGTGTTTCTATAATTTGATGAAAGTTCCAAGTAGAAGAAAGCAAAACCAATATTTATTACTTAGAAGGTGTTGACAGGGACTATTCTGACAATTTCAAAACCATAGAAACATTCCTTACAGACAGTTACATTCCTCAAAGCCAGTCATTCCTTGCAAAAATTTCTGGTTTGGTTCATTGGCTTTTCTCAGCTGAATCAATTCTGTAAAGCAGTCCTGCTTAACCCAGCAGTGGAATTCCTTTGCTTTAATATTTTTTTAATCTTACATTTCCCACCAAAGTTTATAATATTTCTGCAGTTATGTGGCCTCCCATAGCTCTTTTTTTTTTTTTTTTCCCTGTATTTTGTAAATAAACCAACATACTGACAGGTGAAGATTTTCTTTGCAGCGTAGTGCTTCTAAAGTAACTGATATTTACTACCCAAATCCTTTTAGAAATATTTGTGCCAAGAGTAAAGTCAATGATCCAAAAGCTCATTGGAATCAATGGGAGATTTTCCATTAAATTCAATGGGCTTTGGTCCAAGCTGTTTGTAATTATAGGCTGACATTTTGAAAGCTGCCTAAGGGAGTTGGAAGCCTAATACTCGTTAAAATTAACTGGCCATCTAGCTTTACTAGGGTGCTATGGAACACACAACTACAGTTTATATAAAAGAGGGACCTGTTTATGAGGCTCAGTAAGTGACATTGGAGCTCCAAGGAATCCATAAGCACATGTCTTATCTTTCGTATCAAAGAAACATGTTTTAGATTATTTGATAATGGTTGTTTTGCTGCACAGAAGTATTATCTATAATTTTATATATAAAAAAAATGATCACAGAATTGATCAAAAGTGATTTACAGAATGGCTTGTTTGCCAGCTTAAAGCTTTTTAATTGTTTTTTTGAAGAAACTTTCTGAAATATTTGAAATTTATTTGTAATAAGAAATAGATCACAGAACTGAACAAATAATTCAATCCGTAAGTTATCTGAAATGTTATAATTTTTCTCTTTATTGCAAAGAGTCTGTGATATCTTTGGTTATATCTATGTCACTAATATGTACATCAACATCTACATCTATCTTTGTCTTGTTTAAACATCCCAAAATTATTTAGTGAGTAGTCCTTTATTTGAAAAAGTTGCTTGAACTGTGATTGGCAAAGGTTGGCTGTAGCATTTCCTATGGGTGCTCTGCTATATTAAACCTGTATATATATATAAGGTAAATTCAGCTACAGTTGCTTAGACACGTTATGCAGTAAGAAAACAAATTTGTGACGTCCTAATGTCTCTTGTGAGGGAATAATATGTGGTTCAGCAGTAATACACTCAAACTCACCTTTATTTTTAAATTCACCTGTAGTTTTTTTCATTCGGTTATAGCTGAAGAATTCACTGTTAACTCTTATTCTTCAGGGATTAGAAATGCTTGCAATCTTTGGAAGCTGGAGGTCTGAAATTTTAAAAGAATTTGGAAACAAAAGGACAATATTATCATTTGCAGGTGTTCTGAATTATAAGATCGATCAAAATAAATGCAGCAATTGTTTAGATGTGCAATTGATGTGCAATTCAAGAGAAAACTTGGTTTTATTTAAATTAGAGACGAATCATAGCATTATTTCCCAAGATGATTTAATATAAATTATGATTTTATATTGACAATATTGCTGCTACAACGTCATCACTCAGCATAAGTGTATACAGAATATTATTGCTGCCAACAAGAAAATACACAAAGCGGTCAGACGCAAGCAGGCCAATTATTTAAACTGACCTCATGTCCAAATTAAAATGAAATAAAAACCATTTTAAAAATTCTGCTTGGGGTAAAAAGAAAGAGGCTGCATAAAGACCCAGCCAGTTGAAGCTAGTCAGCTGGTTCCTGCAACTGGTTAGTTTCTTCGAGTGGAGTTCTGCTCCTCTTTCAAAGAGCAGCCCCCTGCTCCCATCCTGGTGGGAGGCTCTGTGTACTGCTGAATGGATGGTGGGAAAATCAGATTCCAAGAGGAAGAGTGGCCATTGCCTTTTTTATTTATTTATTAGAACCATGTCACATTTCTTACAGGTCACTTGCTGCTTTGGAGGCAGCCGTTGGCCTGCCCTCCTGTTTGAAGAAAGGGTGTAATTATTTAATTGCAGATTCAATACATTGAAAAAAAGAGAAGGAAAGGGAAGCTATTTCTTATAGTACAAAAAGCCTGAAGCAAGGCAGAAAATGGCATACAGTGAAAACAACAGAACAAAAAGCAGAAAACAATTAATTCAGCTGGACTGGATTGAAGTGTGACTGCTAACACCTTTACTGAGCTATTTTATGACATTATCTGCCATTCAACATACACTTCTGTGCCTGGGTATAGTCATAGTGCAATTTTATCAATGTTAGTAGGGATGACGGGTATAAAATGTACACATTCACGTTGGTCCAAAACCAAAATCCTTGTAGATTTTTAGTAGTAGTAGTAGTGCAGGTAATTGTAGTGCAGGTAATTGTAGATTTTTAGTAGTAGTAGTAGTGCAGGTAATTGTTTCTCTGGATCTCTTTCTGACATTATTTCAGAAATAAACCAGAGTATTTCTAACCTTCTTGAGACTGTTTCTTCTTTAATACTCATGAAGCTTCTCAGACTCATGTCAGCAGCAAATTTCATCAGCGTTTTCTCATTTTTAAGCCATGATCACAGCTGAAAATACTAGTGTCAACCTCAGGTCTAATGGTGCATTTGACTGTAGCTCCTCTGTGCCATGCTGTTGTCACTGATCCTTCAGCTTCTTATTTATCCACTTCTCAGTTCTTATCCTAATCATCATCTTCTCTAGTTTAACTAATAATTTCCCATTAAGCATCAAAAGTTTTCCTGGCTTCCAAGTAGATTAGATCTAAATTAGACCTATTTCCCTTGTCTAGAAAGGCAATTATCTCCTCAATGAAGGATATCAGGTTAGTCTGGCACAATCTGTCTTTGTCAAACCCAAGTTACGTTTTATCACATTTCGTCTGTACCTCTCTGGTTTTCTGGTTTTATCCTTTCCTGTTGTAAAACAAAGCTCAGTGTAGTCTGAGAGGGTCACAGTTATGTTACTTTCTTAAATATGTGTAACATTGAATAATTTTTCTGTTGTGTGGCATTTCCTGAAGCCAGATGGATTTCGAACCTCGACTATAGAAGCTGCAATACTGTTCCAGTAGCCTCATGATTCTAGGACTGAGACAATCCCCCTCAGTTTTCAGAAACGGAGCACTTCGTATTTTTTCTCCATATCAACTAGTCATTTGTATCCCACATCTTTCCTGTAACCTCACCGAAAATTGAACTTCAGCATAAAACCACTCATGCCTTTCTTAATCCTTATTGCATCTTCATTATGTGCTGTTTTCACTTCATCCCACTTGTCTTTTATTTATAGAGGTAAAACTATAATTTAATTGGATGGGGGGGAGGGTTGGGAGGTTTTTTTGTTGTTTTGTTTTGGGGTTTTTGTTGTTGTTGTTTTTTTCAAATCTAGCTCACTTCGACTTTGGACAATTCTTCCTTATTTTGAAAGTACTGAACTTGAAACCATAATTTTCTAATGAGTTCAATTTTCAATTCCTTTAGGCTTTCTATTCTTATTTGGTTATTCCTAGTTGTTATTTATTCAGTTAGTTATGCATACATTCACTCATTCTTATTTTATTTTAGTTCCATATGGTTTCTTCTGCATCTTTGTGGTTTGTCTTTTTCTTTTTTTTTTTTTTTAATAGTATTTGGGTTCTTGCTATAGTCAAAGGGGAATGAGAAACTAATTTTCTCATTCTGCCTAACTTGACTAAATAGAAAATTATTTTATTGAAGTTTTCACTTTGAATCAGAAGCTTTAAAGGCTAGTTCGTGGTTTTCCTTCCATTTAATTTAAAGTAAATTATCTCCTGATAATTCTTTCCAAGGTTATTTTCTTCAGCTAGTTTTTATGCAATATGCTTGCTCCTTACCAAAGTCAAATAAACAGAGTCTGCAATAAGAAAGTATGATCCTATCTGGCATATGAATTTGTAGGTTACTGAGTCCAAGATCATATAAAACTTAATTTCTTTTAAGCATTTGTTCTGCAGTAGATATCTGGGAAGTTAAAGTCACTCCTAGTGACAGGCTTTCTGGTAGGGTTTCCAGATGTCTTTCTGTACGCTAATATGAGCCTGCAATTCTATAGTGGACTCCATTCACTATTTTTCCCTTTCCTCTCCAATAAATGTAATACTTTTCCATCTTTTTAAAAGATCAGCGTGACAATTCTTCTATGCTATTCCTGTTTATATCTTTAAAGTTATCACATTCTAACAGGACAGCGTTACTCTCACAGCATTACTCTTTAGTTCTACACAAAAAAAAAAAAATATTTTGCTCTTGGGAGTTTATGTACCTCTTGTGTTTTCTTCTTCTCTGTTTTGTCATCATNGAATAATCATCTTGAACCCGTTCCAGACAAACTGTAGGAATGCCGTGTATGTGGCCTCAAAGTCTGCAGCATCTGGGACTTTGAAATTTACAGACTCTTGCGGTCTATATCTTCAGGAGAGTAGATTGCTAAGCTAATTCTAATTTAATTTCAGCATCAAGCTAAACGTCTTTCCCTCTGCAGTGCTCAAATTTACATGGGAAAGAAACATGGCCATATGGGCTGTAAGACCTATGGCAGTCTGGCTAGAGGAGAAAGGGGAGAAGGGAGATCAGGACTTCACACATGCTACCATACAAACTGCCAATAAAGTACACCATGAAGTTCTAGATGAAGATATGGATGAGATGTGAGATATCACTGCTTCAAAGCGAGGCCATTCTCTGTAAAGAAAAAAAAAAAACAAACATCTTTGGACTGAGGACAAATGTGTTCTAAGCTCAGTGCAGGACTGTGTACACCCTGAAGAACGCAAAATCACCTCTAGCTCCCCATGTTCTGCTCCTTGATCTTGTCTTCTCTGATGTCAATGGACATACATAAAAATTCCGTCTTGTTTAAAAATCCAAAATAAAACACTTCAGATATTTCTCCTTCTAGGAAGAAGATGAAGCAAGAAAATGGATCTTTCGTAGCCACTTTATTTAATGTTCTTGGTCATAACAATACCATAGAAAAGGTACAGACTATAAAATTTACTTCTCAGTTCTTCACAGTTATCAATTATGTTACTCCAATAACCAGCCTGGGCCCAGCACAAATGGGAAAAGGACCGATGGACTGAGAGTTGCCTTTAAATATTGAGGTTCAAATTGCCCTTTTTCAAGACAAAGGCAGCACATTTTTTACCAGAAGTGGCATTGCGGAGCTCCTGCTACACTCAAATATATTCTCCAGTTACCTGCAGCTCCTGGTGAGGGAGTTCAACAGTACTTTTGCAAAGCAGGCCACGATCGGGCAATGGGAAACTGGGAAACTCGTAGCTTGTTGCCACCTGTGAAAGACTAGCAGGGCTTTACTCTATTCTCCAAGGTAGCATTGACTGAATTAATCATTAAAACATTTTTTTCCTGCCCCCCTACAGTCTTTCCTTCAACCACTGTATATATTCCAATTTCTGCTGCAAATGGGGGATCCAGGCCACAGCAATCATCGATACTGCACAATCTTCTTTCGGTCCCAGAAACATCCCATCTTGGGCACTGAATGAGGTATCTGTGTGCTTACTGAAGGAAAAACAGCATGCTTTATGCGATTTTATTTTTTTTTCTTAGTGTGTGCTCATAGGGATTGCACAATTAAGGTTGCTTAAGCCATTTTTTTTATTCAAGTATTACCAAATTTGGTTTTATAACATGACTAATTGCAATATGTCACCGGAAAAAGTCTCCCACACATTTATTAATAATGCTGATATAGCTGAATGGAAATACTGAATCGTTACATAGAGTACTGATAACTTGAGCTAATACAGTAAGGGAGCGGATCAGGAGTGCTGGGATACTTTCCAAATTCAAGGAGATAATATGTTTTTACTGTCACAGATTCTCCTGCCAATTCCTCAAAGGCTTTACTTGATATTATTCTCTTCCAAACCCTTGGGTTCTCTTCTAAGCCCCATTTTGTTAACTGTACCAATTACAACCTTTATTCCTTAAATTCCTCTGGTGCATTCCCAATATAAATCCCACATTTTTTCCTCTTTTTTCCCTTATAGAGTCCCAGTTCCCACTGTCTGATCTCTTTGATGCTCTTTCTCACTGCACCCATTCCCCACAGCTCCATCCTTTCCCCTACATGGCTGAAATCAGTGTTCATGCTACTGAGTTCAACATTTGCTGCTTATTTTCTCTTCTTGTGCCTCTGGCTTTAAAATATGACAGAGCTGCATATACAAAAAAAACCCAAAATGTTATGTAGCCTTAAATGGAACCCCTCCACTCCTTCACTGACTGATATTCTCTGCTTAAAACATACGAAATCTCTGCTGAGCCTGAACATTTTTCTCCAAAACCTTATAATTTCCAGTGGCAGCAAAAGCCAAATTTCAATTTTCATCCCACATTGTTAGCCCCGGCTGCCAAATATCAGTCTGCAGCTTCAAATTATTTTTACTATTGAAATAACTTCTTCCCTTATCATCTTCTTCCCTCCCCTTTCCTTTTTGATTTATTATCATGAGTGAAACAACACACTTCTTGCCTCATTCTCAGAAATGACTGGATATTTTTGGCAAAAAAGAGATTCTAACACCTGTTTTAGCCACCTTTTAGCAGACACAAAGGAACATTTGAGCCCCAATGTCTACCAACTGGCAAGTTGAAAAGTCCTAAAATCAGCATTTTTAAAATGGGAAGTGTCAGGAAAAGCTAATACGCGTAGCTACCGGCCCATTTTTGGCTTTCATCAATTTATTCAGTGTTTGCCAAGTGGCAAAAAGTCCCTGGCTGAAGCAGTCAGCTCCATGGAGGCTTTAGCTTTCGCAGGTGACCTGCCGCTGTGGGTTGCAGTTTTGACTCTCTCTCACTTTACTTGGGGGAATCCTGCAGAGCCTCCTGCAAAATGCACTTCAGGTAGCACCAAACCAAGCCCTACCCAAGAGGTCTACAATCAGAACCTTTCAAAAAGCATTTGTTTACATCTTTTTTTTTATTAGACCTTTACCTTGTTTGTCAAATGCAACCTTTTTTCTGTCTTACATACAGAATCATAGAATCATAGAATGGTTAGAGTTGGAAGGGACCTCAAAGATCGAGTTCCAACCCCCCTGCCATGGCCAGGGACAAATATATATGTGTCATCATCCAGTACCTTTGTTTCTCAGATACCCTCTTTGCATTGAAAACTTCAGTCTTTCTCTGCACAGAATTTCTTTTGCAAGATGGGGATGGGGTTTGTTTGTCTTTAAGAAAATTTAATGAATTAGCAGATTTCTATTAATGAAAAAAATGATGTCACCTAAACCACACTAACTTTCTCTGTTTAAACAAATTTAGGATAATCTTTTGGGAGAGGTTTGCTGGATAATTTAGCAAATTGGCCACAACCCTAACTGGTAGATATTTTCAATTGGACTGATCAAATAGGTGAGCTGTGTAAAAAAAGACTGTCTGCTGAAACTGAAACGTGGTAAAGCCAGGGATTTGTACCTTAAGAAACATTTAAATAGACGACAGAGCTGTAAACAAAACAAAAACCTCTACATCAGTATGAAAACAAACAAACCAAAACACCCCAAACACGAACACATGCGTGTGTTTACCTTCCCTCTAGTGACTGTGGTGATTAATAGATAGTACATAAAATTTATTGCCAAAGGGTTTAAAAATAAGATTAGGGAGTGTAAAAGAATTATAGTCCCTTTAGTGTGTGGACCCTAGAACACTGCTTAGAGCAAGTGGCACAGTATGAATATGGAAGACATTGGAATTTTCCCTGCTGGAAAAAGCTATTTTAATTCCCTGTAGTATTCCACTATATCATTTACATTTGATCTGTCTGGAACATCTTCCATGTAATTCTTGGAAGAATACAACAAATGTAACAGCCATCAAGTACCTTTTGGGGGTGGGAATCTAGATGGAAAAAGGAATGGATAGTTTATCCCCTTACGTGACATTTTATCCCATCCAAGATCATTACAGCTGAAAGAAATAAAAGGTACTATGAATTTATACTGCTTTTTAGAATAATAATAATATAATGCGGTTAAAGCTTTGCTAACCACACATTTTATAGAAGTGACTATCAGTTGACTAAAATTGCATATTAGAGTGCATAACTTTAATTTTGTATTCACATAGTGAATTTGCGAAGTTGTGTAGAAGAAAAAGGAGTCCTGGGAAGTTATATTACTCATTGAATATTGCAGTCATTTCACCACATATTACAAATAAATTGCACCAGATATAGTTGTGGTGTTGTCATTCCTCACTGGGGCAAACTGGTGGTGGTCTGAGACAGGGGAAATGCAACAATATCCAGAGTACTTCTTTGGAGTAAGTTGATTCCTATCTTGATGACAGGGAGGAGGCTGACTGCAAATAAGGGAACTGTGACTCACCAGCAAAGAACAACAGGAGCTTTTCCACTCTTGTATTTACCCCAAACTATGTAAATTCATGTCTTGGCTTGCATCCCTTGCACATGCCAAGTTCCCATCAAAGTCAGTGGGAATTTTGAACAAGTAAGGAATAACTAACATCTTTAACTTCATCAAGCTTTCTGATCAAATGTTTCAGACTTCCCATTCCAGTATTCACAGGTCCGAACAACAACATTTCCTTAGCTTTTTTAATTTCCTTCTTGTGGGGAATTGTTATTCTTTATATCACCTACACAGCCGATTTTCATTTTCGCTGATCCCTTCTACCAGCTGTATTTTTAACCAATACAGAACAGACAGAGCAGTGTAAGGCTGTCGATTGTCAAGGTTTTTTTTTCCCGTTGCAGTACGCCGCTTCCACCATTTCACTTGGCCAGCATAATGGACTTGTCATCTCTTCTAATTTAAATGTGAAATGTGTTCATATAGATAGTATTTTCTTTACATCCTCACTTCAGCAGCAAGTAAAATACAGTAAACAAACCATCCCTTCCTCTTTTCCTTAAATAGTAAATTACTACTGCAAGGAAACTGTTTTGTGTTATCTTAAATTAGACTAGAATAGGATGAAAATGTCTTATCTTTTCTTTCTTAAACAGTGACTCAGAGCTTTGCAGAAAGCAGTGGCTGCAGCAGTGGTGGTTGAAACTGTGCTTAGCAGCAGCTCACAGAGACCTCTGGTTAATTTTTGAAATAAAATTATGAACGAGAGTTAGGTTACCTTCATTTAAAAAAAGCACTAGGAAGTGAAACGATGGCTGCATTGTTCACATACCTTTTCACAATCACAGAGATGGGACACAGTGGCCCTCATCAAACATTTGGTCTGAACTCTGAAGGTGGCGCTTCTTTGTCAGTTTTATAGATAGTATAGAATCATAGAATCATAGAATCATAGAATGGTTAGAGCTGGAAAGGACCTTGAAGATCATCGAGTTCCAACCCACCTGCCATGGGCAGGGACACCTCCCACTAGACCAGGTTGCTCAAAGCCCTATCAAGCCTGGCCTTAAATACTTTCAGGGATGGGGCATCCACAACCTCCCTGGGCAGCCTGTTCCAGTGCCTCACCACCCTCACAGTAAAGAATTTTTTCCTAATATCCAATCTAAATCTCCCCTCTTCCAGTTTAAAACCATTACCCTTTGTCCTATCTTTACACTTCCTGGTATAGCTGGTACCATGAGATAATCATGATTTTGATGTAGAGGTAACATGTCTTAGATGTGTTGACAGGAGAAGAGGAAATGGGCACAAACTTGAACATAAGAAGTTCCATCTAAACATGTACTTTGAAAGCGGCAGAGCCCTGGAACAGGCTGCCCAGAGAGGTGGTTGAGTCGCTGTCTCTGGAGACATTCAAAATCCCCCCTGAAACTGTTTCTGTGCAACCTGTTCTAGGTGGACTGGCTCTGACAGGGGGGATGGACTAGATGATCCCCAGATGTCCCTCCTAACCCCAAATCCTTCTGTGATTCTATATAAAATGGTATTCTGCACCTACCATTTCATGGAATAACCGTTGAATTGGAGCAAGTGGCAGGCTGAAACAGGTAGACCAAATTTCCAGAAGTACCTTCTCTACCACCTCTACATCACGTCAGACCTTTGAACGCCTCTTGTAACACTGCCTCATATCTCCACCCAGAAAAAAAACCCCAACACTTTCCTCATGAAGAACACTTGCTGCCTGGCAGAGGAGCCTCTGCTGCCTTCGCTGAGTAGGAGTGAGGAGCAGAGAGTTTCTGCCAAACATTGTCTCAGGCTTCCTACTTTGCTGTGCAGCAGCTGCTCCATTTGCCCCGGGCAAAACCTTCCTCCCAGATGGCGGAGAGGTGAGATTTTGGAAAGGGAAATAAGAAGAGGAAAGAGGGAGTTCAACCATGGCTGGGCAAGACGCATACTCTATTACAAGTAAATGGAATAATTTTATGTGCAGTGGGGTTACGTGTTGTGGGACAGATAGTCCACAGACCACTTAGACACGCCTGTGAATGTGTGCATTTACAGTTGAGAAGAGTGGAAAATCAAACGAGCTGATAGTTTTGGCACAATGACAGAATGTATGTATTTGCAAAGCAATCTCATCACCAACTCCTTAAAAGCAACTTTGCTTTATGACATTTAAGAAGCTTGATACAGTGTTTTTTGTTCATCTGTTTAATGGGGGTCTAAAATTAAGAATCTGCTCTGACATCATGATTTCTTTTTCATTCAAGGCATGTTTTGTATTTGACCCATCCCAAACAGATCAGAAGAACTGGGGCAATAATGGAGAATAGCTCATGAAGGCCAAGGTTTTATAGCCTGGGGAACTTGGACCACAGTCTGCATCAGACAAGCTGCAAACTCACATAGAACCACTTTAATGATGCTTTACATTTAGAAGATTGGCTTGTGTCTTTCTTCCTCTTCAGCATGTACATATTTTATACTGGTTGTACTGGAATGCATATGCATATGCATGGTTGAACTCAAACATTACACAACCTTAGTTATTATTTCAATACTTTGAGTGAATTCTGCTGGCAGAGGGTTGGTTCAGGCTCATCTGCATTGCATGAATTTATGATTTTTTCTGCCCACCAACAAATGTATTTTGAAATAATTTTTAAGCGGTTTTAACTAAGTAGTTTATAGTAAGTCCATGGTAAGTGGACTTTGCTTCCTTTCGTACTTTTCTGAGAAGATGGTTGATTAGATACTGTGGGTGATTGCTTTCAGAGACTGGTTAGTTTGTCTTAAATCCTTGCTGGTGCCAGATACTGAAACTAATTGGCAGCTTTGCTTATTAATAGTGTATTGTTAAAGAAAAAAACCCAAAGACGCTCAGAATACTGAACAGGAATCTACCTCTCTCTGTATTCCCTTCCACTTTTTTCAGTCTCTTTCTTCTAATGCTATGAATGATATTTTAGTCAGTGACTTTTAGGCTGTTGAAGTGGAGAGTTTTGATTTTCAGATTAGCTAGTCTCGGTGTTTTACTATCTCTGGCATTTCCCTGTAGGCAGGTGAAGTGTGCAGTATTTGCTAACCGTATCAAGCAATCTGCAGGTGTGCAAGGAAAGAATATACTTCCTGGAGCCCTCCTTTAGAGCTGGGGCAACTTGCCATGACAAGAGGTGAGTGTGGGGAAGGAGGAACCTTGCCGCCCCACGACGGAAATGGAAATGCATTACATGAGGTGATAATCAAAATATATGATCTGATGTGAAAAGAAAGACCCAAAGTCACTCATACTAGCTCTTGTCAAGAGCCAGCCAAAGGTTTTGCTGCTCTCCCTTTTGAAGGCTTGTTTCTACTGTAGTCAGTCTTGAGCATTTTAAATAGATGCTTTTGATAAGTGCGCAGCCAGGTATGAGACAAAACAAAATCCAGATTCTTTCATTCCTAAATCCCTAAGCACATTGTGAAGCTTGAAGTCATGCGGAATACCATGTGAATAACTGACAGTATTTTCTCTCCTAATTTGTCGGCTTGTTCTAGGCCAGGAAAAGGTGAACTTTATTAAAAGACCGACGATTACTCAAAAACTGAAGGGAAGAGAGAATGTCATATAGAACATTAACAAAGTTTAGGGACAAATGGGACAAAAAGAATAAGAAAAAAAAATCATGTTTAATTGATTGTTCATTTGTTATGCATGAAATGTATTCAGAGACAGTAATGAAATTTTCACTATCTCAGACGGACAGCACTAGCAGAAGAATTAATGAAACTACACACGGCTTCAGCAAAGTACTAATAGTTATAGCTCAATATTCTGGTTGCCTAGTGACCTGATTGATCTTCAAAGTAAGAAATAAGAAAACAAACCCTGTATTGTGTCTTATGCTGCAGTGAAATGTGTACATAAAGTATTACCTTAGCTGCCTGGTATGTGCAGTTCAGCCAAATTCTTCATTAATTACCCTTGTAGTGAACAGGAAACCAACATCATTATTATAACAACTAGAGAGATTGTAGGATTTTTTCCACTAGCTTTTACAGTGATGAATACTGTCTACAGTGTTGTTTATAAAGCTTCGACTGACTTCATGGTTCCAAAGTAAGAACAGCATGTTAAATAGTTAAAAGTGCAATCATTGCAAAATTAAAAATAAATTAAATACAGCTAGTGTATTGCCAAATTATTAAATATTTATGCTAAAGCATTGAAAAGTGCTTCCACTTTTATGCTCGCTGCCACAGTATTTTTAAAAGTTTGTATAACTGAATGAGGATTTGGAGAATTTCTGGGAACCTTCTTTTAGAAATGCATGCAATAAAACATAAGGTTAATGTTTGCTAGAGTAAATGAATTAAAATTCTGAAATAAAGATCCATAAAGGGAGTTTACCACTGACTTTCTAATCACCTCTCTTATCAAGGCTGTGCAAAGCTTAGTAATGAAATGGGAATCTGATTATGTTTGCTGGGACTTGTGATCCGCCTGACTTTGCCTGGCTTTCCTTCAGTTATGATCAAGGATGAAAATGATATGAGACTTTTAACACTCTCCCCCGCCCCAGCCCTTCTCTTTTTCCCTCCTTCAGCGTTCCTTTCTCCCTCCTTCACAAGGAGAAGAATAAAACCCAAACCACTCAGCAGACCAGGCCGAGAGTCGTGGGGTGTCTTCTCGTGGTGGGGTTCGGCGAGGTCTGCCAGGCTGTTCTGCTGGGTGTTGGGTGGGTCTCATTAGGGGCCGCGCAGCCAACATTCCTGCCGTGCCTCACAGGGCTCAAACTGTGCTTGGGATGCAACAAGTCTCAGCCTTGCCCTCGGCGTTCCAGTGCCAGCCCAAGCCAGCTCACAGGTACCCGCATTCCACCCCCAGGTTCAAGCGCTTTTCTTACCCAGGGAGCTTGCAATCTACATCATTCACCCATTCCTATAAAAACACAACCTCTATCAGGCAACTTCAAGCCTGTAGAAGATAGAAAAATTCAGCCAGAAAAAAGACCAGTTGCTTTGCTGTGTTTGTGCACGGTAATTATGTGAGCATAACTTAACCCCCTAATCCATTTTTTATAATTCTGAATTCAGAAAAGTGCATTATTGTTAAAGTTCTCCTTCAGTGCAGTGCATGACGCTATAACGACTTGTAGGAACAGTTAAATCCATATTTGAATGATTTATTGGTTTTTAAAATGGATGACAGATGTGGAAATGAGAGATATGTTTATCATGATGAATTCTTGTGTTGGAACCAAGTTAGCTTTCATCAGCTACTTTGTACTATTTTATTACACCATTGATCTGAAATCAGATTTTTGTACCTTGACATAAAATGAGGCTTGAAATATGTTTTCAATATCACTTATCTATAAATTCCATCAGACTGGCCTTATTTTGATTGGTGTAAGACCATCTTGGAGTTGCAATTAATATAAAATCATAGACTGCTTTCTCATTTTATTTCTATTTCCTCCAGCAATTCAGGGCAATGATGGATGGTCACTTCAGGATGTACTCTGTGTTCTGAACTGTAAACAATGTTTTCCAATGACTCAGAGAATAAAGTTTGTTTTACGGTGTTTTATTTGGAGCACTGGATTCTTATTTTATTACATTTTTTCCTGAAAAACTAAAACAACAAAGAAATTGGTCTGTTGTGTGTTCATATTGAACAGGCAAAATCAATCTGTAAGTTCAAGACCGTGTCCTTGATTTTTCGTGGTAGTCTATGACAAAAGAGAGATTAGTTTCCAGCACATATACCAGGGTGTATTCAGAACATATTCAGAACATTTAGAACATAAATATAGGCAGATAAGAAAATACAAGAGAGTTTAGCAACAGAACTTCAAAGAAACTTATCTGGGCAGGGTTGACGCTAGCAGGTTTTCAGTCTGACAGCCAGTTCCTATTTGCTGCGTCTTGGCTCAGGTACTTGAACACAACTGTGTGTAGATATGTTGCTTGCCTAATATCTATCATTTTGAACTTAAAATAAAACTAAACTTACTAGACAGACTATTTCATGAATCCTCTGGCAGAGATTCAGCTTTTGTGCCTCAGTTTCCTCTGACATAAAATGGAAATAGTGATGGTTTTATAAAGCTTCGGCAGGTGTATTAAGAAGAATTCGCACGTGACTACCACTATTGCTTAGTAGCGTAAAAATCATTAATAAAAGTAACAACAGTAGGTTATCAAGAGCTTATTAAGCTCAGTGTGCCTTTGGCTTATTTTATGGAGCTTTGAGATAGGTCTCCAAAGAGGATAGTCTTCTATTTAGAAGCAGCTAACATGTTTGAATCCACGTTTATGGTCTCACCCGTGGTCAGTAAGGTCCAATACCACCTTTTGAAAAATTTACTTTGTTGGGTGCAGATGCCACATCTCACCACCTTCCAGTTCACTTTCACAAACTCTTCCCTGGTAAGCTCAACTGCTCTGACATTAACAAAGAGGACCTGTCTTCCCTGTGTAATGAGTTCATTTCACTCACAGGACTTCCCTACCCGTCTCGAGTTAGCTGTATTTTGATGAATTTTCCCTTCGTGGCCACAGTTACACCCTAGAAGTTCAAGTGCTGTGTGGCAGTTGGTATCTTCTAACTGGAGAGGGCCTCAACCTTCTCAAGCAGTAACCAAACTGGAATTCCACTATCCCAGTCAAGACCAAAAGGTGTGTCCATGTGATGGCAAAAACCAGTTTTGTGAAAATACGTGGTCTGGGATGGAGAATGGAGCTGAGGTGGGTGAGTGTCTTGCGGGATCCTCAGAGGAATCAGATAGTTTGGGGGTACGGGCAGAGGGAGAAGTCAGTGAGACATTGAATCTTGAGAGGGGAAGGAAGTACCGAGGTTTTGAACACTGAGCTGGAAGCTGGCAGAGGTCACTGTTTTGAGGGAATGAAACTGCAGTAACTATTTAACATCCCTTTGCTAAGATGGTCTGATCTTTAGGTGCAAGGTCCCTTTCCTGAATCCGCATGCCTGCCCAATGCTATGCAGAAAATTACCCTGCTTGCTCTCATCCCTCAACACAGATTTGTTCCTTACAGAGAGAAAAGCCAATTTGGCCTATGTGCCAGGCTGGATATCGGGGGGCGGGGGGGGGAATTAGACTATGATTCTGCTGTGATTGGGGAAGACGAGTGGGACAGCAGTGATTGCTGCTGCTAAGGGAAAACAAGGCCAAGTAACCCTTTGGCCACACATCCCTTCTACCTGCCCAGTGCCGATGTCTGCCTGTTTTCAGATTAACCCATTCCCCATACCTTCTTGCATCATAAAAATAAGGCTGTGGGGGTGCAGACCCTCTGCTCTGCTGTGCCAAGCAAACGCCGATTTTTGCTGTCTAAGGGGAGAACCACTGCCAGGTGCTGAAGCTGCAGCTCCGTTCCTGACAATTTAGGGAAGTTGAAAAGCTTGTGCACGAAATTACAAAGGCAGTCAAGGGCTCAAGCAATTAACGCTCTTCAAAGTGTTTTTCCTATCTCAGAGAACAACTTGAGATTCTTAAGGGTGTATTCATTTTACAGTGGAGGGAAAAGGTCAGTCTGGTGGCTCCCTGGTTTCTCCATTTAAATCACTAGGTTTTCCCTCATTAATTCAAAACAGAGATTAAAGATTGCAGAAAAAAAAAGTTGGTAGGAACTGTAGCATTCTGTAGGAACAACAAAAGTCAGAGAAAGCTGATTTTTTTTTAATCGTAGCTTAATCTTAACCTAATTCATTTTAATGGTACTAAAAACTCGATATAGATAACTTTGTTTGTTGGTACTGTATTGCTGCACAAATACACTTATCTGCAATTCTGACTTAAGGCCTTCTGGGCCTTAGGTGTGCCCTACCTTCAAGAATGCAAAGTCAGTTCCAGGCAAATTAAGGCTACAGAAACAACTTCAGACCAGTCCAGTTTTACATTTCCGAGTGTTTGATTAAAGTTGCAGGAGTACTTGCTGAGCAACGGTTGATTCATGTCAGTAATTTCCACCAGGCTTAGTTTCTCCATTGTTGAAGGTTTGCTTTCTTTGTTACTGGTCCGTTGCCAATTTGGATTTTTTTTTTTTTCCTTCTATGACTCACATGTTCAAGTAAGCTTTTCTCAATATCAGGGGAGGAAAGTATAATTTGGACCAACATGATGTTCCCTTGAGACTCCACTTTTAATTTGCACAAGAAACCGTGGTTGAGTGGTAGGTGTCGCCCAGCTGTAGATGTTTAGTATGAATAAGTCCCAGCAAATGTCTCCCGTGCAGAACCAGAAGTTTCTCCCTGCCCTTATAGAATGAAGATGGTATCCCATCCTCTACTAACGCCTAGAAAACAGTTTCATTTTCTTTTAATGTAGGAAGTAGGAGACTTGTCTCACCACTCCAGATACTGTAGTACATTTTCCCCCAGTGCATTATTCCTACAAGAGGATAATTAATTTCCCTGACGGTTTAGTGGCTAGTTCATCTCTAAGGTAACTGGTGAATAGTCTGGGATTATTTACATTTCTGGAAAGAACAGCAACAGCATACAAAGTTTTCTTTCTTGCTATTCTTTATTGTTTGCATAACATGCATTTCCCCGGGTAGACAAGCATGTTTTGTAATTCAAGGTCCCTGGAAAACTACAAGGGAATTATTCATGGAGGAAAGAACCCACTACATTTGAACTCATGTTGTGAGTTCAAAAAACCTTTCCTAAAATCTGTGACATTTGGAAAACATTGAGCATTAAGCATTCTGTTCCCAAACCTTTTTGAAACTTTTATGCTTAGCTGACCCCCCCCACCCAAAACAATAAGGTTTAAGATTTTTTTGTTGTTGTTTGAAAAGAAGACCTGAGTTTAAATTATTTAAGCAGATCAGACTATCAAATTCTTGGCTTTAAAAAAAAATATGTGAAAATTTGTTGATTTCGTCTCATAGATCCTACCCTATGATTTTCCCTGAGGTTAGACACCAGTTTGCATTGTGCTTCCACTGAAATTACTTTATACACCTGAAACTGAAATAAAAATCTACTTCAGGGTCAAGTGCATAAGGTGTGTTTGTTTTAAAAGGGCTTGATTTTTGCTTTTAGCTTTGGCACAGGCTATGTTACAGTCAGTCTCACAAGGTGTTATCTTCTTTTAAAAACAGTAACTTCACAGAAATCTATGGTTTATTTTCAAATAGAGGCTATTGTTATATATATGTCTATGTGTGTCTAAGCCCTTTTCTTTTTTTTTTTTTTTTTTTTTCCTCTTTTACCAGTATCGTAGAATTTGATTGACAGTTGGAAGGGAAAGTTGGGCTGATGCAAATTTCTGAATCTCTCTACTCACTCCCCACGGCTGCTGCTGAGCCGTGTCTGCAACCCACTGCCCTCAGATGCTGTTTCTAACTCTTTGCCTCATTCAAAGAAACTTGCACACTTTTTCCCCATTGAGAACAAGATGTGAGCAAACCCATAGGGGATTTACATCATATGCATGCCAGTTTCTTAATGAAAGGGAACTTGCTGCTCTGCCCCTTAAGCATTCATATTCTCTCTTGTGTATCAGAGCTGGTTTGTGCCTTAGGGGTAAAAGTCACAGCTTCTGTACCATAAAATCAAGCTGCGTTCTTTAGGGAGAGAGTATGCCGGAGAGATTTTTACTTCTGCCCTGAAACAGTTTTCTTGTGACGGAAAAGCAAAAATTGTGTTCTCATGATTCTCTCTACCCACTGAGAGTTTAGTTCATACGGCTGTTTTCCTGCCGGTATTTACCATGGAAATACATATGCCCCAGGTAACATACCTGCATCCCTAATTTCTTCAGGTTTCTCAGAGCCCTTATTGAAGGTCATAAATCTGTTTCCTTTAGAAAAGAAAATCTCGTCAATAAAATTCCTTCTACTTGCTTCAGGACAGGATCCATTGATAAAAGGTTAATGATTTTGTTTTATAACAGTGTTTAAAGAGCATAATATTCTACCTCAGTTTTGAAGTGCTGCTAACTTCAACTTATTCTAGCTGGACACAAAGAGTAGTAAGAGGTGGACAGAATGTGATGAAAGTGATAAAAAGGAGACTTGCTTCTTTGTACCTATGAACGTTTCTGCTGGCTTTTTAACCAATCTGCTGCTCGTGTTGAAAGATACAGCTCGGTTTCAACTCTGGACTCGATAGTAGAATATAGTCCAAAATCTCCTGCTTGAATCCAAATTTTTCAAAAATTTAGTTTAATCAAACTTAATTCCTTTTCCCTGAATAAAGTCATTCATTGTAGGAAAAGATTATTACAAATATTACCAGTCCCTGTCCTTATATCTCTTTGCAAAACTCTTCTGGTAAAAATATAGCTATATTTTTCCTATTTCAATTGGTTCTAATCGGAATTCTCACGTATACTATAGAAATCCAGTATGTAGTCTTGTACAGACAAGGCATTTGAAGAGAAAAGTAATTTCCTTAATGAGGTTACAAAATATTATTTTAAATTGTGTTAAAATTATTTCACAGCTGGAAAAATCAGACTGGCAGTGCCTTTAATAGTGATGAGGCATTTAAAATTAACAGTTGCAAATGGAATGGTGATAGATAGTTTGGAAGTGCTAACGGTGACAACAAGAAAATACGTCTTGCAACACAAGTGCCCATTCAGGATAAGCCAGACTCTGAGTCCTTGATTTCATTCTAGAAAGTGATTTGTTGGATAAGAGAGAAATACCATTGTGCTAAGCAAAGTTTGAATATAAGAATGAATACAGAGCTTTAATAGCTGCAGCTGCTGATCCATGGCTGGAACAGCACACAACCTGCATGCAACACAGATTCGGATGCATGAAATATTCATGAAGATTTTAAGAGGAGTATACCTTTTCCAAAAATGCTCAGTCTACGGTTGTGCTGTCAAAATCTTTCCATTTCCCACAGAATTGTCTGCTTCTAAATTAAAATAAATATGCTTTATTTAAAATGCATGAAACCCGAGGATAACGGTCTACAGATTTACTCCAGATGCATACTAACTGCTAAAATAAACATTTCAGAATATGGTTTTACATAACACACTTATCTGTTTCATTTGGCTGTCCCCATAAACTCACTACACTCCAAGCATAAACAGGTTGTTAAGTACATTTAAGGATTTTAGAACGAACACCAGAGCTGCCGTTATCATTAAAATGAAGTGCTGGCGTTGGAGTCAGGCCACACGGAAGTGTTTACCCTGTACTGAATGAGAATTTCAATTTTTTTTCCTCCTCTTAGGCACTAGTGTATAGATGGCTCTAAGACACCAGCCTGAAAAACGTCATTTGAAGATTGAGCTCCAGACGAGTGTGCGACAATTTAACAGTCTGTTCCTACATGATGAGAAGACACTATAACTTTAAGCTGTTACTATAGGAATTCTGTGGTTTATTTTGCTCACAGCTGGATGCTGGACGCTAGCTCTAGTCCAGGGTCATGTGGGTACTCCTGACCCATCAGTAGCACTCTGTTTCCTGCATCCAAAACATAGTGTACGTCCTTTGAATATTCCAGATCACAAGATCGAAATAATCTCTGAAGTTCTCTATAGCACAAAGGGAAGAGAAGGAGGGATGAGGCGATGCAAAGCACAAGGAGTAAGAAATAGTGTGAGTTGATGGTCAGTGTTGATCATACTCTTCTTTCAAAAGGGAAGCTTCTGTTTCATTTCACAAGTAATTTCTGAAGCTGTCACGTTAATTGATTCTGGAATATTCACTTAATAAACTTTAGCCAAATATTTTCTACGAATGGTGAGTTTGAATGAAGAAACACATGAGAGAATGCTATAATATATTTTAAAAAGATCATTTATTAGACTGAAAAATATCACATGCATTAATGTGAACAGGTAGTCTTTTCCTTCTTTCCCTTTAGTTTTCAGAGAAATCAGAGTAATAAGTAGGCAAAGTAATAACATCAGTGCAAATAACTGCCATTAGTTTCCATGTTTTGTTCTGTGTTCTAGGCCAGACTTGACATTAGTCTGATAAAACTGATTCTTTGACTTAGTTTGTATCATCACCAGTGTGCCCTGCCTCTGTTCTAACAGAGGAGTGAACTGGATTTATGACTGGTAGTGTTTCATCCTGTTTATTCCACTTTGCAAACAGATGTCTTTGTAAATTATGATTTTTTTTTCAGATCAGGTGATTCATATTTTTAAAGACCTAGTTAAGTGTACCTATATTCTACACTATATAATTATGTATATTATCTAGAATAAAAATCAGAATGCAATCTGTAAGGCAGACAAAACTGCAGCTCATCAAGAAACGAAAAAGTACATCAATAACACCCGCGCCACAAGAAAAAATGTTGTCTTTGCTGTGTCAAGGCTTGGGACTCACCTACATGAAATTCTTCAGGGCCAGAAAAAAGTCCTGATTGTCTTTCAATACTTCATCATCATTATACAACACATTTCCTACTGCTACTGCACTAGCTCCACCAGAGCTAATTTTTTGATGGATGTTTTATATTTTTCTACTTCTTCTTACTTTTACTTAAGGTCAAACCCTTTTTCTTCTTTACAATAGACCGAGAAAATAGTGTGAAACACATGAGAGAAATAATAAAATAGGTAGTGGTGCAGATGATACAGAACTGCAGCATTTCTCCAGCCAAAAAAATCCCATAAACCCAACCCAGAAATCAAAATGAAGAAACTCTACAAAGAATTAACACTTAATGTAGCTGAAAGATTCAGGAGAAGCCAGTAGGGAGTGCTAATCTTAGGAAAGAGCTCCAAGACACAGGGAGATGTTCATCTTTGCCAACATATGGTGTAATGAGGAGTTGAACGTGTGAAGAGAAGGAAAGGGGAAAGTAAAAATGGAAAACCAGAAGGGAAGAGAGAAATAAGGAAAAGGGAAAAGCGGGAAGGGGGAAGAAAAAAACCTACATTGTTTTTTAAATGTTGAAGTGGCACATCATCTGTGAAAAATCATGCTACCTGCCTGTATTGCTTTTACAGACCACTTCAGGGTTATACATAATTTAGATATCAGTGTTATATTAGCAAACTGTGAAATGACAACTACCTGAGCTCTGCTGTGTGGTAGAAAAGTGCTATATTTCTTCACTGTTTGTGAACCTTTTTTTTTTAGATTTGGGACATGAAGTTTTTTCAAAAGCATCATCTCCATAGGAACAGTTGCTAGTCTAAGGTGGCAAATTTATTTTCATAGAATTATAGAATGGTTTGGGTTAGAGGGACCTTTAAGGGTCATCTGGTCCAAGCCTCCCTGCAATGAGCAGGGACATCTTCAACTAGATCAGGTTGCTCAGAACCCCATCCAACCTGACCTTGAAGCTTCCAAGACTGAGGCATCTACCACTTCTCTGGGCGACCTGAGCCACCACCCTCAGTGTAAAAAATGTCTTCCTTCTATCTAGTCTAAATCTTCCCTTTTTTGGTTTAAACCCATTACACCTTGTCCTATTGCACCAGGTCCTGCTAAAATGTTGTGTCCATCTTTCCTGTAGGCCCCCTTTACATACCGAAAGGCCATTATAAGATCGCCCCAGAGCCACCCGTTCTCCAGGCTGAACAACCCCAACTCTCTCAGCCTGTCCTCACAACAGAGGTGCTCCAGCCCTCTGGGTATCTTGGTGGCGTCCTCTGGACCTGCTCCAACAGGTCCAAGTCTTTCCTGTGCTGAGAGCCCCAGAGCTAGACACAGTATTCCAGGTGGAGTCTCCCTAGAGCAGAAGAGAGGTACAGAACCCCCTCCTCTCCCTCCTAGCTATGCTGCTTTGGATGTAGCCCGGGATATGGTTGGCTTTCTGGGTTGCAAGTGCACATTGCCAGCTCATGTTTACCTTTTCACCCACCAGTACCCCGAGGTCCTTCTTGGCAAGGCTGTTCTCCATCTCTTCATCCCCCAGCTTGCATTGATACCAGGACTTGCCCCAACCGTGGCGCAGGACACTGCACTTGCCCTTGTTGAACCTCATGAAGTTCACACGGGTCCACTTCTTGAGCCTGTCCAAGTCCCTCTGGATGGCATCCCTTCCCTCAGGAGTGTCAACTTCACCGCCCAGTTCAGCATCATACATAGACCTGCTGAGAGTTCACCCAATCCAACCGTCCATATCATTGATGAAGACACCGAACAGTACTGGTCCCAATACTGGACCCCTAAGGGATCTTCCCTCAGAAAGTATGAATGTTTCCTCTGGAGACCTATTAGAGTTAATAGCATAGGTCAATGCTTTACTTTTTCACTAACGTTGTCAGCTTTTACATTATGATACATCCAAGTAAAATGTATACAAATATACATCTTTAAAAGATGTGTTGAACTTAATTTAAATTCATACATTAAATTCTTTTTGCAGTTGCTTACAGTACTTCTGGCTTTCTGACTTTCAGCACTTCCCATCCACCATAAACTAAATCTCTCACAAAGAAAGTAAATGAAACTGAAACCATATACAACTAACCATACAACAAATAAGAAAATTGGATTTATTTTCCTGCTTTCTTTGACACACCAGGTAAGACAGCAACACATGACAGAACTGCAATTTAAAGGTTAATTTCTTTAAGAGGGCCTCTGGGCTTATCATAACATCCAGAGATCTATTTCAATTACTGAAAAAAATAGACTTTAAAGTGGATGAATGCACACTGTATATTTGTTCTTTGTTAAAATATGAGTGAAAAAATTCTTTCCATTATCCTTTTGATGAAAGTACACTCCTGCCTGTTAAAATGTTTCCTGTTTGTATGCTACAGACTTGCTAAACACTTCCTCTTAAAACTGCAGAGTAAATAAAGAGATTTACCAAGGCATATGACAGAGAATTAGAAGAACTTCCTTGTAAATTTTAACTGGCCTATAAATTTTAGAAAGTGATTAATTTTGACATTTTAAGAGGACTACCAAAAAAGGAGGGAGAAGACTGAGAGGAAGGGTAGAGGCAGAAGTGCTGGTACTAATATAGAAAAAAAAACCAAATGGGTAATATTTGCATGCCTTGAATACTTGGAAAGTTTCTGAAAGCATTAAAAAATTGTTATTCTGGCTGGTATCAGTCTTCTATCCTTCTCCTTAATATAACCAAATTCAGTGGGAATATCTATAGAATCAAGGGACATTTCCAGTATTTCCTAGTAGATGTTGGGATGAAAATACTTTCTTTTTTATTGAAATACATCTTTTCAGATCTTTCTTTCTTTCAGAAAAACTTTAAAACTCCGCTTTACTCAATCTTTAGATTGTTACTTTTGAAGTTGAAGAGTCTATTCTCTCATTCTTTTATGGACTTAAGTTGGAGAAGGGTAGATTTAAGTTGAATATTAGAAAAAATTTCTTTACTCTGAGGGTGGTAGAACAGTGGAACAGGTTGCCCAGGGAGGTGGTTGAGGCCCCTTCCCTGGAGATATTCAAGGTGAAGCTCGACAAGGCCCTGGGCAACCTGGGCTAGTTGGGGGTGTCCCTGCGACCACAGGGAGGTCAGACTAGGTTACCTTTTGGAGGTCCCTTCTGGCCTGGATGATTCTATATTCATTCAAAACAATAAGCCGTATGGGCTTGTAAAGAGTGAAACTGGAAAAGGCAGAGTCAGTAAACATCCCAGAATGTTATGCCCTTATCTGACGTAAATGATGCAAACAAGCTTAAGTGTAGGTAAATGCTTAACAATGGTAAATATTTTTAATTTTCATGGTAAAAGTGATTTAGACAGATTGAACTTTAAATTGCAGAAGTTCTGGAAGATGGCTACCTCTATTTTTGTGTATAGTTTGAGACTATGTAGGCAGAGGGAAACAAATAAATAGTTGTCATTGTCTTTGACAATTCTTGAATTCTTACTTAATGCAAAATGGCTCCTGGCTCTTTTTAAGGCAATTTGTAAAGAGATGAAAAGGACATCAAAACAGTACCAATAATCTTCAGCAACTGCTAATAACATTCTGCTAAAATGGATGTATATATTTCTTTTGGACAAATACTCTTCATTCTCTGCCCTTTTTTCTTCTTTACTGATATCAGCAAAAGCGACATAAAATTCTCACAGTGTCAGATGCTCTGTTTTCTGTGATGTGGACGCCAGTCACAAGGGGCTCAGCTGAGACTAACAACTTCTTTAACATAGGTCGCTGAACAACCATCAAACGCTCAAACATCCCAGCAACTACTGGCTGCAGAAGATTCACAGCAGTGAGTTCGAGGCTAAAGTCTTCATAAACCATTCCACTAAGCCATCCAGTCTCCTCCTCCACTCTTTTTCATTATACTTGACATTTTTTAGATTTAATCTTGGTTCCAGACTACTAGCCTGTAGCTGTGGGCAGAGGGGATGAGACTTTTCTGAGCTGCAGAACATATTAAAAGGGAGAAGTATGAAAGGTATGTGGAAAATGCAGGCCATGCAGAGTTTAATAGAGTTAGTCGCTGCGCACAGGCACTTCCAAGAAAGAGTTCCATTTCTAAGGTTGCTCCCGAGAGCCAAACCAACTTTGCAACAAGGGAGCTGCATCTTCAGCAACAGTGATTGCACTGCGTGACGTGGGCACCATGGAAGGCACAGAACTGTCACTGGGTTTTAGTCAAAATTGCTGAATTTGCTGCTACTTTGGGAAGAAATGAGTACAGCTCTCATTATCTGCAGGATGGGCCTTATTTCCTCAGCTGAAGTCTCTCTCATTCTCATTCTGCAAGCTCTCAACCACAAAGTCAACGGGAAAGATACAAAGAAAAGTATAAACAAATGTGAGAAGTCTGGCAATGCATCAGGATATTTCTCCAAGAGGCAAAATATGAATAGGCAATGAAAAAGACACAAATTTGTATTATTTTTACTTCATATTCTAAAATAATACATATGCACCTGCACAAATTGTGTTAAAATATCAGACTAGACTACAGAACAATTTTTCTAGTTTAAGGTATTCAGAATAATACAGTAAGGGGGAAGCTAAGTCCATACTTTCTTATTCTTAGCCCCAAAACTGAAGCAGTATTCTCAGCCTGCTACTTCAATATTCTGTGGGAAAGTGCAAGAGAAGCAGTCCGAAATGCTTAGGAAATGCAATTAGTTGGTTTTCTCATTATTACAAAGATATTTTTGCTATTAGACAATGTTTGTTTGTGCACGTGGCTTTACAGATTGACAAATTCTTTCTGAATATGAATAGATGTAGTCACACGTGCTCATACATATGCAAAATAAAAATACGGATGGCAGAAATACATAAGTAGTTGTTATTTATTGTATTTGTCTGTATATATACATTCCAAGCATATATTTTATGCCCATAAACATATATTTATGTCCATAATTGCACATATTCCATGCTATATAACTGCACATACAAATTTTTTACAAGAAAGTGTAAGAAAATCTAGGATATATGGTTACATGTGTGCATATTTAACTGATAGAAAGACTGCAAGAACACAAATATTTGAAGATGGTTTTCCATTACTCAAGTATGCTTGAATAATTCAAATTTACCCCATATTGCAGAATGGGCTCTAAAGCACATCTGTGCTGTTCAGGTATGGTGATTTAGATACTGAATTTTAGCTAACTACACTGAATTCACTTGAGATGAATGAAAACCACAATGATCTATTATTTTCAGCCTGTTACAGCAAAGGAACGGGCTTGAAATATGTTGTCTATATTATAATATATCCTTTTCTGCCCTAAATAATAAGAACCTAACAAAAGGCAGCAATTAGTACTATCTTCAGCATTGGCTGCTGACTGACTGACGGTTAAAGGTGTTACACAGAGAGCCAATGCTTACATTTGTAGAAAGGCTTATGCACATTTCAACATTTATATTTCCCAGCGCTGTGGGATCCTGCAGTGTCTTTTGTAAGGAGGAGAATAATATTTTTAAATCCTGTCTTGGTTAAATTTTTCATGTGGTAACAACAGCATATAACAATGTGTCATATTTCTGTGTCAGAGAACATGCATATAGACATACAGGCAAGGGCAGTCCAAAACTGAAGCATATATGAGCTCTGTTTTACCTTCAGTTTTTTCACAGGGACAGGATTGTCCTTAACCAAAAGCAGAATAAATTTTCCTCTTTGGCTTTCATTCCTACAGTTCCCATGTCTGATTGCAGTGCTCTGTTAGACATCCCAACCTTTTCCTTACCTTTTGGTGTGTAACAGAGTGAGAAAATGCACGTGATGTGGACCTGGTCTCTCTCTGCTCATGGTCTTGAACTAGCAGAGAAGGTCACGCAAACCATGGAGCTCGCCAATGCTCAGTACTAATCTTTCACTTTTCCAAGCCCTGCAATGGCCAATGGCTCAGAAGCACTTTAATTCTCTACTTTGGAGTAAATTCTGAAAGTGAAAATGATAAAAATATATAAGTATATGGCGTATCTTTTGGAGAGGTGGTATATTGTAGTTTTCTCTAACTGACATTTCACTGTAGCTCAGATGGAGAACATGAATGTTAAACTATGTATATTTTCCATGGATCACCAGGCCTGTTTAAAAACAAAATCAATAAGCTTGCCTGGAAGAAAGACTTCTCGATTGTTACATTTCTTTCCCTGCACTCCTCTGGCACTGCTAGGAAAGGCAGAGCATGCACCCACTACTGTGACTGAACACACGACAAATGCAATCTCAGATTTCCTCTAGGAAAAAAAATCGTTCACAACGTGACTTCAGATTATAAGAAAGATTCCTCACTATGAGCACCAATTATCATGGATCTTACAGAAGAAAATATTGTAATACTTAGCACTAAAATTACATGTAATAAATGTCTCTTGATTATATTTCTATTTCTGTATTACCAAAGTTGTCTTCTCCTGCCTGTTTTGCCTACATTTTATCTTTGAGCCAGGAGGAAAAAAAGTACAGAAGAAAAATAGGAATTAATGCTGTCTGAAGATAAACAGACAAAGAGAGTCAAAAATTCCAATAATTCATGAAGAAACCACTGTCTAAATCAGTAGTACATTATCTGCAGCACTGGTTTATAAACTGAGAAAGTTCCTGAGTTATTCCAGCACTTGCAAATTTTGCTTTCTGTTTCCACCCGCTCCAAAATCAATCAACATTAAATGTATTCCAGAATCAGCTAAATAGTACTGCGTGAGATTGACAACTCTTTTTGTTCAGTAGATTTTATGACCTCGTTTGGGATTGATCTAATCGCTAACCTTGATTTTCTCTGGTTACCTATTAATTGTATGTATACAAAGACAGACTGAGAGAATGATTTAGAAACTATTGTTATAATTGGCCAGGGGAAAAAGAGAAATCTTCTGTGCCATTATCTGAACAAGTTACCTATCACCTAATGTTTTTCTTACAGAAATCTAAAATTTAATTGCCTGTGTCAGTGTACCTCATTATATATTGATGGATGAAAAAGTCTTGTCTTTTGAAAGGAGAAAAGATTATAAAAGATATATTTTTTTTGCATTTAAAACTATGTTAATACATGCATATGTCCAGGAATGTGCTGGAATCACCATCCCTGAAGATACTTAAAAGATGGGTAGAGAAGGTGCTTAGGGATGCATTTTAGAGGTAATTTTGCCAGTGTTAGCTTAACACTTGGACTTGATGATCTTAAAATTCCCTTCCAATCTAGATGATTCTATGATTTTATGGTTCTATGATTTTAAAATATATCTTATGTGAAAGTCACCTTAGTTTACAAATATTTTCCTTACTCAAAAGTGCGTCTTTTTCTGAGGCTTGGAGTGATTTAAGTTGACTGCATTATTTAAAAAGAAATTATTTTCTTCTCTTCAATTATAATATGCCTATGCCAACAGAAACGGCTTAAGTTCTTCTTGTGAATAAACCATAACAGTAACTTTCCTCCTTCAACTCCTCTCTACTTGGCTGTCTTCATTTAAAATCAAGATTTTGTGAAATTCAGAAAAAAAATATCATTTAATACTATAACTTTTTAAAGAGGAATTATAGATGTATATAGATGTGTAGTTCTTATAGACAGAGGAGTATAGAGTGAATGGGAGAGTGGAATATTAGAAAGAATACTTCAGAAAGTAGAGATCCGAAGTAAGATTTAATCTTTAGAGCAAGGACTCTAGTAGATCCTAGCAACTGAGAGTAAAAAACCATCTGTCTCCTCATTAACATAATGAAGAGAGTCTTCTCATAGCTAGTCAAATGGATTATTTACTTGAAAATTTTAGTCTTAAATTGATTTCTGGAGAAAAACAGTGCAAAAATAAGGGCATGAAAGGGAATCTAAAATATGTTTACTGGCTTTTCAAGCTGTAATTGTTTGGTGGTTCCAACACCAAAGAGATAACAATGTTTCTAAGAAAGTATCAGTCAATCATTGGGATCTTTCTTGTTCTGCAGATGTCATTTATTCATTTGCAATCCCGTGAACCATCAGATAGACAAGTCCTCAGGGAAGTGGCAAAAATACATTCCAAAAATGTAATTATGTTGACCACAGAATCTGTTCTGATTGTGCTGAATATCTTACTTTTTAACAGTTTCATTCATGTAGGTGTTGCAAATACGAATAGTGTATAACAAATCATCTTAAACAAGCTCACTTTTATTCCATTAATCTCAGTGGTATCAGAATTTGCAATCCCAAAGATAACATTTCAGTATCAACACTGATTATTAAAATGCTGATCATTTTAACAGGCGGAATGAAGGGGAATGCAAAAAAAAAAGAGCTAGACACCTGTGGGAAATGAAAGCAGCAGCAGTAAAAACATCAAAAATGCAGAATAAAGCCAGAAAAAAAATGGGGAGGAAAAGAAAGTGATGAAAAAATAAAACCACCAGCCTGTTAAGGTTTGGTAAAGGCATGTGGGTTTAGCATAATTGCATTCTAGTGTGAAGCAGACGTGTTTTAGTGCTCCTGCCTATGTTCTTTTAAGAAGTTCTTTCAGTTCTTTTTCAGAAGTCACATCTAGAATAGACATTTAAATACAAAAGGGAAATTAGGAGCCTTCTATTGTTCCATGCCACTTATGTCACACACACACACACAAATGTAATTCCATTAAATTGATCTTTAATATTTCCTTTGGGTTTCACAAACTAAAAAAAAAAAAAAAAATACTTTATAGGAGGTTAACATATATTGTTGAAATAATCCTAGAGTTAAAAAAAAATTACATTGTTATACATAATACTATACTAAACATGACAATATAATAAACTATAATTGCTATTTTTTTAAATTTCTTTTCTGGAAAAATAATAATCTTTCTGTTTTTTTCAGATTTTTTTCTTTCACACTGAAACAAAGTGCTCAAATTTCCAAGATGCTGTGAAAGTGCTGAGATGCACTGAGGAATATTACAAAATATTACCGTGTGTTGTTTAATGTTAAATCAGTTGAGAGCCTGTCCCTTGAATCAAGGGAGGCAGGGAATTGAAGAGATATTTTGTAAGCCAGAACTTGTTGATGCAGATCTCAGCATATCCTTGTCTTTGGTCCTAGAACAGAACCGTAGACACCGAGAAGATTAACTGAAGACCAAGTAATTTCCAACCATACCCAGGTATTTAATTTAAATTTAGAAAGGACTCTGAGTCTCCTAAGCATAACTAGTAAATTTTGCCTCTGATTATTGTCCAAATGGTGTGCTGGAGCTATGACATTGGCTTGGGAAATATGTATACACTATATTTTTTATCATATCTAAACAAACTTTTGCCTGTTGCAATTTGTGACTGTGGTTTCTTCTCATGTTCTGCATCTGTGAGAGGAGTCTGTCCCCATCAGAGTATCAGCACCACAAGAAGAGCCAAGCCCTGGACCAAGGGTGTGGAGGGATTGTTCTATGCCCCTCCTTAAAGATATTTGGCACCAAATCTGCCAAGGTGCTGAGAAACATGGTCAGACTTGGCAATTAGTTGTCAAGGAATGAGATGTTAGAACAGGTGACCTCCAGAGATCCTGTAGCCTATTTTCTTCTGTAATTTCAGTTTCTAAAGATTTTAAATAAGAAAAGCCGATTGTTATACTTGCCCTTTTTTTCTTTATGCCTCTGAATATTTGGAATTTACATGTCCCCCGGTTGCTTCTGGAGTCTTAATATTCTTGTGAAAGTTCCTTTCAAATAAGACACTGTTTTTTGCTCTTATTTCTCTTTAGTTCAGAATGAAAAGTACTTTTTCCAAGACTATGTCATTAATCTACACACCGTAAAAGGCTGGCTCAGTGCATGAATTGCAATTGGACTGTGGCTCTCTCCACTCCAGTGACTGTCCAATTTTGTCATAATATAAGATTTTGCAAAATCTTATATTATGACAAAATTGGATACAAGTACTATAACTCAGTATAATTGGCTTTGTCTTGCAACAACAACAAAAAGGATTCAAAAATCATAAATAATAAAAAAGGAAATAAGAAAATATTCCTTTTAATTGATCATAAGATAAATAATTTTTTCCAATAATTCTTTAAATTCATAATTCCCTAATTCTTTAAACATGCTGATGATGTAAAGGTTGGAAGCCTGGGTAGTCTCCATTATTCAGTGGCTTTTCAATCAAAGATCAGCAGAAGCTCCATTGTTAGACAACAGTTTTAGAATGAAATATCCTGCCTGGAGTTAAGAAGGCATGACGTGTTTGTTTGAAAGGAAAGGAGGCGTCATTTGGTGAAACTGCAGGAACCTTCAGAGCAGCAACGGGGTTCCTTCTTTTTTCAGTGCCTCCAATTGACTTCATACACATTCAAAAGAAGTCACTGAGATTAATTAAATTCAAGATACAATTACAAATCCAGTACTTCACATTTTTGGTTTTGGCTCAAAGAAAAGAGAACTTGATGCTAGTAAGCACATATAACCTATTGGTTGCTGGATGTTATGTTTTGCTATTTGAACTCCATTTATTTCAGAAACTCAAAAGTGATCACATTAAAGATGAAAATGCATATATAACTTGACAATAACAAAGTTTCAGCTACAGCATTACATACAGTACATGAGAATAAAACTCCTTAAAAGTTAAAGATAAAATCAAATTGTTTCAACATAATTCTACTGCTTAGTTACAGAACCTTTCTTTTTATGTAAACCATTTTTCTGATTAAGATTTTAAAATTATACCAGTTTTCAATAAAAGTGTCTATTTCTAAGGTAGAAATCAACTATTATCCTCAAATCTCATTAACACCAATTATAGCTATTTTAATTTCTATCTTATTAAGTTGTATTTTCTTTAAAAATTTTGCCATCTTTGTGGCTGGCTAATGGAAATCCAAAAGGAATGTCCAGTAAACCTCAGTGATCTGTGAGCCAGAAAATGTTTTGCTTGGTTCCTACTTTAATGTTCTAAATAGAACTTCATCTTGGAAACAGAGTGTAATGTTCAACTGAAATAGAAACACAAAGCAACAATGAAGAATATAAATTTTTGAAGGACCAGAAGAAGGGGGCTTGGGGGGTGGAAGAGTGAGCAGGGAGTTGTCTGTATTTACATTTTTCTGCAGTAACGTTGCTACTCTGTTATGTGCTCACTTTGCCTGGACTAATTGAAGTCCTGACTGTTAAATACTTATGTATGCACATCAGTTCTTATTCGTCTTCTACTTATTTTCATTTTTTGGGGGGTTGCCTTTAGCAGTACTCATTGATATAAGCAATGACGAGTTTCTCTCATGTGCTTCTATTTGAAGTCCTCATGGTGAATCTTTGAGGTTCTAAAATACTTTTTCCCAGAAATCTTTATAGAAAAGTTTTCCCATTCACACATATCCGCAAATGGGCCGCCTTAATACATCTTGCAACCCTATGTCCTTCTCTTAGAAGGACAACACCTTCACAGGCAGAACTCGACCCCTGTGAATTCACAAAAGCCATCCAGCTGCCCAGTGAGTGACTTAAGCAAAAAGGAACTTGAAGGAAGGGGTTTTGTTCACCCCAGTGTCCAACTCTAGTCTCTCTCTCAGACTTTTTTGAGTTGCTCATCTTTCAAACATTCTTTCAACAACACTAGAGCTTCTGTGAACAAAAACCAGAGACATGCAGTACCTGGGGATGCTCTTCCTGTTATAGTGTAAGGAGCAGGTGCAAAACAAGTTAAAGATCCCTCTGCTACTCTGAGGTTTTTGAAGTGAACACTAAGCAGAAATTCAGGGACTAAGTAGAGGAACACATGTATGCAACCAAATCATATCCTTCAGATAGCAATCAACAGCGACTTTATTTGAAATCAGTCCAGTTTGTTTTCCAAACGAGTGGCTGGGCAGCCACAGTAATTGCAAAATACCACTGCAGCAAATCTGCAACAAGAATTTTATACACACTAACTCTTCTGGTGTTTATACTTCAGTTCATCCATAATCTGAGGAGTGTTGCTCCTTTCCATTCTCAGATTCTTGGAGTCTTGGATATATTACTTGCAACTTGAAGACATAGTTCACCTGGGTTTTGCTTTTGTTCAACATATTGCAGATCCAGTGTATTAAAAAGTGGTCTTCATTTTTATTGGATCACACCAGTATTTTACCTCCACTATAGGAGTTGTTTACATTGTGTAGCCAATACAGTAGCTCTTCCATATCACTAATCATTAAGTACTAACGGCACCCCTAACATGTGTAAGGCCTTTTTCTGCCTAAAATGACATGGTAAATTGCAAGAAATATTTAAGCTGACTTTCTACAAAGAGTCAAAATTACTCTAGGAACTCTTTATCTAGGCTTCTTGGCAAAACTGTATAAAAAAGATATATAGGCAACAAAATAAAGTTACATAAACTTGGAAAGTAGGATAGATCTCATAATCTTATTTACAAAGACACAGCAAGGTTTATATATAGGCTATTTTGACTAGAGAATTTCTGATTTGGTTATCTTTAGCAGAGCCTAATACTTTTAAATCCAGAGACCATATTTGGCTTTGAGAAATACGAGCAAGCATATATGGCAAGGGCAATATTCAACCTTGTTTACAGCTTTAAAATATCATTGCTTAAAATGATAAATTTAGAGGAACTTGCTTCTTCAGTTTTACTGAACAAGAGGTTCTGCCTTCCCTTGTCTTGCAGGGACAGTTAATTGCTTGGCTCATCTCACTTGCCTCAAGGCAGCTAAAGCAGTTTTGCAATAGGAGTTGAGAGGCAAGACAGGGAAATTAAATTTGTTCCGATTTCTTATTTCCACTTTGATAATTCTATCCTTTTCCCACTCAAGGCCAGAGCTGTGAAAAAGCGATCATTCTTCTTCCTTCCTTATTTAAGGCTATTCTTTAACCCTCTGACTAGCAGGCTGAAAGAAACTTGAATCAGAAGCCTGGTTACTCAATATTATCTTGATGCTTGCTTCAACAGGTGCAGGCAAAAGGTAGATAAAACTGATAACAATGATTATTTTTCTGCAAAAAATAGATAATTTCTTGCTATTTCATATTGCATTATTTAAATAAAATAATAAATACATAAAACTTAACAACTATTTATATGTGACAATTCTTATGGAATTATTTACATGAGAATTTCTCATAATCTTCATCAGAAAAATAGCGATTACTATTATACATATTACTAATATACTATTATTGTATAATTTTATATATGAAACTATCTGACTTTTCTTTGTTTAGATTGAACTGGCTTTATTTCAAAATTGCCTTAGTCTTATTTGTTAAGATTTGTTAAGAGTGAAGAGATCAAAATCATTACTTTCTTTTTAGCACATAAGTCCTCAAAATTGTCATCATTTTAAAATTCACACGGAGCAGCTGTGTCCATTATCAGATTAACTGATAGATGGAAACTGAATTTCAAGCAACTTCCATTATTTGTTGAGTAACAGGATGATCTTCCCAGTTAGTGGGTTCCATTTTGAAGATGGAACTGGAACAATATTAATAAATTAGAGTGGCTTTGGAGTGCACGAACTAGATTCTTTTTGATTAAATTAAACTAGAAGATGTGATTGTAGTGTCCAGCTGCTGCACTCCAGATCCAAATGGGTATTCAGTCCATGGGACATAATTAGGATTCATCTGAAATTGAGGGTGGGGGGGGAGGGGGGATAAAAAGATGAGACAGGTACTCTTTAAGTCAATATCTCACCACCAAGTGAACTTTTTTCTATAGAAGACATTCACAAATAACCCACTAGCATAGACCTTTTGCTTTTTCTTTACTTTTAGTGCCAAATATCAGGTAGACTATTCCCACTGTCAGTCGCTTAATGCAAGGGCCTGAGAGCCCACAGTTAAACTGAGTGTGGCAGAGTGATGTTGAGGTGCCCCAAGCTGAAATGAATACTCACCCTTGAAGAGAATATCATCTTCCTTTTCCACTGAGAGTGGAGTGCCATAAACAGTTACCATGGAAGTATTTGACAATTTTTTTTAATGGCTGAAACCAAACCAGTGACTAAATTTTTCATATGCACTGTGGTTTTCCAGTGAATTCACGCACAGATAAATTTCTTCCTTTTACAGAAAGTTCAGTTCAACTAATGAGCTGGAAAAGGTACAGCCGCCTTCTCTTATTGCTGTTAGTAGTTTCCAGTTTTAGGCTTGACAACTTAGGAACTAAGGCTGAAGAAAAAATATGAGATAGTTAAGTTTTGGCAGTATAGTCTGCCTTGAGGTTAGAGAGACCAACCACTGTTTTGAGATGGGACTAATAGTAAATACTTTGATCAGGGATAAAAGATCATTTTGAAGCTATTCTAGCATTCTGTTCATAAAATAAACCATCATATTTTTACCATTTTTATATATACTCTTCACAGAAGCACCTGCATGTTCTCAAACTTAGAAACAATGACAGAAAATTCTATCATGTATTCTTCTGCTGCTTGAAAATGTCTATCTTCTGTTTTTTCAGAGTAAGACACAGAGATTGTTAATTATTATCTGTAATAAAACCTACCTAAAGGGTAAGTTTCTTATAAAAGCCACAATTTAGCCACATAAGCAAAGCTCTTTGAATGTCTCATCACTTAGAATGAATTTTTATCAAAGCACTGAATTTTTCCTGGGTCTTGGTTTCTCTTGCACCTGTCGGTTTTCATTTGGTAATGACCATCGTCCGCTCTTTCACAATTCAAGGAGGAGCTCTGGATTGCAATATTAACCATGCACTTCAAAAAGTATTATGTTTTCAGTAACGCTTTCTGTTCTTATTACAAACATTATCATGAGGGCTGATTAATTTTCTGTCATTCTCTGTCCTTGTTCCAATTCTTGCTCTGCGAATAAGGTATTAAACTTTTCATGTACAATATATTATGCACTTGCTGTACTGCATTAACCTTTCAGATCTTCTGTATTTTAGCAGGCTGGCAATTTTGTTCCTTTTTTTAAATTTTGTCAGGGTAGTGGAAGGAAAAGGTGGCAGAGCCAACCAAATTCCGGGGAACTGACAAGGTCAATAAAACCTGTCTACCCTGCACACATGTAGAAGAACACAAGACCAAATTTTAATGAAAATATTATCAGGGGGAGAGGAAAATTATGATATTAGAGTGAATTAGATTGATACAAACCGCTTTTTTACTCCTTCTTAAAAGGATAGATTTGCGCCCTGTGACGGCTTCCTTGATTCAACTGTCGTTTCTCATTAGGAGCAAAAATGGCTCCCTCTTTGGATCAGTTCCTTTCATATAAGCCCTTTGCTTAGTGCTACTATTTACAAAAGATACTCAACAAGAGCAACTATAAGAGTAATAAATGCATTTATAATACCCTTTTTAATCCCATAAAGCTAATTCTGGTCAGTAGAGGGACTTTGTCTGAATGACAAGTTTAACTTGTTCTTGATCTTCAAAAAGATCATTAAAATAGTTACTTTTGTGCCTAAAGGCCTCTAGATGACAACTTTCAGGAATATTTTGCTGAGACTCCACAATATGCCATGAAATCATAAAAAGCCTTCAAGACAAGGCCTAATCATGAATGTTCCTTGACCATAATTTAATCATGTAAAAGTCAGGTAGGGAAATTACTTCTGTAGTTCCAACTCCTACCAGAAGGAAACTAAAAAGGTTGCAAGTAATATTCCTTCTGTCTCTTCCTCTCATCCTGACATCAGGTTTGAGGAAGAGAGATTACAGAAAGATTTTCAAGTAGTTTAAATATACAGTCTAGAACAGTGTTTCAGACTCTATATTTGCTTTAGACATGTTAGTTTAAATCCCTTATTTATTTCATCTCTTTGCATTTCAATAAAACCTAAGTACTGACTGATGCCTACAGTGAAGATAAAGTGAATTAATAAGTGAAGAAAAAAGTGAATTATTAATTTTTAGACTAACACCTGCTGTCTGGATGGACTTATTAACAAGCAAATGGTAAGATGTAGTTTTTGACACCAATTTGTGGCATTTGACTCAATATTTTCAACTGAATTGCTAGAAGGCATGTGTATAACAGAGTAGATTTTATTGGTAGAAAATCAAGTAGTAGCTAATCCTTTGATCTTAAGCAACTCTAAAAAAAAAACAGTAATAAAGAAGCCTCACTAGTGACCAAACTTAACTTTTAAAACATTATCTAGTCAGAAAAATGTTGAAACCAGTCCCAAAGCTGCTATAGAGTATTTTCTGTGTTTAAACCAAAAGTCACAATATGTAGCTGGAAAACTGGCATTATACAGAACATTGTAATTCAAGAACATTAATAATTAAATTTAATTGTTGATTGCTAATAATAAATTATGATTCAAACAAAACATACAAATATTATTCTAATATTCATCCTCATAGTTCTTTAAATGAATAAAAACCATACAACTTCACTTTAAAAAAAAGGTCAAAGAAAAGTTAGATAATATGTTCCTGATAAACTACATTTTTGGAGGTGGAAAAGAAGTTTTGATTTAATTTTTTATTCCAATCTTTATCACTGAATATAATTTTATTTCAGAATAGCCTCACACAAACGAGGACAAAGGTTTTTTGACAATCTAAATTTATAGTCCTTTTGACAATATGGCAGCTGATTCCTTTCCTTATACATTCATTAACAAAAGTGCTAGAAATACTAGTCTGTATTTATCCAAGATGGTCTCAGGATTAGGTTAATGACAAAAGAAAGCAGAATGTATGATCTGACAGCCAGATCTGACAACAGTGGCTTACAGTCTATGTTGTCTACCTGGGATATTGACACTTTAGAAATGTGTAGAAAGCCTAACAAATTATAGCAAAAATAATGAAATGGAAAGGCAGTTATTTTTAATTCTGGGGTCTGTGTAAACACCATTCAAAGAGTTTATATTTTTACAGGCTTTAGCAATTTTCTCCTAAGTTGAGATTTAATTAATAAGATTTCTGCTTTACTAGCATGAGGTAACATCTCACAAGAACAGTTCTGTAATTTGTTTTAAATTATGCCTGTCACAGAAGGATATGTGATGTGTATTTAAATACTAGCTTGGAACTATAGTGGGAATTTTAGACTTTCATATCTTTCGAAAAACCAACAGAATCTTTAGTTTCTAGTAACACCCTTTGTAAGTCATATCATTTCCCTTGAGCGAGGTACCTGAATTTACTGCTGGATACCCGGCTTTCCCAAACTCAGATCTCTTAGGGATTTTGTCTTTCTCAAAGAATTAAAATTTAGAGAGCTGACTACCTGGGGCAAATAGCAAGATACTAAAATCACTGAGGTGGTACAATCCAGTTGCTTTTTGAAAGAAAAGATGGTTTACTAATCTCTCCTTGAACTAGATTCTCCTACACATCCAGTCATGTTCTGTCCAGATTCAGTCATTTAAGATCTTTTAGTCTCACATTTTAAATATTCTATTCATCAGAACCTTTAATAAGATATTTGGTGATGGGTGAAATATCAAAATGTAACAAGTTAGGTTTAAAAAAAAAAAAAAGAAACAGACTTTATTGTTGTGGTGAACCTAATTATAGAGCATGCAATTACAGTTTTGATTTATACACAGGAATGCCAATATATAATAACAATATAATATACAAAGTCATTCTAGAAAGTCTTTCAATAAAACCCTATCTATTTCACTATTTTCTTTTTCTGGAGGATATAATAAATTTTCAGCCTATCTATTGAATCTCTTTCTAATGGCTTTGTAATGAAGAACCCAACAAACTGTACAAAATATATTGTGAGCTAGAGAAACCTACGGAAAACTATTTAACAGGAACAGCCCTGTGCTAACAAAGAACAAAAGAAATTTAGTTTTCTGTGGGCGTTATATTTAAGGTGGGTCACCTGGCATTTCTCCTATGAGCCTGTATCACAGAGTTCGACATGCGCTATGAAGATGGTATTTCTAGATTAACAGAATCCATTTGAACATTTGAACAGTTTCTTAGAATCACTGGATAATGGTACTATTTCAATTACGATCTACCTATAAAAAAGAAGGGGGGGAAATCCTGCAGCCTCCCTGTCTGTCTGATCCTGGCAGAGTGATTTTCTACAGTTCCCTCGGTTAGTGGGAACTGTCTCACTTATTTTACATTTTTGGCTTTCACAATTATAGCCCAATTTTACAAGGGAAAATTAGTTTCCCTAAGGTATGTACTCTCTTGTTACATGAGAGGTGAGATCCAGACACTGTGAATTCCTGGCAGAGACCTTTACTTTCCTGTGTTTTCTTCATTTGGTAGAAGCTATTTCAATATTATTTTATATTTTGGACCAGAAAAGATATAAATAAATTTTAGAAGAGGAAATGTATTTCCTTCCAATCAGAACTCTATTGTTCTAAACCTAAGATCTAGCCCCATAGGTGTATGAACTCTGTATTTTATGATACAGTTCATAAATGTTTCAAGTCTAATTTGAAACTAACTATAATTTAGACAAAGCCTTATGTCCTAAAATAAGTCGTTAGCTTAATTAGTGCCTTTTCTTTGCCTAAACATTGATTAACAAGTCCATTTTTTCTACATTTTTCCATAAATTACTGAAAAGCACTGTATTTTATTACTCCTTGTTTGCTGAGTTTACATGTAAAGAGTATACATTTATTTCACAACAATTCTGCCAATTTAGAGTTAAGCACCTCAAGCCGCAAGGACAAATAGCACCACAATATGTTTTATTCAAAAAGGTTCTTAATTTCTTGTTCATGTTTTTTATTATTTTCCTCATGTTCAGTCTTTTGCTCCAGTTCCCTCAATAGCTTCTTCTGTCTTTTCAGTTATTTCAGTGTACAGTCGTTCTGCTGCGTGTACAGATAGACATTATTGTTTACATAGAACGTGTGATTTTCTCTTGAACTAGTTAAGTGAACTATAAATCTGAATCCCATATTGGTTTAAATTTGGATTATACAGATTAAGTTTACTGAAATCACAGTTACAATACATACCCACATAACTAGTGGATATACTTCAGATCCAAGGAATATCTCTCCACAAGGTACAATAATAAATAGCTTATTTAAGTTATGATTTTGTTACTTTTATGTGAAGGTAAGGATCCTGTTGTCATTTTTTGTGTAGCTTTTTTTTCAAATTTTTCGGTCTTTTTTATTATTTATTCTGTTCTTTTTTCTGGTTTTAGTTTATTTTTTTGTTAGATTTCCCTACTTTCTCTGGTTCTCTTACCTTCCTTGCAACATTTTCTACTCTGTCTCTTCTTAAGCTTTGCTCATACTTATTCACCCATATTTACTTTGGTGTAACCTTCTCCTTTCTGTTCTTCATTCACGTCTATCCATATTCCTGCCTTCTGTCCCCTGATTCCCTTCACCTCTACTCCCTCCTTGTTTTCGAGCTACCTGGCCGTCATTCAGACTTCAGAGGAACATCTGTTCAGATGGTACGTGGGCAGAAAGAGCACACTTTGAAGAATGAATCAGCCTGAAACACCACAGGGTAGGATCTATAGGTCTATCTGTTATCTGTGGACATCTCACAAGTGAAAAATGCAAACTTAGTTCTGAGTGATAGTGAAGATCAGTAAAAGCAGACCATAAACCTGCTGACTATTCTATCACTTTAGGTTTTAATCAAGGCTCTTACATTACCTTTAGGTTATAAAACAATGGTGCTTTAAATACAGATGTGGAAACACAATGTCTTTTATGGAGAATAAGATTTTTGAATTTGGCAAAAGGCTTTAGAGAACCAAGCACAGAGATATGCCAACTCAAGGGGAGTTCAGTCTGCTGAATTAACAAGGTAATCTCAAAAACCATCTTAAATCCTGAATAAAAATAGGCATGTGAAGCTATTTTAAAAGCTCCAAACACTCCTATTTTCAGTGCTCTCATGTTCAGTGTTTGCGCGTTCAAGAAGAACGATGATAGTTTCCCACATCAAGACAATGTCCCAAAATTTTTTAAATAAGACTGAGGATCCTGCCAGTGAAGCTCAGTGGAACACGTTTAGATTAATATTGCTAGGTAATTACTAGATCTTTTTAGACCGTTCTGGGGCATGAACACAGAAAAAGGTAGAGCTATGTCTGGAATTTGGGGTACTAAGCAGCAATTCTCATACTCCCTCTTGCATAAAGATTTCTAGCATGTTTTGGTGATTCTCGCATACAGCTAGGAGGAGGAAAACAACAGTACAAAAAATGAATTAAAGATAAACTACAAAATAAGCGATTTTGCCTCTTAAAACTGTTATTTCTGCTTTGCAGATGAGATAAGGCACATGTGAACTCTTGCATTAATTAAACTGTTAATATAACAACTTGGCTTCCCTGACAAGACTTCATTAAGCCTCGGTTCCCTATCTAATTTCTTTTGACTCCACAGTGGGTTGTATTTTTCTTTCTCCCACCAGCTGCTACCCACCACTGTATAACTGTGAATTCTGCATTAATGTCAAAAGTCCCATTACCAATTCAAAACAACTTTTTGTTTACTCGTGTATGACAACGGAAGAAGCAGTGACAAAAAGGACAACCTTATTTTACTTTCAGAATGTATATTTGATAACATTTGTGACCTTGTGTTTACTTTTCTCCCTGTGCTGATTTCATCTTTTATTCCTATATAGCCATCTGTGATCCTTACACAGAATATAAATCCTTTCAGGATGTTTGTGCAGCAGAGAATACAAGGACACTAAAAAATGCAACAGCCGTTAGGCACTATTTGAGTTTCAAACAATAACAGTAGCAGTAGATTGTGTTTATATGGGCCTTCTGATACTTTACGATTTTTACTGCAAAGCAGAATTTACTGTGCTACCCCAAATATCTGTGTTGAACTCAGCAGCAGATAGGACATGAGAAAAAATAAGATAGCAAAAGTAGTGATGATGTCATGCTAACGTCCACTGATTCTCGAAAATTACTTTATTCTGGTAAAACTAAAGAGGTTTTTCTATTCTAGAAAGTCTTTGACAACATTTGCGTCGCTGCAACTAGTACTTGAACCATATGCCCTCAACCATGGATTTACGGCACAAATCCCTCATTCCTCTACATCTTCCCCTTTTTTCCTCCCATCTTCCCTTCTCCTTTGACATCTTTTCATACATCTCTCCTAAGAAAGGACAAAACAGTAGAGATCATACGTTTACATCTTTAAGGATGTCAGGGAGACAGATACATCTAATCCAGCCTGTATGTTAAAAGTAAACGCTGGAACTTCTGAAATACATATCTGCTCTTGGAACTGCTGCCCCTTCCACAGCTGAGGTGGACAGTGAGAAGATCAGGAGCTGGGATGAGCAGAGGGGACAACTCTGGACTTTGAGAGAAAAAGGAATCAAGGTTAAGGAATCATGAAGGCTCACTGAAGAAACACTTCTTTCTTCTCCAGGGCTGGGAAAGCTGCCCAATATAGTTAGCATTTATATTGCCTGGAAATTACATTATAACATTTGGGAGAAGTTTTCTTAAAATATAGATGGTTTCAGGGCCAGATTTTTGGAAGAGTGCATATGCATGGTATATGTGAATATTGTGCAAATATTTACATGTGAGTAATGTATCGGCTATTTTTGTCGGTTGTGCTGAAGCATTTGCTGCATAGGCATTTTGTTGCTCTGGAAATCTGGCACTTAAGCAGTGATAAAACAGTTGTGCAGACCAGAATGCAGCACTTTGACTCAGCTGTCAGTTCTGGGGAGAATAATATTGAAAATAGCAACTGTGTGATGCAGATGGACAAATTTATCTTCATGTCACCGTTGTGCTTTCAAGAACTGAGATAGAGAACACACAACTGTCAGCTGGTGAAAAGAAGTTCTTAGGGGACTTTGGCTGAAGGACCCCACTCACTCTTTTCTAGGTGTCTTCTGTGAGAGAAAGAACTGAAGTAGGATCACAACTACTTGGTTTTGCTGGGACATGTGTACAGCTCTGTGGAAGAGCAGCATGAGTCCTTCTTCACACTGCTGGTGAGCCAGCTTAGCAGTTGTTGGGTCCAAGCTAGGCAAGACACATCAACATTTTTAAGAGAAACAATGTGATCAAAGGTGGTAATTTCCAGTCCTCAGAGATCAAAAAATTTCAAGTGTACAAAAGTGACAGAATTTTCTGAATATTCAGAACATTTTCTGTTTTTTTTTTTTTTTTATTTTAATATACAAATAATTTTCTGAATATTTCAGACTACCCATACAAATTTACTAAACTACAAAATGCTGTGTCTGTTCTTCCTAAGGCATGGGGATCTGCTTCCTAAAGGTCACCAGAAGCAGCAATTCAGAAAGGTCAGTTCAGTCCCTGCAAAATGTTTTCTAATTCAGAGCAGAAAATATCAACCATGGTATTCTTTCCACCTTTTCTGTCTAAACCTCTTCATTATTTATTCCTGGGTTCATGCTGTCAAAGGCTGTACTTCAGTTTCAGGAAGCAAACTACTTCTGTGGACCTGGGATAGAGATCTCCTTATGTTAAAAACAGATTGATGGAAAGGTCCAGTTAAACAGAAATAGAAAAAGACGTGATGGGTTCACCCATTTTAAGTAGCTTTGTGACTGCTGCTTTCTTTATCTCCCTGCAGATGACTTCTCCTATTGACCAAACAGAAACCCAGGCCACTTCCCTCCTGCGTGAATCCGATGGCAGAGGAGATCCCACTGTCTGCCTCACCAAGGCCCATTTCTTCTTGCCCCTGCCCTTACACTGATGCTAGAACGTGAACACCTCTACCAGGACCTGTTACTCTAGCAGAGGTTGTAAAAAGAAACATGGACCTTGTGGATTTGTGTGGACCACAGGAAATCAGATTACCAAAACATTAAAACAAGTCTTCTAGATCTACCCTATTTGTCCTTCATACACTCCATGAAATTCAGAAGTTTGTTACCAGCAAATACAGTTTTAAACTGACTAATTTCTTCAAGGGTTAGTGGTCTTTTTAGAGGCTAAAAATGCCAGTTTGAATAATGTTTGATTTTCCCTAACTGTATTAGAGAGAGGAGTTTACTTTCAAAATACTTCATCCCACATCTTGAGTCAAAAGCAGTCTTTGACAGTGCCAAATTATCTCATTTCAGCTACAATATGCTGTTAAAAGGAACAATCTAAACACTTGCACTAAATGTCAAAAACAGCCTTTTCTTTGCAAAGGAAAAAAAAAAAAGAAAATTCTCTTTGGCTTTATTTATAGAAATCACATGATAACTATAGGCTGTTCTACCTACTTTAAACAAAAATATATACTACAATGTGAATGGCAAATGGCTTAGAGCGAGCTAATTAACTTACTCAACCATAACTTTGCAACGACAATGGTTTGATGAAAAAGCTAGTTCATTTCAAATTTCTTTTTTCAGTCCATTTTTAAAGTGGATTTTTTTTAAGTAGAGTCTTTTCTTTTTTGTTCAAAAGTTATTGCTCAAGGAAAGGAAATTTGACTGATATATGGAAAGCCCCTCTCATTCTCAACAAGACGAATATGTTTTTCTGAACTGTTTTTCTCAGCTGTGTGCCTTCCAACCTAACGTGGAAGAAAAAGCCCTGCAAGGGAACGGCAGGCTCCCACTCCTTTCAGGATGTGCTTCATGGCATAGCAATGGTATCAAATAATGATACCCTCTAATGAACTAGGAAAAGAGCTTGAGGCAACCTAGAAAATTTATTAATAGAAAAAAAAATCAGCCAGAGGATTTGTTATTGTGTGGTAACAACACTAAGGGAGATATGTAGAAGGCAATGTACACTTAACAGCTTAAGAAGCCAACCCCACCCTGGGCTGCATCACAGCATGGCCAACAGTTGAGGGAAGTGACTCTACCCCTCTAGTCTGCTCTGGTGAGACCCCCACCTTGAGTGCTGCATCCAGGAAGAACACAGACCTGTTGGAGAGAGTCCAGAGGGCTGGCACACCTCTCCTATGAAGACAGGCTGAGAGAGTTGGGGCTGTTCAGCCTGGAAAAGAGAAGGCTCCCGGGAGACCATATAGTGGCCTTCTAGTATTTAAAGGAGGTTACTGGAGAGATGGGGAAGGACTTTTTTCAAGGATTGTAGTGATAGGACATGGGGTAATGGTTTTAAACTAGAAAAGGGGAGATTTAGACTAGACATTAACATAAATTCTTTCCTGTGAGGGTGGTGAGACACTGGAACAGGTTGCCCAGAGAAGTTGTGGCTGCCCCATCCCTGGAAGTGTTCAAGGCCAGGCTGGATGGGGTTTAGAGCAACCTGGTCTAGTGGGAGGTGTCGCTGCCTATAGCAGGGGGGTTGGAACTAGATGATCTTTAAGGTCCTTTCCAACTCAAACCATTCTATGATTCTATGATTCCAGTTGGTAAGGAGCATTTTTTCCCATGGTGGACTTTGCTGCTGACCTCCTCCACCTGACACTGGTGCTGGGGGGTCACAAATCATTGTCGTAGAGCTCAGCAATGGCTGAATCCTCTGACCAATAAAACTCTCTATTCTTATAAAATAATCTTCTGGTAGCCAAGTAAAACAGGCTGCTTCTGGTTTTCCCAAGGGGCTCTGAAAACTGGCTGCCAAGTCTTGGGTGACCCTCTGTCACCGGGATCGATACCTCTCAGGCCCCAGGTCCAAAGCGTTAAACACAATGACAGACATTTTGGTCAGAAAGCTGTTCTGGCTGAAACGTTGACAATGTTTGCTGTTCAAGGAAAATAAAGATGTCATTCCAAAACTGGAAGAGTCCTGACATCTGAGCGATTGAATTGCGCTGGGCTGGCGAGGTGCAGCAGGAAAACAATCATCAAATACCAACCTCTCGAAAGAATACAATGTATTTTTACAAGGTGTCTAAGACCTATGAAATATTGCAGCTCTGCAATATAGAATATTTGATGTAGTGAGATCCTGAATAACCACGCAAGTCAGAAACATTATAAAATATTTCAAAAGAGGAACTGCATATTTTATTCATTCAGGATGACATTATCTTAGCAGATGAGGTATAATTCTTGCTAAAAAAAAGGATATATTTAAATATTTATATAACTCATTAATCAGGGAAGGAAAAAATATCTCCCTCAGCAATAAAGATTTGTGAATGGCTAATTACTAGAACATATGAATTTTTAACAGATTAATTTTTTTACCATACATATCTAATATTTGGCATTCATCCTCACGTCCATAGAAATTTCTGGATGTCTGCAATACTTGGAAAGGGAATTAATCGGGGCAATTACTCATTCGCAAAGAAGTAATTTTACAGGAAAGAATTAGATATTTATTCCTCACAACTCTAACAAACAATGCACGCACAAAGACTTTGCATGTTTCTTCCTAGCTTACAGAATGGTTTTGAATCCTCTGTTTCCACAGTCCAGGTAAAAGAGCTTTGCCTGCCAAACTACTTGATTTTGAGAGTGACTGCTTGTCAATTATTGGGGGTTTTTTTGGAAAAATTTAAAGGATTCAAACTTGATCTCAGCGCAGACTACTGGCCTGTGGTAGAGGTTTCCATCGCAAGCAACTTGGAAATTAAGACTTGATTTTTCTAAAGCACAGTTTCTTACTCAAAACACAAATATATTTAAAAATAACTTTTGGCCAGCACTGTGCAACCAATTCATTCAGTGAGAACAGCGGTATCTTCTAGCTCTTAAACCTAGTAATCTAAGCCATAGAAAAGTGACTTCTTTCCTTTAAAATTTGTGCTTCTCAGGTAACCCAACTCAATGTGTCTGTATTCTACAGCCAAGCTGACATTATGGGAAGGATTTAACTTGCCTGCAGTAGCCTTGCCTGAAGTACTAGTGATGTTTGTTCTTCTGGCCTTTGCTCTGAGCAATTTGCAGTGTAGGTCTCTGCAACTCCCCACTTTCCTCTCAAACTGGAGCAGCCTTCCGTACCTCTCTGCTTACCACCTGGAAACCCTCAAAGAGGGACATGTGAGGGCAGAAAGGGATGCTAAAGGAAAAAAAGTCATGCTTGAACATTCCTGTAAGCAAACCATGACAACAAAAGCGGACGTGATCTGACATTAAATCTGGCTGCTCATTTTTTATGTCTCTTCTTCTCAGTGTTTAATGCAGCCTCAACTCCCCCTCTGTGTACAAAGAGCATTGGATGAGAGGATCCAGGGAGCCCTTCAGCTTTCCTAGAGAGGTTCTTGGCTATCTGCTTTAGATGTTCTAAATGCAAAATATTTTTAAATACCCACATTTACTTACCATGATCCTGCTGACTAAAGTACCTTGTACAAACAATCCTACGTCTCTATTCCCCCCGCACAACCTGCATTTTCTAAAGACTGTCCTCTCTGCCTGTGCTGAGACACCAAGGTCAGATGGCAGAATTATGAGACAGAGATAAAAAATGGCTCTTTGCAAGAGTCATTCCAGTGACTTCTTTAAGATACCCTCAATCAAAGATCAGAAGGGCGGGTGGGGAAGACAAAGACGTGCTGACCAGTTACTGTGAGCTGTTAAGATAAGACTCACTTATAAAGTCAATGGAATGCACATACTGCACACTATTATTTGGTCCCTCACAAAGCTCCATTGGTTTAGGAAAGAATGAACACAAGTTTTCCCTCTAATATGCTGTTAAAATGTTTTAACTCATCTTCTCTTTTGCCACTTTTATGTTTTTGCTTTGTGCTTCCTTTTTTTCTTTTTTTTTTTTTTTTTTAATTGTAAGAACTAAGTGCTCTTCTTAATGGACACTATGGTATTGCATGAACACTTTTTTCATTTAAATTTATTAAATTCATCTGGGTAATCTTGTGTAAGTATAGGTTATTCTTACAGGAAAATATTTTTGCATCTTCTGTATTGCTCAGTTCACTGTAAGATGTCTCTTTGGGTTTCAAATACTGGATGTTAGAAAAAAAAATATTGGAGAAATAAATACTCTGGGCCAATGATAAGCATATAGGCAGTAGTAAATAACACCATTTTGTGAGATATGAGATGGATCAAAATTAAAGAAAAAAATGAGAGCTCCAGTGTCCAAAGTGTTCTGTACCTTAATGATCAACTTCACGTTTTGACAAACATGCAATTTAGACAATATAGCACTGAGCTAACATGCAGAAAATTGTAAAATAAACTCTTTATAAATAGTGTTTATAAGAGCAGAGCAATCTATCTTTCACTTTACAAGGTGTGAAGGCCAGAGAGGATCAAGAGCACAGATAATAAAGATTGCTTTTTGTATAGTTCAATTTAGTAACAAATTCACTGATAATAAATCCACAGAAGTTGTATGCATGAAAATGGAATTCTCAAAACAATTGCAATATTAATACCGATATAATTTTAGTATACTCTTCTGCTTTCTTTCCAGTTGGCTTTCTGCAGCTGAATTTATCAACGAAGTTAACAGGAGGTAGGAAAACCACTGTCCTGTGGGTACCTTTCCATGCACAGGAATTGCTCCAGGTAAATTATGCAAAACTGTTTTGATTGCACTTTCACCATTACTTCTGAAAAGTCTGCTTGGGAAATTTTAAAGCTTTGTGCTGTAAGTAAAATTTACTGCGGTAAAATACTGCAAAATTACAAGGCTTGAAACGAATTTTTGTAATTCAAATGTTATTTTCCAAAGTTCTGGTCATAAGGGATGTTATTTTCCCATTTTAGAGCATGCCTCCAAAGGTTTGGGCTTTACTAAAATCTGTAAATAATCATTCAGATGTTCTTAAGTATAGTCACATCAAATCAAAATAATGGTGAAAGGAACTAAAAAGTTGAAAATACAGTGGTATAAGGTAAAAATAAAGGTTAAAATGAATACTGAAGAAAAGAGAAAAGGCTGCTATAATCAAAATCAATTTGATGACATACTACGTAACTTTTGTTTAGGCATTCTGAAATCTCAGCCTGTTAAATAGAACTTTTCCTTCTTAAACTCTGTGCTTGTCCACGCACTTATTTTAAAGCCATTATTTAAAGACTTCAGAGAGGTACAGAGAAAGTGCAAAGCAGGTCCTCCTGCAGAGACAACAGCAAGTAGCGCAGAGCTTAACACAAAGTTCTCCCTGTAGAGGTGAGGACAAAGAGACACTTCCCTGCAGCCACAGATGTTACACATTTGGAGGTAACCAGCATTCAGGGGTACTTGTAACTCTTAGTCTAATTTTTTTACCCATATTTTCATTTTTCCAGTCCAGATGTCTGCAGTCTTTCACATCACCCCTCAAAATATCTTTATTTTTCAGTACCAGCCAGCTCATCTACTGAAATTCAAGTCCTGCTTTGAATTTAAAAATTCTGCATAACTTCACTTTTATTCTGTGTAAGGACACTCCTCTTACCATCATGAAAATCCATCCTTTCTTGATGCCATGTTCAGCAAACACTTCACAGGTATTCTCTAAATTTTTCCACATTGCCTAAAGCTGGCACTATCCCTCCACTCTTTTACTGAGTGTGGTTTTCCAAGCCATGGCCCTTTTGCTTCTGGTTCCCATGTTTATTCCCCATTAATTCATTCCACTGTATCTAAAGGAACCACTGTCCATCTGATGCTTTTCTTTTTTCTGAGACTGAGGAGTCAACAGAGCTGATACAACGTTCCTTCATACTGGCCGCATCCCATTCCCCAAATCCTCCTTTTCCGTTGCTTGAAAACTCCCACAGCGTCACCCTAGGGTGACAGGCTCCCTCAGCCTTTGGACCCTCTGCTCTGCTGCAGTATAAATAAGAATAAGGCCATTGTTAGTGGAATCTTAGCAGTCATTTGGCACTGACCTACAGAGATTAATGGAATCCATACAGAAATAGGAAGGAGTACAAATTTTCTAGCCAGATATGTGACGCTGTTGGAGCAGGCTTACCTAATTTTTCATTTTCCACAAAAATGGAGAGAAAAAAACCTGTGACTGTTGAATGTCTTGAGACATACACAGTACATACACACATACATATGAAAGACAAGCTTTGCCTTGCAAAGCAATCAGTCTCTTGCAGGATAAAGCTGGCTTTCAAAATTCCAGCCAGGGAGTTAAGGAAACTCAGTGTAAATATAAAACTCCACCAGCTATTTTTGGATATATACACATAACACATTAATGTCAGCTAGTACTGGCAGATACAAAACACATCAGTGTAACTGTTAGGTGATCTGAACTTTGAATGGTGGGAAGTGGTGGCTCCAAGTCTGTTTTTTTTTTCAAGACACTGGTCTGAGAACGGTAATTTGCTGCTGATCCCAAGAGTAAACTTCCCAGCATCTAGGGACTTATTTGCTGGATTTTCCTATGAATGCAACAGGGATTTGGAAACTCATAAAAAGAGTGAACACTGCTCTCCCCCATCCTCCCTTACGAAGCTCTACCTCAAACCATTACATTATCCTCGCCCTCTGTGGAGGAGAAATCAAGACTCTTGCTTGCGGCATAAACACAGTATTTGAGGTTTGCCACATCTATGGCCATGGCTAAAATTCTGACTGCAGTTCAATAGCTTTCAGTTTGCAGACTCAAGGTAGTTTTTGCTTCCTATTTGAATGGAAATTCAAAACTCAGCAATTTCCTAAGCATTTTCTGTTAAAGCAGCAGTAGAATTTTCCTTCTAATAACAAAGCAACCTTCCCTCATACTTCTGTGTAGTCCTCAATCTAAACAATATCAGGAAATAATTAGTGGCAATGTTGTTATCAGTCTTTCTAGTAGTGCACAACTACTATCTGCATATTGGAGTATTTTATCCACTGTACTAAAATTGAGATTGGCACAGCAAAGTATGTAAATCTAAATACAATGTGTCTTTCCTTGAAAATAATTATACTGCTGAGTATTTCTAAGGGACCCAGTTTTTAACAGCAAAAGTTCTCTAACACAGAGCTGTAGAACCATACAAACCCAGTGAAAAAAATCTGAAAGTTGTTTTTATCGTTATCATTATCTATACCTAATTTTTTCTCAGCATCCAAATGGAAAAATATATTAAGGTGTCACCCTTATCTGACTAAGTGTCATAGCTAATACCCATAACACCCACCTCTGAATATCAGCTCAGCTTGTCCCACTGATAAAGTCTGATCTGTATCCAACAGTACATTAATTACTTTATTTACTTGATGTGTTTAATCCAGCTGCTATGTTAGCACCAAAATTAAAAAAGGAAGAAAGATCTTACTGGACATGATAGAAAACTATTCCAATTTCTGTGGGATGATTTCAGGATGACCAAGGCCCTGTTCCTGAGCTCTGTTAAGTTTGTTATTGATAGCTTTCCTTTTTTTTTTTGTTTTTTTACTCTTTTTTTGGGGAGGAGTTAATAAAAGTCAGGGAGGTGACAGTATATCAAAAGTCATGAATTATTCTGGATTTTCATTTTCATTTGAACACATAAGAACCTAACCTGTTTGTAGACATTTTTTTCTTCCTGTTCAATGAGGACTCATCTCTAGTTTTCCCAGAACTGGATTAGACCTCGGGAGCCTTGATGAAGTCTTACATCTGCACCGGTAACTTCCTTAAAGACAATTATACGTAAACACCAAACCCGATTTTCACTTGGCAAAACTTCCCTTTAGAGCAATTTCTATTCACTTAACACCATCAAAGCAGTTCAGAACTCCTTGTATTGCTCTGAAGATGCTCAAACTCAGAACAGTCTTTGAATACCTTGTACAGTGGACAGAAAACATGAAGTTCTCATCTTGATAAATTTTCTAGATGTATTTACTTCAGAGTCCTTGCTGAGTGAAGTGCTCATACTGGGCTTAAGATCTTCAGGTCTAGTTCTTCAAAACAGCTAGAGGGATGGTAAGTCTGAAGAGTCTGACTGATAGCACATACCAAATGTTTTCTGCAGAGCACTTGTGTGAAGCCAGGTAGCTTTTAAACGCACAGATTCAGAGCAAGACGTCCATACGAGTTTCTTTAGCAGAATGTGTTGCCCTGATGTCATGGTTTCAGCTGGGATGGAGTCGTGGGTTTTTTGCTATCAGCTGGTATAACGTTATTTTGGATTTGGGAAGGGAATAGTGTGATAGAGCACTGGTGGTATTTGGTTGTTGCTGAGCTCTCATGGCCTTTTCCTCTCCTTACATGGTCCCACAAACAATGGGCTGGTGGCGCACAAGAAGTTGACAGGGGATATAGCCAGGACAGCTGACCCCAGCTAACCACAGAGATATTCCGTGACATGTGGTGTCATACTGAGTAATGAAAAGCTGAAAGAAGAAGAATAAAGGGGATAGACATAAAGAACGGTGGTGCACAGGTTGGATTTCACTGCATTTAGCGTGTCATGATTACTGTGCCGTTTCCAAATGGATTTTATCATCTCAGAAATATGATAGTGTGCATAGATATTTGAGAAGGACTAGTCATTTTAACTGCTACGTGGATTAAGTCCAAGAGAGTCACAAATTCACAAATCTAAAGCAAAAAACAAAAATTGGAAAGAGATGGTGCTACCACAAAACGGGTGGGTGTTTGACAGGATGGTAGCAAAAGGTTCACTTTTTGGATGTATGATTCTGTACCCTGGTATGTATTTTGAAAACAGTTAGGTTTTTAGTTAATTATTGATGTGCCGGCTAATTGGAATTAATTACCTAATTGTTAAAGGTGATGATAGGCCAGGCTCGGTAGGGCTTTGAACAAGCTACTCTAGTGGGAGGTGTCCCTGCCCATGGCAGGGGTGGGTTGGAACTGGATGATCTTTAAGGTCCCTTCCAGCTTGAACCATCTCATGATTCTATGAAAAGGAAAGTAACTTTTTGAGATTACTGGCAAAGAGGACATATTTTTTTCATTTATACTTGTTATTCTTTGTAGTTGAAGGCGGCAAAAAAGTTGAAGGTGGTAAAATCCTTAAAGGTGGTAAAAACCTCGAAGTATTTTTTTTTTAATATATTTTTTAAACCCCCTATTTTAAATAGATTTTTTTTCCTACATCTGAAAATCCATACTGAAAATCATATTTAAGGTGATATTTTGTTATTATATTTGCTCCATTTGCCACCAGATTTTAAAAAAAGCCATTCCTTGTTTAAAAGTCCTAATTAGTATAAGGAAAAATATGTTTTCAATCCTAATGAACTGTAAAGGAAATTAACACCTATATTTCAACCACAGACAAATATCAAAAAAAGCAATGAGGTCAACATAGCCATCAAGAAATTAGAAAAAAAAAAGTAATGCTGGTTAAGGCCCTGAAAAGTTTTTGTAAACAAAAAGTAAAAATATAAAGGTCACAGTGAACTATAATTCTGAAATTTTGATAGTTGATATTTTATTGATGACATCTCAAAATGACAGTGATCACCTTCATTAAAATTAGTCTTTAAACAGCAGTAATGGGGCACAGGCTGCCTGCTATTTAGTGGATTAAGACCGCTTCTGACCCAATTAAGAAATATTACAGTTCCGCTGCTCTTGGTAGAAAATATCTGGTGTTTGATTTAGGGCTGGGGGACATTCTGAAGAAGCTGATCTGTGTAGAAAATCAATTCAAGTAGCAGCCTGGGAAAAGCTGAAATTAAATGCAAACCTTTAAGCATAGTTTTGGGAAGCTTTAAGAGTGCTGTACTTAAGCAGAGCTGTGCAGCCCTTGATAAGCTATTCTTTGTAACATTAATTTTATGCTTTAATGATCATATAAATTACTAACTTTTTAAAAGCCGTGTATGCACTACTATCTCCTATTTTCCATGGAGCAAAATTCAACTATTTTTGTTTTGCAGGAGCAAAATAATTAAAAAAAAATAAAAAAATTAGAAACCCACAAACCCCCCAAAATGGAAAAACTCAAATAGATATTTATGCTTTTGGGGGAAAAACGAAATGAAAAGTTCCCAAGCCTAGTATCTAAACATTAACATTGTATATTCCATGGCTTTTGGATATGTAATTAGGGTGTGTTTCACACCATAAAACAAATCATAGAGTCATAGAATGGTTTGGGTTGGAAGGGACATTAAAGATCATTGAGTTCCAACCCCCCTGCCGTGTGCAGGGACACCTCCCACAAGACCAGGTTGCTCAAAGCCCCATCCAGCCTGGCCTTGAACACTTACAGGGATAGGGCATCCACAAATAATTTCTTCCTGATATCCAATCTAAATCTCCCCTCTTTCAATTTAAAAACATTACCCCTTGTCCTATCACTCCACTCCCTGATAAGAGTCCCTCCCCATCTTTCCTGTAGCCCCTTTAGGTACTGGAAGGCCACTATAACTTCTTACTAGAGCCTTCCCTTCTCCAGGCTGAACAACCCGTGCTCTCTTAGCCTGTCCTCACAGCAGAGAGGCTCCAGCCCTCTGAGCATCTTAATGACCAAACCACTCCAGCACGTCTACGCACGTCATACGTTGGAGGCCCCAGAACTGTAGGCAACACTCAAGGTGGGGTCTCATTTTGAGCAGGACTGCTACTTGTCTCAGTGCACCACTTAACTGCCAAATCATGATCCCGCATAATATGTTGCATCTTGAGAAAAGAGTCACTTAACTGTAATTGAAAATAAAATATTCTAGAACAAGCAGCCAAAGGCAAGCAGATAAAATTGAAATTAGTAAGAGATTCAAACAGCTTTCCAATATGTTGTTGGATAAGCAATAGGCGGAGGCATCATAGGCAGATAAGTAAGCAAATCACCAGCTTTAACTGCAGCAGCGGGAAAAACTAATTACACTAATCAGATTTTTTTTTTGGAAGTGGAGTTACATAACTATACACATGCACACATACATGTTTCATTAATGCACTCGATATGAACCTCCATAAACCATGTATTATTAACCAGAATAAATAACATGGTTAGATTACATTTTAAATAATAATATATGAACAGTATTCCATTTATTAAACTGTACACAGGCCTCAAAGCACTGAAAGCCTCATATCCTAGCATATCGTACTTTGTCCTCAATTTCTCAAAGATGAAGCCATCATTTAAAGTTTTATAACAGCATCTTCTTTCAGGGATCTCACACTGATAGACTGCAAACAAGAAACCAATAGCCAGCTGAATAGAGAACATCTGGTTAGTTCTGACCATTTTTCCAGTATTTATGTTTGTAGACTTTCTACAGCAGTAACTGCAGAAAGATGCCTGGGAGGTATGTTTTCACAAAAGCCTTCAAACTTCTCATTGACCTTTTTTCCCTCTTCAGGCAGGGAGATGCACAAATCACACATTTCATATTCCTTGATGAAATTATTTGAGGGTATAGACAGATAGCCTTCTGCAGCTATCTCTTCTGACTGAATACAGCACAGGTGTCTCTTAAATGCAGAGAGTATCACCATAATAATCAGGAAGCATTTCATGCATTTAAACCTCTTTTTTTTTTTTTAAGTTACAGCAAACTATGATTCCAAGTGTTTTATGATAACAAAAGTACAAGATGGGTTGAAAATCACCATGACTGAGCATAAGCAGGAAAACACTTTTCTTCCAGTTTCGTGCCTTTATTTCATTTTGACTGCGCAATTTTGAAGATATTGGTGTCATTTTAAAAAAAACCCAAAGCATCCCTTACATTTTTCCCCTAGAAAGTCCTAGGAAGTATTCACAGCTTCTGATGAAGTTGAGAAAGCTGGAATTTAATAAATAAATAATTAAAAAGTCCCACACAAAACTAACCAAACCAAAAAAAAAGCAAAACAAAACCAACCAACCAAACAACACCCACAGGAAAACAAAACAAAACAAAACCCTAAACTCTCCCAAAAATATTCTACCACCAAAAAAAGTCCCTGGAGATTTTGGCATAGCTTAGCCTAATCTTGGAAACTGGAGACAACTTTATTTTGTAGCTACAGTTCTGTGAAGGAGGTTGTCCTTGCAGTGGACAGTCAGTCCTCACCTATGTAGCAGAAGCAAATATCACACCCTCCCATGGGAACTTCATCCAGCCTAGATGACTCCTCCTGCAGATTCCTACCCTACCACACTGCTGGAGCTCCTACTTAGTAGGCTGAAGTCAGCACTAACTGATGGCACCTGACAGTATTTAAGCAGACACCAGTACTCCCACAACTGCCTTTAATTCACCCTCTCAGTAATATTCAGTAAGTGCTGCAGAGAACACCCCCTTGTTGCCAATACCTACATACTTGCACTCTCCAATTTGATGTCCAAGCGGAGGATTGCAAAGAAACCAAAAGAAATACGTAGCCTTTTAATGAAAGAGTTTTGCTGTGTAGCTGGTGATTTTAAACAAATATTAAGACTGACCAAGCTGTTGACTGCAAACTGACAAAGCTGAAAATAGGTTTACTGAAGAAATAAACCCAGGTTCATATTGCTTGCATGTGCTGGTTTCATTTGGTACCTACTGTAGCAAATTGAATATTTCCCCCATAAAATTATTTCCTAACCTTGATATACAGTCTGCTTGTTAAAGCATGAGATTTGATTATTCCTACTTGTTTAGATGCACATGTGACTAGCTAGCATGATATAAGCAGTCCTTCACAGCATTTAACTCAGCATTTGACCTTCCAAATAAACTGTGCACAGATGTTCTGTCTAGTGGGTAGGATAATGTTCACATTCTTTTATTTAAAATTTACTGCTTAGCTTAATTCTAGCATGCTACTATTTTAAAAAAATTAAAATGTGGTTATTTGTGGGAACAGCTGAAAAATGAAAAGGCTGATTAGTTGTCACTGTGTATCATTCAAAAAAAAAGAGAAAAAAAAAAAAAGAAAAAAAGGAGAAAGAAAAATGAATTGTTCAATTAGGTGACTTAATTTTTTTTATTTTTTTTTTTTCCATGGGTTTCTCATTGCAAAAAAAAAATAAAAATCAGTAGTTCCACAGAAGCAGAAGCAGCTAGACTTACTGTCACTGTCAAAAAGGTCAAAAATTATGTTTAGGAAACAGAAATGGAACCAAATCCCCAACTTTGGATTAAGGCTGAGACACAAATTATCTCATGGTTTAATTTTCAGGGTTTCAAAATTTTGATTGATGGCTGTGTCTGCCTATTTTCCTATGACTGTCTTGCTCAAAATGGGAAATTGTGCTCTTTTATTCTAGAGCTAATACTGTTGTATCTGGTAGAAATCACAGTCTGGCTGAGCAGCTCTGGCTGCATGAAAGCCTGCTTTCTCCAGCAGGTTTTCACAGAATGAATGAATTTTTCAAAGCAGAGAGAAAGAGAAAGGATGTTATGAGCTTTATGCAGAAAAGCAGACAAGCAGACTACAGGGCTGCTTTCAGCAGGGAAATCTGATACAGAGTACTGCATTTGCTTCTTTGACTTCTTTCCAAAGAAAAGTAAAATGTTATGTTATTTTCATAGTTCTAAAAGAGACTATTCAATATTGTACCTTATCTTTACCTACGTACCTTAACACACCAAGGAACAACTTCTTTTGTGGACTCCCTGAACCGGCATGTGATACAAGGATACCAGGAATCATGAGCACAGGATTGCAGCCTAGGGATGTTGTCAGGCAGCTACCTCTCTTTTTCTCTCTGCTGTATTAAAGATATAGTCAGTATTTTCACAGACACCATCAAGCTCACCCATTTATTTTGCTGTTATCCATCCCTTTAAACCTACTATCTATTTTTATTGTTCCCCCTCTAGTCTCTACCAAGGATTTTGTGCAGTTTGGCAAGTTAGGGATTTTTTTTTTGCCATGAAGCTCCACACGCTTTCTCAGCCAGCTGGTTCTCTCCTTGGACTTGTAGAGATAATCATTTGTGATTGCAGCAACGTGAACTCCACTATGGAAATGCCACTGAGCAAACTTTACGGGTACAAAATGGTTTTTAATTTGTCTGCATTTTACATACAGATTGTATTATCCCACATGCCAAAACGGCTGTTACAGACAATTATTTTAATTTAGCAATATTGGATTCATACTGGGGCTTTTGAGGAAAGAGTATGGGACAAGTGTCAGCTATGGAACCAACAAAAACATCAGAGTCACTCTGAGCTTCTGCTCACCAGCTAAAGCTATTTTATTTGTCAACATTAGTGCCGTATCAACACTGCCTTGCCCACTGGAATTATGTTTATGGTGCAAATGAGCTAAGCAAGGCAGGGTGCAGCACTCCACAGCACAACACATCGAAATGAATGGCTGGTTTACAGGCAGCTTCAATATGGCAAAGATTTTACCCCAGATCTCTTTTCCAAGGTCATGCAAGAAATGCATCTTTGTGCTAAAAACAGATTCCAGATGTCAGCTGAACATAATTAGCAGAAACGTTTCTGTAGACCCCACTCCTATCAGCACAGGGAGAAAGTCGTAGGGCAACAAAGATGATTAAGGGATTTGGAGCATCTCCCTTGTGAGATCTGGGACTCTTTAGCCTGGAGAAGAGAAGGCTGAGGGGAGACCTTATTGGTGCTTATAAGTATCTAAAAGGTGGGTTGAAGGAGGATGGAGCCGGACTCCTTTCAGTGGTTCCCAGTGACAGAATGAGGGGCAGCAGGCACAAGCTGGAACATGGGAAGTTCTATTTCAATATGAGGAAAAACTTCTTTAGGGTGAGGGTGGCAGAGCCCTGGAAGAGGCTGCCCAGGAAGGGTGTGGAGTCCCCTTCTCTGGAGACCTTCAAGCCCCTCCTGGATGCAGCCCGGAGTGATGTGCTCTGGGCAATCCTGCTTTAGCAGGGGAGTTGGACTAGATGATCTCTGGAAGTCTCTTCCCACTCTGACAATTCTGTGAAGTGATTGGTATCTCTTGCTCATGTTTTCAGCCCAAGCTTTCCCTCCGTCACTCCACGACTTCTTTATGGCACCCATCAAGTGGTTCGTGCTTCCAAAACCTGTCCAAGTCTCTCCCTCACATGTGGCCAGATAAGGGATGGGCTGAACAGATGCATAGAGCTCAGACGCAACCTGGAGGAGCAGGGCTGGCCTTCGCCGCAAAGCTCTGATGAAGTGGAGCCTGTCCGATATTTGTAGAGCCTGTTTGCACCCCGTGTATCAATGTCAGACCCCAAACCATACTAATCTGAAAATAAACAGAATGAATGGATATTGAACATGCACAGCAGTCACTGGAAATCACTAGAGTATTTGTAACAAAATGCGAGGGATTTACCGTTCCCATTAGAGTTAATATCAGTTCTGTGGCTAAAAATCCAGACACTAATGCTTCTAAAACCAAACCACTCTCCCATTTTCAGTACCGCTCTACTAAAATCCAAATGAAGGGATTTAACTGGAAGCCATCCGCAGTGTCAATGACACGCTCCCGTTGGTTATCCCGGGATGTGCAGTATCAACAACTGGGCAGCAGCGCCGAGCGCATGGACAAAATCCAAAAGCCCTTTTTTCAGTGCTTAACTGCAGAGGAAACACAGCCTTCTCCCTTGTATAACACATACTGAACTATGAGGTTGCCAAAAGAGCTCGTTATATGGAAGCCCTGTGCTACCAGAAGATAAAAACACTGAACTAATTGTTTGTATTAGGGCCTTTAGGCCCTGTGGCGTTCTATATGCAAATATACTCAGGCTTACATGTGTATTAAGTCAAATCGATGAAATTATCACCGTAGAATGAGCTGAAATGATAGAACATTCCCTTTAATTGGAAAAGGATTTGCAATTCAGCACTTCTATAGAAAGCTAATTGAAATGCACTTATGCTGCTGAAAAGCAGTGATAAATTTATGAAATGCGCACAATTATTTTTAGCTGTCAAAATACGTAAAATCATAAGCTGTAGATAGATAATTAACCAGCTAGTATGATTGAAGACACATGGTTTAATATAAAAGATGAGTCCAAAAGAATGACTACCTGAAATACAAAAAAGATGAGGCTGCAGAAATAAAGATGTAACAATTAAAATGTGCCTCTTGAGTAAAAAGTGCAAAAAGCGCATACCTAATATACCTATAATATATCTAATTCTAAGCATATACCTAATTGTTAGCATATCATGACACCCGTAACTTCACCACCTTAACAACTTGCAAAATTTTTTAGCAAGGTCTTTAGCAAGGTTTAGCAAGGTGCAGGAGGAGCTACTTAGAGAAAACTCTCACTGAATGAATTAGCAAAATTTCAATCACAACTTTCTGTCTGTGAACACAGGCTTGTTATTTTAATGGGTGCCTTGTACTGCAAGGAAGAAGGAAAAGAAGAAAAGCAGGGGGGAGTAATGAAAAACAAATTCAAATTAGGGTGCACTTTTCACCTGATATAAAGTCCATATAAAATCAGAATGGATGGTTCTATATAGTTTCTTGGTCATAACAAAAAGCACACTTTCTTTTCTGGCAAAGTATATTTACCGCTATCCGTGTGATAGTTTATAACTGCAAATCTTTCAGATGAAAGAGAATGATAGAATGATAGAATCATAGAATGGTTAGAGTTGGAAAGGACCTTGAAGATCATCAATTTCCAACCCCCCTGCCATGGGCAGGGACACCTCCCACTAGACCAGGTTGCTCAAAGCCCTATCAAGCCTGGCCTTAAATACTTCCAGGGATGGGGCATCCACAACCTCCTTGGGCAGCCTGTTCCAGTGCCTCACCACCCTCACAGGAAAGAATTTTTTCCTAATATCCAATCTAAATCTCCCCTCTTCCAGTTTAAATCCATTACCCCTTGCCCTATCACTACACTTCCTGACAAAGAGTCCCTCTCCTGCTCTCCTTCAGATCCTGGAAGGCTGCTATAAGATCTCCCCGGAGCCTTCTCTTTTCCAGGCTGAACAGCCCCAGCTCCCTCAGTCTGTCCTCATGGCAGAGGTGCTCCATCCCTCTAATCATCTTTGTGGCCCTCCGCTGGACTCGTTCTAACAGTTCTATGTCCTTTCTCTGTTGAGGACACCAGAGCTGGACACAGGACTCCAGGTGGGGCCTCACAAGCGCAATGTACTGGAGTGTGATAATTTTACTTGCTTAAATTAGCAAAAACACACCAGTGTTATACTGACTGTATCTGACAAAATAACCCCAAACCTGAAATATTAGAAGTATTAATGCTGCATTGTTCCATTTTCACAGAAATATTTTTCTTCTGGTCTGGTTTTGGTTTTGTTGATGTATTTGCTCATAGCTCTATATAAAGGGAAAGAAAAAGGAGGAAAAAGGACTTCAACTCATTGCACCACTTGCTGTATTGCTCCTTTACTATCTGACAACAGAAAACGAAATGGGAAAATAGTATGTGATAAGGTTTTCCACTGAAATGGCTGATACGCTAGGAAGTATCCGAGAGTTAAAAGAAATAGTTGCAGCAGAGAAAAGGGAGCTTTTGGGGAGCTTCAGGAAAGCCTGAAAGAAATATTTGAAAGTGTTTTTAAAATTATGTGGTGATATTACTTTTTTTTTTCTTTTTTTTTTACCCCTACATATAATTTGCATAACAGGTGCACAAATCTAGCACTTGCTATGTAAATTAAAGAATAGGGTGTTGTGAATTTTCATAATATTTCTGTGGTTTTTTCTTCTCCCTGTATTATTTGAAATCTATGCCTATATAAAGGGCATTTGGATATTTTTTTACTGAATGGCATAAAGCCAGTAATGGACAGTATTAACCATCAAGATGATCTGCCAATATATACAAAAATGTCAAACACTTAGATCAAGTATTTTAGAATGGAATCTAACAAAACAGGATTCTATATTTTTTTATTATTTTCACCATGGTTTTTTTGTGACTGAAGATTATGGAATCAATGATGCGAAAAGGACAAGGTTTCAGGTACAAATTTTTCAGTGTAAAAGACTGAGTGTAAAGAATAGCCTATGAAGAAGTGAGGATCTAATACTTAAACGTGTTTCTTATATCTAGCCACAGAGCTAGAAAAGACATCCTTGGTCATGTCCAATCATTGTAATCAAAGGCGTCATGTCTATTCCACCACAGTACAAAGAATAGTCATTGCCACCTACTCAACAAGCCTCAGAAAAACATCTCATGCCTTGTAACAAGCTTAAGACACTTTAACTGGGTGGCCACTAAAGAACTGAAGGCTATAAAATGGCCATAAAAAATAAAAGGAAACAGAAAAGACCCAAGACAGTTACAACATTGGAGATATTTCAAACTGGTGGCCAAACATAGCTCATCTGAAACAGTATTCTTTAATGTAAGAGTCTATCTTTACTGGGTTTTTCGGTACATATAAGGAGGGAAAAAAATTCTGCACTTGTAATTCCAATTTTTTTTCCATACCAAGAACAGCAATTGCTCCCTAAACTCAAAAGGCTACTTATTCTCTACTGTCTCACTTAATAATTCAGTCTTTTCTGTTCTAACATAAACACCTTTCTAGTTATCAGGTTTAGGCAAATCATTTTGCTTTAGATTTGCCTCATCACACAGAAAATGTTTAATTTCTGGCTACTGGTAAGAAAATTTCTCTTAAGTCACAAGAGAAGATGGACTGCCATTTAACTTTTCCTAAATACCATCTGAAATGTAAAATTTCAACATTTTCAAAAGGATTGCATTTGTTTCTCTTTTATTTTTCATTTCATAGGCATTCCCTACTAAACTTCAAAAATAGTAGTAATTAGAATATTGGATTAGTGTGGCTAAAATTCATGTAATTCTAAAAATCCATAATTATTTCGCTATGCATTAGAAATGCCAAAGTCCCCTTGTGCCTTTTATTTTGTAGTCCAACATGATGAAAAATGGTATGAGGATAAAGGACAGCAGACAGTTAACATACTTTATTTACAGTTTTCCTCCAAAGTGAAATGTCGAGAGAAGGAAGAGGAAAAGAACATGAAATTTTGCTTTGCCTTGAATTTCCTGAAATTAGTTGGTAAGTTTAAAATAAGTGATGTGTAGTTATATTGCTTTCACCACCTCCAGGACTATTACAGGAAGGGAAAAGGCAGACCTATATCGACTCTGACTTCTTCAACTGACTTCTTCAATTTCCATTGAAGAGCACTCCCAAGTTTTGGGTAGGTAGCCAGTCTCCCAGATCCAGAGTTGAATTTCATGTCCAGCTGCCCACCCTTAATGACAGAGAAAATTAAAAAATCTGTCATCCTCAAAATTTATGTTTGAAATCCAGATCAAAAAGCTGTGACTTAGAACCACTTCTACCTTGGTAGTAATTTGAAAAATAAATGTTTTTCTGTATAAACTGATATTCCAGTTGTGCCCCCAAGGATCTGAGCTATATTGGTACATTAAGTTGATACTATTAAGGGAAAACAGAAAATCAGGGTATTGAAAACACAAGTGAAAGATCATACCAGTGCACCCTAATGTAATATTATTTTAATTTGATTTTGTTTCATTTGTTTAACTGCATTGACAGCTGGAATTATTTCCAATATTCAGAATCAAATTACTTAGGAAGCAATTAATTTATTGATACCACTACACTGATTCGTTGTCAGCTGATGCAGAATATTAAAGAAAGTAAATAAATTACACTAACTTCTTAAAAGTTTAAAATTTATACAGTCTAAATACAATTTATAAAGTCTAAATATTTAACATATACACTATATAATGTATTGCCCTGTGATGTAACCTGAGGGATACATACATTGTTCTTCTCCAAGAATTTAAAAATACACAAAATATCCAGCAGATCTTAATAATTATTAGTCAAAAATAACTAGAGTCAAGCACAAGGACATTTATTTGGAGCATCTAGCAGATGGCAGAGCAGTGATTCAGAAAAAGTGTTAGGAGGTCATCCTGAATAATTATCTTTACATGACCTTTGCATGCAGTCTTCCAATAAAAGGGTGTGGTGTTTTTCTTGGATAAATAAAAAGGGGGATATCCAGTAGAAATAGGAAAGGAAAGCTATTCTGCCTTTACAGGTAGCATTGAGAGCATTGCTATAAAATTATTATTCCAGGCTTGGGAATCACATTTCACAAAAGGTGTGTGTACACTGGAAAGACCTCAAAGGGATGACACAAAGCAATTAAAAGGAAGGAAAAATAAGCACTTGCAGGTTTCAAGTTAATTGACTTGTCAAATTGGGGTTTGAAAAGTTATACTTCTATGACTTACTGTACAGATACTTACAAAGCTACCTAAAAAGTCAACGGTTTCCAAATTTACTAAGATAATGTAAAATGAAGTATTTGGTCATTATACCCAGTTTAGTGCAACATAGAAAAAAAATATCAATTAAAGGAATTACAAAACATGAGTTGATGTGGTACACACTCCCTCTCGCATGTTTCAGGCATGCTGCTTCCCAGATTCAGGGGGAAAAAAAAATAAAAAATTTAAAAATATTGGATTAAATCATTATTACTGTTAGGGGATAAGATTTTACGTTCTGTGACAATCTGTCCAAGCTGTGAATTTTAGGTCCCACTCAGAGAAAGCCCCTCTTCACCCTTTTCTTTCCAATGGCCAGGTAAAAATGGGAATTGCTACCATTGCTCTCAGTATGGGGAACATAATACACAAGCTCCTCTTGAATTTAGTGTGTGTGAGCATTAGGCATCTTTCCTGAAGTTTTCAAGAATGATTTTGTTGTTGTTGTTGTTGTTGTTGTTGTTTTTATCTACGGAACAAAGGTGGCAGAATGCTTCCTCTCTTGTTTTCTTTCTTATGTTCTGTTCTCTCTGACTTTCCCAAAGTCCTTATGGATAGACAGAGAATACTATATTGAGCAGAACCAGCTCTGATGGAAAATATAAAATAATCCTAAATCTTTCTTAGATATTTTTCTACAGCAGGATCAACATATTCACAAGGTCTTCTGAAGATTTTTTTCCTTCCTTATGGTAGAAGGGGCTCTATGGATTTATTTTTGTTTCACTTTGGAGCTTGTGATAAGGATTGCCAACATGAGGCCACTTGAGTTTATCTCAAAAATTAATTTCATAAGACTGCAGTGAGTTTAGGTTACTGGCAGGACTTAGATTTTGCTCATTTCTCAGTGTAGCCACAGAGTTTAATATCCTGAAGATTGAGATGTTTTTGTCCACCTACAGCCTTTAGGAAGACTTAATGCACTCCCATTTCACAGTTCAGAGAACTAGAAAAACTGACCTCATTTGACCTTACACACTTGGAAATTAATCACATTAATCTTTTATATATGTCAACATTAATGGGCAAGATTCAAAGGAGCAAAATCACGTCAGTTCCCGTCTCACACTTTTTGGAGAGATCACTGACTTTCGAAGACTTTAAAAGGCAGGTAGAGGGGCACAATTCTTTGGACTTCTTACAAGACAGGATTGCAATGGCTGTGTGCTCGTATTCATTTCCGTCCCCAAAACAATTCTAGGTGGATAGGAAAAAGTGGGGTTGAATCTTCAATTTTTTCATCTCCAATTCATTAATACATAGAGCTATACAATATTTAAAAGTTTATATTACCAGAAATGCCTTAGGCAATTAATCTGTAATTTTATAACAGACGTAAATAATCCCAAGGCAGATTTAAATTTGTTGCCTATTTCTGAGTTGAAAGAAATTATATCACATCTTTGCAGTTAGTCACTAGACATCATATGCTAAACAGATTCCAGTCTAAACTGTTGGCATCCTGATGGAATAATCAGCTAATTATCTTACCATTTAGCTGTAATTTTTTAATAGTTCTGTCTGCCCTTCAGTTGCAAAGCTGTACATGATATTTTTAATATGCTAATACAATGCCATGCTACTTGGTTTAAACTTGTCAGTTTAGTAAGCTTTCTTCTAGTTTCAGCAAACAGTCCCTGGTGCATTTACAAAAGTAATTTTAAAAATTATTACTCTTATTCTTTCTCAGATGTAGATGTATGCATGCATATATATATATATATATATATATAAATATATTGGAACATAGAAGAGAGGGTTTTTAAGAAAGATATTGATATTATTTTAATAAACGTAACTCATGAATACTGAATTTCCTATGTCTTACTAGTATCTTCCAAAAGGGATTTTAAACCTACTCAGGCCATCTCAGACTTTATTACTAAGGTCTCACCTGGGCTTTTTTACCAGTGTTTTTATTTTTATGAGATATTTTCTGTTTTAGAAATTTAACACAAGTACATCAGATCTTGACTCCTATTTTTAAGCTAGCTAATTATGAATAGTGACAAAAAGAATACTCACTATTTCTTAAAGTATTTTAAACAGAAATTATTTAGAAGTTTCAATCGTTTCATTAATGAAAGATTGAACTTGATAGTCCAATATACATTTCCTGCAAGCTGAAATGTCATTATAAAGGGATAAAAATGAGATCTTTATTTAATTGCATCATCTGTATCTGTTAATCATTTAATCGTGACTATTAATGTGAAAATTATTCCAGTATCAAACATTATTGTTCTTTATACTGGAAGTACAATGGTTTAAAAAAAATAAGAAAGAGAGACAGATTTAATTATTAATATAACTTTAAAATATTTTTGCAAATATATTTTGTTGTTGCATTTTCCTACAAGTTCTGTATTATGCTACAAATCTTAATATGGCAAGAGAGAAACAGCACCTTAAACGCAGAGCAGGAACTTATGTCTATTCTGAGTAATGTTTGAGTGGTCTAATTGGAATACAACAAGCAGCTACAATTGTTAAATGTGACACCAACACTTGTGACAATATCCACATTAACCAATTTTTGCTAATTATTAATAAAGACACAGTTATAATCATCGCACACAGACTTCCTAGCATTGCCCCCTCTTCTCTGCTGTTAGTCTCCTACACCCAGGAAAGGCAGAGGCTGAAGCTGAGAGACCTTCTACTCCCAGTGGGTGTTGGGTGAGCCCTCTTCACCAGGAAGACCACACTGCCGATGGGAGTGTGCATTTGCATGTAGGGGGGGTTCTTCCCCTTTGCTTCACTTAGCAACACTTTCAAACATTCTCCAGAAGTCTGACGCTAACCCTGATCTATCTGTAACTTAAGTTCTGCAATTGTTACTTATCTTTACCAAAGATGGTGTAGTTTTGTAGGGTACCAACTGCACAGTAACACAAAGCTGAGCTGAAACTAAGCACAAGTCAGAGCTTAGTCATCTGTGCATTAGACAGCTTGGCTGTTAAATGCGGGAAAAGCTAGACAAGAGGCATCTAACCACTGGGCAATTTACAGCTGAAACTAACTTAAAACAAGCTGAGGCCAAGTCATGTTGAGACACGTCTTTATGTTGCTATGCAAGTACAAGGCTTGTGCTAAACAGTGGCAACACCTTATGTGCTGTTCACCTGGGCTATTGGGTATGCTTGAAAAAGGGTGACCTTGCTCTAAAACCCCACTATTGGGCTACCCTACATTCATGCAAGCACTGAAACTTGTCCTAGGTGAAAGGTGCTATTGCTCAGAATTCGATTTTTGCTCTCGTTCACGGCCAGGGTACGTCATTAGACTATTCAGGGGCATCAATAATGTCAAGTCAGATTTGGCAATAATTATGGAGGGCTGAATTCACAAACCAAAGGTTCTTTACTGTAGGATAAATCGGCAGATGCTTTAAAGATTAATAGGTACCCCTCAGGGTATAGCAAATGGATGTGTTACTAAAATGCAAGCGATATATCCAGGAACCACATGACTCTCCCTGCAAGGTAATCAATGTCTCCAGCGAGGCAACAATGGCTTCTGAACTAAATTTAGAAACTGGATCAGTGATAAAGAACCTTCAGTGAATTTCTAATATTTAAAATATTGTGTTCTAAGTTCTCCAAGTACTTATTATGGCAAGGTTCAAAGAACTGATTATGCCAATTAAGAATAAAGGGATCGCAGACTTGTGACTTAAGTTTGGTGACACTGATAATTTTTGTGTTTTATATGCTGCAAGTAAGATTTTTCTTTATCATTTCCCTTTGGACAATTAGTGAAATAAAGCATTTAGTCAGTAAATCAATGAGAATTTTTTATTTAGTGGGAAGAGTGAAATGTTAGTGTGCATACCTTTTGTTTAGGATTACTTCAATGGCACATATTTTACAACATCACCCTATGATTGCACAGCAGAACTTTTGGGGAGAAACAAGTTTTCCTCTTGTGAAAACTATTTTTTGTTTCCAGATTTTTTTTATAAGTCTTTGGTAGCAAATGTCTCACTGAAAGAGACATAGATTCACAGCAAATTTAGTCTTTCTTTTAAGTTTTTTTTTTTTTATTATTATTATGAAATAAAGCAGAAGAACTAAGATACTCACAGGTCAAGAGGCTCTAAGGATACATCTGCATTAGTATTTTACTTTGAATAAGGAATGGATCCTGTTTATTCTTACCACAATGTATTCGTTCTGTGGAACTGTCTCATGAATTGGATTATTACCAGTGAAATTAAAAAGAAGGTGTGTTTCCTATTTTCCAATTAATACTCTAATGGGTTCTCACGCCATGGGATCAGCTATTACTGGTCCAAGATAAACCCTCTCCGAATGCCTGTAGAGTGGATTTGGGCCACCTCACAGTTTACTCCTGCTGTCCTGGCCCAATTGATACTGAGAACCTTGCTTGAGGCATAGTCCTGGGTTGATAGACACGGGGCTAACTTTTCTTCTAATGCTGGGGAAAATTGCCCATTTGGAAGACTCTAGCATCTGAATTAATGAAAATATTTACTTTCTGGCCAGCCAGGCTCTGTGAGATTCAAGGTGTCAGTGTTTTCAAGCCTCACCAGGTGCAGGGATGAGGAGGAGCAAGGCCTGGGTGTTTGACCCAAGCTGGTCAACAGGATTATCTCATACCACAAACGTCACATTCAATAAAAATTAGAAAAGTTTGCTGCCTAATGCTTTCTCCCTTGATGGCAGCGGTCGGGACAACTCCTTGCCCCGGTGCTGGACACCTGAGGCCTCCCTTTCCTCTCGAAGCCGTTGCACTCTCAGTGTCCGACATTTGCTGTCCACTGCTGGGGGTGCACGGCTTCTGCTGGTATGAGTGGCTGGGTATAAATCTTGAATATTTTATATCAATAGCAGGATTAATACTGGTTCTGTAGTATTGCTGCTAATTATTTAGTCTTATTCTATTAAATCTATTTACATTTCAACCCTCGTGTTTCTTTGCATTCCCCAGTTCCCCTTTCCTGGGTGGGGAAGGGCTGTCAAGTGATAGAATAATTGTCTGAATGACAATAAATTGTTATGAGTTTTCTCAAACCATGACAGGCATCAATAAATCTGAACAGGAGAGGAGGACTTAATCACCAGAAAACCTCCAGGCTCACTTCAATTGACCATTCATCTCCTGGCCAAAGGTTGGAAGGGAATTGGTTTTTGGGTATAAGACTTTTCTTGCTCTGTCCTACTAGATCCTCAGGTTTGACAAAAGTTTATTCTCTGATGTGAACCGACATTAGTACTACAAGAACTGGGAAATCACACTACATTTTGTATTTTAGAAAGCAGTAATAATATTATTTTAAAATAAAAACATATATATAGAACAAAGGTAATTAAATCTCTCTGAAGTTAGCTCTGAATCCATGGACCAAATCCCCATCATGTTGACCTTTATGACTGAAATATGCCAGTTCTTGCTATTTCAGAGGAAGCACAGAGTGGCATAGAAGAGACTTGCCATCCAAAAAAGAGAAAAACCTGTTGGTCAACAACTCCAGTATGTCCCCAGCATCACCAGCCTCCCTCTTCTCTTTGTGACGGTCTTTACATCTTCTCTTTTCTCATTTCATCTCTTTGTCTTTCATGGGGAGAAGGCAGTACAAAGCTGCTTCCTTCCATGGGAGTCACTGTAATGTTTTTTTTTCAGAAGAGTTTTGGCAATTTTTACGACAGGTTGATCATATTATGAAAAGAAAGGTTCCAAAAGGAGACTGAACTTCACTGACTCAATTTCCAGAGCACTATTTCATGGGCAAATAGTTAAAATTATAATTTAAAATGTTTAAAATCATATAGTATACAAAAGTAGTATACTAAAGGAGTCAATATAGCATGCCAAAGTCGATACACTTTTCTAAAGAAGGATGAGTGGGGAAGAAAACATTCCCTGAAGCAAAATACCAGTCACTCTGGACGTGAGAAACATGCAGTGAACCTACCTATGTATTATTCAACATTCCCCATGCAAAAGCAAATACCGCTTGAACTGGAAACTTAGTATACAGTCATCCACATCTATGGCTTTGCTTAAAGCTAGTTTTGACCACAGAAGCTAGTGGTATCAGAAGTTGTGCTACTCACTCAGAAGGAAATTGCTTGCCTTTGAAGATCCGCAGTACAGACACCGCTGGCCTGTGCAAAGACTGAAACATTGCTTAAACTCTCCAAGGGGAGATATTTGAAGCAGTAGACAAGCTGTTCTGTGAGTACTCATGGAAAATAGCATCTCAAGCTGATTTTAGGAGCAATATAACTGTTCAAACAAATATGGATTTGTGTCAGGAATGTTGATCTGATACTTACCGTGAATGTGATAGAGACCAAAGATTAAAATATAATTTCTCCATGGAAAGTATTTGAACATTACTGTAGATTATCCAGCATCCATCTCAGCTCACTGGGTTTTTTCAGTGTTTGGAGAAAAAAAATGGGTTACACACATTCATCCATGTACTACCTGCTACGAAAGATATGAATACAACTGATTGAATTGCATTTGGCTTTTATGCTGAATCTGAGTACAGAATACTAATGTAATCATAAAGGTGCTGCAACTACAGCCATTTGTCAGTTTTGAAGCTCTGCTCACAGTCAGACTGGAAGGACAGTAATAGAAATATTTTCCAAACCCTGCTCCCTTCTGGTCTGCTCTTACTGTAGTTTTGTGCCTAACAATTATGGCTCTGATTTTAAATTTTAGTTCCTTTTAAAATGATACATTATTTCATTTTATCTTCCATTGAGCTAAAGCAAAAGACCAAAGTTGCACACTTAAGTCATGAATTGCCAAAGTGAAACATGATTAACATTATCACTTTCACCCTGTGGATATGACCTAGTCATGCAAATCAGTTGACTTTCATCCCATAGGTTATAGGAAGCCTATCTTGTTAGGTTATTTCTTTCCAAAAAATTAAAAACAGTTTTCTCTTCCCACTAAAACTACTGAGATATTAAAGATTATCCCCTGTTTTAATCAAACATAAAATATTTTTGTGCATTCTAATCAAGCTTCAGTCTTTAGTTTTCTAATGTCTACTTGGAATATTCTAGTGGACTATTTTAAAGGGGTTTAATCTCTTTTGTTCACCTTCTTTATTAAAAGAGAGCATAGTTATAATAAATAGTCATAATACAGCTTTAAAAGTCTTAATTTTTTTAGTGGAGAATAATTTGAAGTGCTGTCACAGATGATATGTTTATGCTCTTCAGTTTGTCTTTTATCTATTAGCATCCTAGAGAGGACTGATCTTATTTACATCTAATTTTGGATAACAGAACATCTTTTCATTATTTCATGTTCTTTTCAATATTATTACTCAGGGAAAATCATAAATATTTTTCTTCTTACTTACACTCACTGCCTTTCCTTTAAAATCTCTCCTTTTGTCCTTACTTTTATAATTCCTTTTAATTTATGTATGCTCATTGGTAGGCTACAAATTAACTCAATAGGAAAAAAAATAAAAAATATATATATATATAAAAGACATGAGTGCCATTAGGGAAAGCTCATTGAAAAGCTATGCATAAAATGCAGTGGTAGTCAAAGCAAACAGAATGATAGCATGAATAAAGAATGGTTTCATGATAATATCAAAAGAATTACCATGCCGTTTTATAAATAGATTGTAAACTTTCACCCACAGTGCTGTTTTTAGCCTGTACCCAGTGAACTCACTGCAAACGTATCTCCTGATTCCAACAGGGATTGTTGGAAATGTCCAACCCCACCCCCAACAGAGGGACGATTTCATTCAGAGAGGGCTCTGAACAGGAGTGTCAGCCAGGAGAGCGCCTTTCCTCCCTTCCCTCTCACTGGTCCATCAATGATGAGGTAGAATTCTGGCCAGACTAGAGGAAGGTGAACAAAAACATACAGAGAGGTGACTGGTACTTTTTTACAGTATTACACTATCTTTTCATGACCGTAGGATTCAATAGAGTTATGTAAAATAATAAATAAATAAGTAGTGGTAGCACACATTCATATAGAATGCTTTCCCCTTGTTTGTCCTACATGTATATATTTTCTAAAACAATGTTCCTCCATTTTAAATCTGCTCGTTATAACATTGGTTATAGTCCTAGATCAAAATCCATACAACATGTTTATGACTCTCTAGAATCCGTTTGCTTAGACTTTACATTTTGGGGGAGGAAGCTGAGTGAATCGAAACAAAAAGCAATGACCCTTCTGCTTTCCGTATTGCAGTGTGATAAACATTTTGAAGCATATGCTATGGAACAGATGCAAAAAAAAAAAAAAAAAAGTAGCTTAAATAAATTGTGCTGGCATCCGCGGTAGTATAATCATCTGAAACTGTCACATTAATGGTTCCAGCTTATCCTGCAAAAGCAAAAATGTGATAAAAATAGCCAGAACAAGCAAACACTTACTGGAACAGTAATTCAGTGTATGGAAGTGATTGTTTGAATACTTCACTTACACAGCGTATCAGTTAGTATTGGCACTAAAACAGATAGTAAAACACTAAGGCTTGACTAAGAAGGATTCCATAATTCCTTCAAAATAATATCCCTTCCCTAGAGGCTACAGCCTTTTGTGTAATTTGTACCAGCACAGATTGACTGCCAGAATCAGTTAAACAGCAGAACCCCCAAATGTATACACTTATGCTCCTTGCAAAATGTTTATAGAAATCAACAGACTTACAGTCAATTGCTGTCAGATAACCATATTCTAACGCTGAGGAATCTTTTTCACTTTATGCATTGTTTGGCTTGGATTATATAATGCAAAGGGAAACAAATTTGGGCTTACTTTTAATAATGTTAGTTAAAAGTGGACCAACCCTATTGTGAAGAAGGCAACCAAAAGAAGCAATGCAGTCCTGGTCTGTATTTCTTTCTTGCCTTCACAATTATTACTCATCTCTATCTTCTAAATAGGTTTGGGAACATTATAAAGATAATTTACTATCGAGCATGGCAGTAAATGAAAAGAATAATTTACTGCTCAGCACACACCTCCAATTTCAGAAAGATAAAATGAAGGGGGGAAAAATCTTATTGGCTGTGTAACTAATTATTTATATGTCTCATTAAAAGCTCAACCTTCTACTCACTGCAGCTATATGATTCATCACTCCCGGCTTCAACTACCACCCACTGCTTTGCCCTTCCTCAGCTTTAGATGTTGCAAAAGGTAGTTTTGTAAAGACAGCTGGATGTGTACATATTTATTGTAAACCGACTGGTTAAGAAATAAATCTGTTCATAGCTGCAGTGCATGGTGTTATCATCACAATCACTTGCTCCATATCTTTACTTCTTTTCTATTTCTTCTTCGTGCTACAGAAAATGCATGAGTGAGATTCCACTCCCTTTTCTTTTTCTCCACAACTGACTAATAGCTGTGAGTATTCAGGGGGAAAAATGGTACTTAAACTGTTCGTTTTGAGGTAAATTAGATTGTGATATTTCTATTTTATACCAGAAAACAAGTTCCAAGCGCAACAAAATACAGTTAAACTAAAGGAAAAACACAAATATTAGAAATGTTGGCATGATAATGCCATTATCTTATCACAACCTTAGATAAAGCATGCAACAACAGAGAAATTTGAATCAGAAAAGTAGTCAGAACGTTGCAGCATTTGCAAAAGAAATGTCACGAGTTCATAAATCCACTCTCAGCTGCTGTGTTAGAGTGGATTCAAATAACAATAGTTGCAGAGAACTGCATTATCACGTTACCCACTTCTACCTGTTTAAACGTAATGCAGGAAAAGTAATACCTTCTCCTATTTACAATGCAGCAAATGAAAGGGCAGAATGTTCCTGTTTCCTGTGGAACTGACTGACCCTTGTTCTCCAGGAGAACAGTTTGTTGCTAATAGGAAAAATAAACAACAGATGGCCTGGAGGGACTTTTTTTTTTTTTTTACTTTTTCTTTTAATGGGTTTTTACTTAACAGAAATCTGTAGCTTAAAGTAGGTCATTGTTAGCTGGGGGTAGAGAACTACAATAGTTCTTAGCAGTTTAGATTAATTGGTGAGAAAGACCACCAGCCTTGGTTGCCTAAGGAAAATTTAATTTTTTAAGGAAAATATTGGAGATTAAGTTCTTTGTTTTAGCAGAATTTTCACCCGTTCTGTTCTGCATGTTTTGTTTTCTGATGAAGAGAACATAAATTCTAGTTTTATGTGTTTCTTTGTTGGCTTTTTGTTTGTCTAAGCTCTAGGATAGAAAAGTACCAATCATCTAATACCAAAAATGCAGAAAATCAGTGCAACTTGCTACCATAACTGTTTTCCATCCCTTGTTTTAATACTTTAAACACATTTCTTGCCTGTATTTTAAGGTGTGCGTGTTTGAAAGAAAACAGGTTTTCTTTTAAGGGATAAACCCAAGACATTAAGATACGGGGTAGGGTTGGGAGCCATGAATTGATAACTGTAGTGAAATATTGCGAATATAATTTAGACAGCATAACACAACATTCAAGATAGCTCCAAATCCTTTTCTTTGTGTGGATGGACCAGGAATCAATCAAAATCTGCAGAATGTTTTCCAGCACATAATTTCATATTTCAAACTTACTAAAGCTTTCTGATGTAGAGAGAGGACAGCAAGTAAACTAAGACTTTTTTGCCACCAGTGATCTCATCTCTGAACTTTAAGAATCTTTTTCATTATTTTTTTTTTTATTATTATTTTTTGTGGTACTGAAAGCCAAAGGAAGCACAGCTTCTGACTGCAGCCAGAAGATATAGCTTCCCAATAACCTGTGTGGCTAACTTCTGTACTAGCTCATATGTCACCACCGAAGCTTAATGTAGACATATCTCTTGAACTTGGAAGCTACAAAGTTCAAAAGAGAAGAGAAATGGAAATAGAGTAGTGATAAGTTGTTATGAGGGTGTCTGGGAAATTGCAATATAGCAAATCTTAANAAAAAAAAAAAAAAAAAAGGCAAAAAATAAATGGGAGAAAAGGGACACAGCAGAGAGCACCCAAAAAAAGAGAAAAAGAGTAGTCCTGCAGTGGACTGGAAAGTGAAAACACTGTAACAAGCGGGTCTGGGAATAAAACTGCTTTACTCAGGAGAGAATCCAGAGTTCAAAATGAAAAGAAGAAAGGAAAAAAAAAAAAAAAGGATGAGCCAAAGCAGTCTGGTCTGTCACACACATTGTTCCAGCTGATGGGTAAAATTGTTGTATTGTAGA
>VZRU01021055.1:58730-129276 GCA_013398155.1 Pedionomus torquatus | reverse complement strand
AAAAAAAAAAAAAAAAAAGTGAAGAGAACAGAGAAAGATGAAAACAAAATGTATGGAGGAAAATCTTATAACTATCCAACAATTCTTCACCCAAAGGAAATGATTCTTAGTGCAAAGACTTTAATTTGAAACCACTTCTTCACCACAGAGATGGGTAATTAAGAGGGCCAGGGTTCCCTTAGCAGCACCAAGGAAGGCTAAAACCTGCAGACAGAGCAGGTAAAAAACAGGGAGGGACAGTCTGAGCTTAGTCTGAAAGGACCCTTACACCTCAGCAAGAACAAGAGCAACCCAGAGATGGATCAGAAGCAAAGAATGTGTAGTTATTAAAAAGAGCGGCAGCAGAGCATTTGGCTGGGTATTCGTACTGATTAGTGCATAGAGATAGGACAAGGGGTAATGGTTTTAAACTGGAAGAGGGGAGATTTAGATTGGATATTAGGAAAAAATTCTTTCCTGTGAGGGTGGTGAGGCACTGGAAAAGGCTGCCCAGGGAGGTTGTGGATGCCCCATCCCTGGAAGTATTTAAGGCCAGGCTTGAGAGGGCTTTGAGCAACCTGGTCTAGTGGGAGGTGTCCCTTGCCATGGCAGGGGGGTTGGAACTCAATGATCTTCAAGGTCCTTTCCAACTCTAACCACTCTATGATTCTATGATTATGAGGGAGCAGAGGACAGCTCTGCTGGAAACCTGGTTTTTCTCTATAGCGATTTCTCACCTTTGAACAGTTTCTAATCCTTTACCCCTGGTGCTAGAGCAGAGGTGAGAGCACAAGTACTGATAACATTAATTCTGTTTCTCATATCTAAGAAAGAGACAGTGATGACAAATACATACTAGCATATAGAGTGAAAATAATAATCTGTCTAAATTTGGTGGTAACTACACTGGAAAGAATAAACCCAAAGACAATGACGAAAAGAAAGGGGAAGGGTGTAATACAAAAAATAATAGATTCGTTGATCTGTTAAAATATATCTTAATGTTCATCTGTATTAAAATTACAAGACTTCAATTTTTTTTTTCTGATTCAAACCAGTTAGTGTTTACTAATTGAGGTAAAAAGAGTTTAATGGGAATTCATATTAAAATGTGTTCTTAGTTTGCAGAAATGCAAATGTATACATAAATAGGATTTTTCCCCCTTAAAAGAACCCAACAGAATGTTGCAAGTGATTGCCAGTTCAATATGCTGAAGCAAAGAATAATAAATATTTCTATGATGTTTAACCTATGAGATTAAACTATAAGAGTAATGATATAAAATTTACAGGATGATTTATAAGTGAAATGTCATTAGAATATGCACACAGACTTACCTGGATAAGATCAAAAAGCAGTGGCAGTGGGTGGAGATTGTTATGCATCAAGGTGTTTTTAATTTGATGAGAACTACAATTCATCAAAGAAGAGGTAATAGTGGGATTATTTGTTGAAGGAATCTTTTTCCCATTTCTATCTCCCTCTTTCTGTTTCTTCAAAGTTTCCTTGGAAGATAGGTGTAAGAATCTTTTGGGATAGAAAAGAAGGTGAAAAAAATGAGAATGAATGAATGAGAACAGACCCTTGTACAACCATACTATTCATAAAAGCTTTAAAGAAATAATTCAAGGTCAACATGCCCTGGAACAGTGTACACTATTGAAGTATGTCTCAGTAGTATTTAATGTAATGGTGCAGATATAACCAAGGAAAAGACAGGGAAGTTTTCTTCTTGTAGCTCTGATTTTATTGAAGAAGTGACATTCCTGTTTATGAAAATTATAAAATAGTAATCATCGTTTACAGAACTTCTAGAGGCAGAGGAGCAAACAGCACTAATTAAAATCTGTGAAGAGCTGTTTTCCTCTAGCAACAATTGAGTTGTTGACTTATTTCAACAATTACCACTATAATAAATAAAGTTTGATGATCAATACTATGTAATAAACTTATTCGTGTAAACACAAGCAGAAATGTGGACAGTGAGAAAAAAAGGAATGTTTAACTGAGACGAGTTGTGATTCAGAGGCCTGTGGGCTGTGCATATTTTTTAATTACCTACCCACATATGAAACTTTTGCCTTGATAGAAACAGAATGGAAGGAAATGCTGAAAGGGTTTTTATTTTCTCAACATACAGCAGCTCGAGTGAAGCAGGAACAGATAAACTATTGACTTTCCTAGTGTAATTTAAAACAATATTAAAAATTTAAAATTATCTTCAAGACAAGAAAGAACAGTGGCTATACCTGTGTAGTATATGCTTCATATCAGAAAGAAATCAGTGTAATTCAAAATCTTCTATTGCTAACCAATGCCATGGATAAAGGATCAGTCACTCAATTGACTCACACTTTCTCTTATAGCAGTAGGTTTACTCTTCTTAGGCTTCAGTATTGAATACATATTTTTAAAAAAGTTAAATTTCTAAAGTTTTCTTTTAAAAAGGCATTTAGAGGCATCCATTTTTAAGATGTTGGTCCAAAATGAAACAGAAGTTGAATATCTAGGTATGTTTGGAGACTGAGCTCCACAGTCCTGAAAAAGTAAGCTAATATAACCAAACTCTTAGTAATAGAAACAGTTGGGTTGGTGTGGCAATACTCAGGTTAAATCATTAAAGTGTACATCAAAATAGCAATTCAGCTTCTTGAGAAGAGTCCCATGTATAAAAACATACCTCTTTACATGCACATGAGAAGAAAACCACACAAGCAGACCAAGGTGGTACAATTCCTTTGGTCAGGTGTGGTCTGAATGTCTAGAAAATGAAGACCTCTGGAGGCTGTTGCTGATGGAAAAGGCAGTGTAGGTGCAGCCTGTGTTTACCAGCTGGTTCCGTATCTCAAAGGTGCTTACAATTGCTCTAACTTGGGGCTGAGCAACTTCAATTCATGGTTTCCCCGAGAACCTATTCAGTGACAGTTCCACTGAAAGCTTTGCAATTTGGTGAAATAAATTCTATGGGGCTTTGCGGAGTCGTACGGACACTTGAAGAGACAAGCTTAGAGGAATTTGGAAATAGCACCTAAACACACAGTTCCATTGGAAATTTGGCATATAGGGAGCGTTATAGTGCCCATACAATAGGGCATAAAATGGGAAACAGTCAGAAATTAAATATTCAATTGCAAGAACAAAGGCAGCAATCTCATGTGGGGAGAGCAGTGAAGGTGCTTATATTCATTCAGTACTGATTTTAGGTTCTAGTGCTCTTTAAGCAACAGATTTGGCTCTGGAAAAGTTGAGCCAAATTCCCACTTAAATTCCTTTGCAGTCCTAAGATTTACTGGGAGAGCCATCTAGATTCCATCCAGATCACTAAAAGTCATGACTAAGTAGAAGTTTTGAATTTAACGATTTGTGTTTTGTTGTTGTTGCCACTTATATAAAATTTACCCAAAGTCTTGGCCACTTTAAGAAGCACATTGCACTCAATCAGATTTCTAATAGGAACATTTTTAATAGGAACATTTATACAGCCTTCAGCTTAAAACTATTTTAAGAAATTTCATTGCATTCAGTTTTTCTCCAGTAAAACTAAATTAGACTGTTAACATTTATTGCTATTTTCCCCTATTACTTAAAATGACCTAAAAAGAACATATAAAACATTAAATGGAGACCAGAGGCATTCTAACAAATTATCTTATTACCCATATTTTTTTCCTAACTCTCTAAACCTTCTGGGTGACTGGGTTGTACTTCTGTGCTGTTTGTATATCTTTTGAGTCTATGCATTGCATAAACCAAGACAGATTGACACCATATAGGAAGGGTGTAAGATCTCACAGTTCGGCTTTGGCTCTACGTATATAAGTAGTTTCCTAAACTACCCGACTATGTTAAAACACCCACAAATTTAGCCTGTGGTCCAACGAAATCCTGCTACAGGCTACAGTTCCTATGTTGCTACCCATCCAAATTCTGATGTGCCTCACTCAGCACTTTCCAGGCACGCTACACATTAGACACTACTCAAATTTTTGTGCACTGCTAAAAAAAAAGAGGGACAAATTGCCCTCCAACTGAAATCCATGGAAGACGTCGATCAGCTTCAGTGAAGCCCCTATCCAATCCTCAGCCTTATTTTATATATGAGGCCATAGGAAAACCTGTAGGCCCTCTTTAAAATGTATGAAGTTTGTTGCTAATTGCAGCCTTTGGTTATGTGCTGCATGCTTGTTAGCTGCTGTTTCAGCTCATAAAGCAAGGAAAGGAATGCAATATAGCCACCAGGAAAAAGGGGAATACCAGGGAAACGGGGTGGGAAACAAACTAGTGAGCAGGGGAAAGAAACCACGAGCACAAGAAAAACTAAATGAGCAAAGGGAAAGGAGACCATCAAGACCCAAGACTTAAATCGTTACCAGAAAATGGAAACAGGATCATGTGTCTGGTTTGCTACTTTGACCATCAGCCATCCAAACCCCATAGTTAACAGGAAATACAGACCTGTATCCCAAAAATACCTAAGGTTAAACTTGTCAACTCTTCTCGGCTTAAAAACAATATGTACCACAATGAGGTTTCACTTATACAACAGGGATTGCAATTAGCTTAGTAATATAGTTCTCTCATCAATGCTCAGCTGACAAAAAAGACAAAACCTAAGGAATATGTAGAAAAGGAATTGAGCACAAAGGAAAACTCTGAGTCAACAGTAGGATTGTGTTTAATAATCCTTAATTAAATCAGGAACTTACTGGTACAGGGCATTTCAAAGATGAAAAGGGCTATATTGACCCAAAGAGAAATCAATGCATACAGAAAAAATCCACACAATGTTAAATGAAAATGATTGTTTGTATACTGTCTTCATCTTCTGAAGTTCCTACCCTTGAGTGCTGGACCCAAATGATATAGATAATTCAAAATATTTCAGTCTCTAATATAAATATCAAAAAAAAGAGGATTGGGGCTGGGAGAGGGGGTGTCTGAAATGTTCAAGTATCTGATCTTTTCCTGTTATGTACCAACTTTGCATCTTCCCGAGAGACCACAACAGTGTTTGTATTAACACTTAGTACCATTGGTCCTGGGTTTTTGTATAATATTATCATGTATTATTTACTATTTATTATTTATGCCTGTATGAAGGACTCTTCCCCAAAGACCTTCTCATTTGAACATCCTAAATACTTTGACAATGATTTGACAATAGCAGATTTTCTATATGCAAGGGAGAATGTTTATGGTTCTTGAATGAGCCATTTTCTAGAAATTGTCCTAGAAAAAGAATCAGCATCTGCTGTGTGTCCTTAACGGAGGTGACACAAGTACTTTCAGAAAGCTGTTGGCCATGTCTTCCAGCATTTCTGGACAACATTACCTAATGGTAGCCTGTAATATTTCACCCTGTTCTGGAAACAAGACATCAACAAATGACAGTATTTATTGCCATTTCAGTACCTCTGTGATCTCTAGGAACCCTCCATGTACTCTTGGGGATTTTAAATGTTTCCCAACAAAATATGAAATTCTGCAAGCAATGTTGTTAATATGCCAGTGCATAAGATTTTATTTATATTATACAAACTAAAATAAACCCTGAGTAGAGCTACAGAAAAAAAAAAAAAAAGGCAATGGGACTTATTTACAAGTAAATCACATCAAATTTGTGCTGAGATGGGCTGCTTGCCTATTTAAAAGTTCTTTGGGTAATTTCTGAGCTGATAAGTAACACTTTCGAACATGATATATCATATATTTATACCTTTAATCCATTTTGACATGACATTGAAGGTACCTATTCCTTTGTCCAATCTTTCATTATACGTGTTCTTTCTGTTGACAATAGTTACTTATCATAAGTTCATGTTTGACATATTTAGTGAACAGATCTATAGCTTCCATGCTTGCAAATTTGCCTCTAATCCCCAGCTCATGACAATTTCAATTTAGCATTTTATTGCAATTTTCAACACACTACACAGGAAAGAAAAGTTTAAAATTGTGTGACGTGAGCAAAACTGTCTCATTTAAAGTGGATCCTTTTCTTTCTTTTTTTTTTTTTTCTTTCCTTTTGCTTTTTTTTCCCCCAAAATGGACTGGAGCAATACTTGACAGTTTAGTTTAAGACCCATCCTAGCCATGACCATCATGTTAGTCTGAGACTATAAATGTTTGTTTTCCCTCCCAAGTCAGTTCTGTTGTGCTGTTACACCGCAAGAATGAATCAGAGCCAAAATATCATCTATTCTTGGGTCCCTCCTTATATCTTATGTATTAATATCTTCTCACCAGTGCAGCATAGATCATTCCAAATATTTCAGTCTCTAAGTATCTGTTATATTAGATACTAATTCGTCCTTACTTTCCTACACAATGTAGCCATCACAGGGTATCACTGTAATTAAATGGCAAAAAAAAAAAAAAAAAGAGATGCTTTTCTCTGTTTAGCAAGTGTAACCCATTGCTGAGGATTTTAAGGTATGGTGGAGGAAGCCCAGCAGTAGATACACTTCCCAACCTTTTGCTGTAGTTCCATTGTTTGAGGAGTGCATGGGACTGGTTTAAGTCAGTTTGATTCCCGTAAGAAGCAAAGTGATTTTTTTCAGCAGCTCTTTCAACTATAAAACCAAAGCCTACATTGTTCAGGTTGAAGCTGTGAAAGATGCCTGTATTCACATCACCTGATATACCGTTACTGGCCCTTGCTGGAGCTATGGAGATCTCAGGAGACAAGGAAATTGGAGGAGTAACACACTGTTTATCGCTGTTACCTGAGCATCAGCTTATTATACTGATCTCCACTACCAGTAACAGCCACAAAAATTTAGCTGTTACTCACTCCAAGTCCTCAACATCACTGAATATCTGAAAGGAAAAGGGAAGGAGTATGGCCAATAACAGCAAACTGAAATAACATTTTCAGGAGAAAATATGTTGGAAGGGTAAGCAGAGACCCAGCCATCCTTACAGAATGGGTTGTAAACATAAAGAAATATTTCACTGCTGTGAAGCAGAAAGTTCTGCAGATTTCTTAGAAGATGGAGTCTACTCCCTTCCTCTCTCCTTCTCCATCCCGCATCTGTTAAGTATTAAGTTTTACGGACATGGAAACAGAACCAAGGCTTTTAATGAATTGTTTTCTCTTTGAATTTTTTGTTAGGGAATATTAGATGTTTCCATTATCCTGTCCACTTGGGTAGGTTAATTTTAATCTATGTGATAGTCACCTATAAATTACATAGCTACTTCTTGACCCAGGCTTGTACCGACATCCTCTCTTGCCCAGAGGTTTCTACAGTGGAGAAGCACAGGCGCAGAGGCACGCTGAGCAAGCAACGATTCACAGGGATACTGCTGCCCACCCCTGCTCAGGGTACCCCCACAGTACTGACTGTGGTGCCACTAAAGCTACATGATTAGATCCTGCCACTGTGCTCACAAGCAATGACTCAGTTTTGGTCCTGGAAGGACAGAATGCTCCTCCACTCAGGTTTATTAGGTGTGCCAAGAGACTGATGATGTGGTGCTCTCTCTAGACCCCAAACTGGATTTAACTGAGATTTTCTCTACAAAGGACACTACTGTACTATATATGGATTTGCAGTTTCACAGCACTTAAGAGCTCCGACTTATCCCGCTTTCCTTAACTGGAAATAACTGAACTTTGTAAAAACAGATTTTTAAAAATCCCATACTTACTGCATAATATAATTTTATTTATACACTGAACAATTGTTTTCACACATACCATTAATTTCTTAGTTTCATATATTATTCCAAGCTTACATTTGCCCTGCTGAGATAATTTAGGGGTTGTCTTTTTTTTTTTTCCTTGTATTTATTTCTGCAGTAGAAAAATTAAATTAATAACTTTTTGTCTAAGGAGTACTGCACAGTTGTCTATTTATACATGACAGTATTGATTTTCACTGGGTTTTAACACCTCGGTTTAGTGCCTTGTGTGTAGAGTAATGATAGTGAAATTCATATGAGTTTATTATTATTATTGCTACTACTACATCTTCAGGGACAATATGGTATGGGGTTCACTAGTTCAGGAAATGATATAGTGAATATCTTGCACTGATTTGAATTCATTACAGAGTTCATAAATCTGATTTTTCATGTAAGAAGAGAGAACCCGTTATTTTACCGTTCAGGAAAACTATAAGGAAACAAGTAAGTTGAAAATAGAACTAGGCAAATAATTTCTAACAAGCTACTTGTCTGGTTTTGTTCTGCAAAATGTTGAGAAAGGGATTGTAAAGTCTTTCAAAAATTAAGTCTTCTGACACTTCTTCAAGATGTCTTTAGAGATCTGAATTATATATGAAGAAGATTGCAAGCAATGCAACTCGTGTGCCAGGTTATGGAGCTAAACTAGAACCTGTAATACAGTCAATAAACTTCTCTCTCTGTGAACTGACAAAATGTCAGAGGAGCAGCTCATGAGAAAGACTACAAACACAAGTCCTTACTAGTCCATCTAGGCCTTAGCAACAAGCCTAACAGTCTGGAGGTGTGTTTCGAACACATGAAAATAAGAAAACAAAGAATGCAGATATTTTAGGAAGATACAATAATGAGAGGGATGATATGCTACATTTCTTACCTTGTGCTTCAGGCATCTTCAGAGATGGTCCTAGTGCTGAATTTGTCTGATCTTAAAAAGGGTAAAAGATTAATAATGCCAGTGATCCCATAACATAGTTCAAAGTACACATAGAAGAAGTGCTTTTGTGCTTGTCTGGGTTTTATTCCAACTCTTTTAGCAGTATCAAAACATGTGTAGCTGTTACCTGAAATGTCTTGCACGTGGCAAGACCAGCATCTAAGAAATATATCTCCTACTACTCGTTTTGACATAGTAGACTATTTTTAGTAGCTCAAAATGTACATAATATTTTCATTTGCTAAACCATCTGTTTACAACTAAATATTATAACTGATTCACATTTTGCAATATGATATTCAAAGCAACTGTATAAAATGTATTTTAACAATTGTTAACCAAAATTGGTTAAAGTTAATGGAAAGTATAAGTATTTGTTGTCTGAACAGAAAATCAGTCATAGAATAAGGTCATAGAATAACATCACGTTGTCAAACCAAATATTCAGAGACATCCGTATCAGAATAAAGTTGGGGTTTTTTTATGTTGGTTTGTATTGCCATGGAGATATAAAGATCACCTGTAGAACAGATTGAATTCTGTGTTGGTTACTAAATGAAAGCCAGGAGTAAAACTTGACTGTCTTCAGGCTCTTCCTGCATCTCCTAAAAGTTGTCTGAAAGTTGGAGGTTTTTTTAAAGACTTTGAACTTTTTACAGAATAGTTATTTCCTATACTAAAATGTGTATCTAGTTTAATAAGTATCTAAATAGAATCTAACCATGTCTAGTAGTGTAAGGAGAATTTAAGAAACTGACAAATAATCAATGGTCAATCAAATGAGGTAAACCTTAAAGTTATTTGATAAGAAAAATAGGGTAAACTTCTTCATACTAAAGTAGAATTGGTCACTAGAATAGCGATAATTTAAATTCACTGAAGCTGTTTTGTATCTCAGCCTGGAACACTGAGTCATTCTTATCACTCAACACTTCCTTTGGTTTGCATTAAACTTCTAAATTATTTCATTTGGCATGCTAACAGATGATATAGCAACTTCTGGATCTAGCATGTTGGTCAGCTAGGTTAATTTTTCAGGATGTGAAACTTTATGCTGCTCAGGGAAAGAATTTAAACAGTGCATTCTACCCTTAATGTTTGTGTGCAATTCCCCAAAAGAATAGCCAGGAATATTTTTTCTAAAACATTTGTCAGGATTATCTACAGTCAAATATTAGGTTCTGAATATTTTTACTGTGAATATAAGGTGTGCTATTTTTTTTTTTTTCTTTCTGCAAAGTCTAATTAGGGTATTAAATCATGCTCTGCAAAGGAATTGATAAATACCTTCCGATTCTGCACCATTTACCTTGCTTGTTTCATAAATAAAAAGAAAACTCTAATGATAGTACATAGAGACAGGAAAAAATGTATTTCTTTCTAATGGATCTAATTTATACTATGCATACAGCATTTTCCTTGACCCCCAGAAAACTACTCATGAATAAATATGAGCTACTTCCCATATAGACACGTGAACAAACAGACAAAAGACAGATAAATCAATACAATGTCAACATGCAAGAACAAGTTCATACTAGTAACAGTGACCACAGGCAATTACACTTTTTCAGTGTTGTTTTTAAATGCTTTCAAAAAGATTTCAATATATTTTAAACGCATTAATTGAATTCTTGAAATACCTTGCTTCAAAGCAGCATTAACCCTATTAAAGTGTGGCAAGTTGAAACAGAGACTAAGGGAAAGGAGATCATTTCGTTTATTTCTACTTCAAGCACATTTCAATAAGTAAAGAGTTAACAAAATGTTTTCTTTTTATATATATAATTTCTTAATATATCTAATTTCTTTTCATGTAATCTGTAGGATGCATATTCATCATCCTGTCCCTTCTTCCCCTTTGTATCCCAACCTTTACAGAAACCGTATGTCACAAATGCAGTTCCTGGGACAGAATCAGGAGAGCAATTTGAGGATGAATAGGTCATCAACTTTTATTCTATCCAATGCGACTCTGGGCCATTTATGCCTTATAGAATGTATTTGGTATTCAAGTTATCAATTTTGAATACAGCACAAATAGGTCATGTATATATATATATGTATATAAAAACATACACCTATGTATTCCTAGCTTTCTTTCCAATATATGTATTCTACAGAATTTGCTTTGCCAAATGCTACTTAATAGTGTCTGAACCCTATTTCTGTGATAACTCTTCTCTGTTCGGCTGCCTTTAAACAAAAGCGACTGAACAAAGTGGTCAAACCAATTTGTGAGCAATTAAACTGACCGCAGTGTTACTTTCTCAGCTCCAGAGCACCGTCTGATGCTGACTGTGGGTTGGGCTGTTTCATAAGCATAAAATGATGATCCTTCTGTGAATTTTTTTCCTTCTGCAACAATTCTGCTCTTTGCAGCAGCTGCTGAAAGGTCTAAACAGGACAGAAGAATAGAGAGGACGAGAGCTGACACCAGTTGTTCCGGAAAAGTCAGAATACAGCGCAGCTCCAGGTACTGGAAACTGGAAAGCAAAGGATAAATTCTGTTCTGGGGAGAGATGAAATCCTATGAATTTTTAATAAGATTTGTTGTTGTGGAGTTCAAGATTTTCTCACTTTTGCGGTGAACAAGAACCTGTCTGTGCCAATGATACTCGAAAGCAATCCTCTTTGCTTAGCAGACACTTCTCCTAAGTAAAACTTACACTCCTGTGGTGCATGTATATATCTCCTGGAATTTTTTCATTCAAGACATTATGTCATATTATGATAAGTGTTTCCAGATATCAATTTCCTTTTGCCAGATAAAACAAAGAGATTGAACTTCCCCAATGAAAAAAAAGAAAAGCCACCCACTCAATATACCACGCAGTTCCAGGGCTGGGAGTGTTTATAGCCAAAACTGTTCTTTCTGATGGAAAATGGAGCTCTATGGAGAGCTACGCTGTGACCAGACACTGAGTAGAAACACGCCTTTTGTTACTTAACCAGACACCATGGTCTCTTCTTCGGTTTAATTCCAAATTATTTTTGTTAAGATACTGTGTAAACGCAAAAGTTGGGGTTTTAATGTCTAAAGTGAACCACATTTTTTTCTTGAGTTGACAACTACCCCCTGGTATGCCCTATTTGCAGGAAGTTCTTAATGTTAGTTAAACTGAACTTAGGTTCAGTTAGAGATACCAGGAATAAATGCAGCCACATCGTTTGCAGGACTGTGCCACACGGAGATATTCTGCATCCCATGATACGGCACCAAGAGCTGAAAAATAGGTCCTCACTGGTGTCCATCAAGCCATCTTAAGCAAACTACGGCTCTCTTTACCTCTTAGCCATTGTTAATAGTTTCTGCCCGGTGTTATGTCCCAGGTGGAAATGACAGGATGGAACAAATAGAGACTTCTTAAAATTTTCTGCCTTCATGTTATTCTTTTTCTACTTTCATATCTTTTTACAAGCTGGAGGAAGTTTCACCTGTGCGCAGGCAGAATGGGTGTACCTGTTTGTTATAATAGTTTCCTCAAATCACCAGCAATTTAACGTGGTATTTATTTATAATTTGCTCAGCCCTGATGTGCAAACGTGTAAAATCATTCCCAAGCTCATCGTCTTGCTGGCTCTCACCTGAGGCTACGGACAGGCTCAAAGCTTTTACAACCTGCAGAACAGAAGGCTCCCGGCATCAGTCTCCAAAGATGCGGGAAAGCACTGGAAGTTAGCTGGACTGCAGTCCTCCTCTTGGAAAAATACCTTGTACAACTTCTGCCCTCGTAGCCATAGCAGCGAACTGAAGTGTCCTATAATGATGCCAAAGCTGTGCCTCGTTCAGCCTGGCTCAGCTGTGAGCAGCAGCAGAGAAACTACTTCCCCTGAAAGCAAGCATGTATGACTTGAGCATAGATAAATCCTTACTCTTAAATCTTCTTTCAAAGCATGCCTTACTGATACCTTTGTCTTCCAGGTAAGGTTAACCTCCAGAATTTTATAATTTTTCTTAAGAAGTTGTAACGACAAAAATAGCAACAGGTTGCTCTACCTTGCTGTGGATTTTCTTATTGCTGGCAATTGTGAGCCCTTCAAGTCTCACTGAGGGTTTCATTTATAGAACAAAACTGGCAATGTACAAGATTTTGATCAGTTTTTGCCTAATCCTCCATTGGCTTTTTTTTTTATTCCAATTAAAATTCTTCTAAAGAGCTGGAACTTTCTATTTTTCTTTCCATAATTAGTTAGGAAAATATTCTGACAGCCTGGCTGTTACTGTGGCCTGACTGCTAAGAAACAAACACTGAAGCAAGGGAGAACAGACACTATTTTACTTAACACTTATAACCACAGGTCTTGTAGAAATGCACATTTGCAAAAACACGTTCTGAAGGGCATTTCAGAATTATCTGGGCTGCTAAAATAAATGAGATGCTATAAACAAACAAGCGCAGCAATTTATTTAAAAGTTAGCCCACCAAAATATTGCTGCACAAAAAAAAAAAAAAATTCTCCTTCTTTGACTTTTTCCCAGATCCATTTTAAATTTTCATTCCAGACAGTTTTGAGACCAGTGTTTGAATCGTACTTAAGTTTCTAGTTCATTTATATTTGAGATAGCACAGGCTAAGCAAGTAAATAAATAAATAAATAAATAAGAAAAAAATCTCCATGAAATGGCTAAAATTTCATCCAGCTCTGTGCATCATCAGATTTACCGAGGTGCACTCTGAACTGGGAGTGGGCACACTGGAAATTCTAATTCACAGGAGGAAGTCAGGTGAATTATAATCTCTGCCAGTAAGACAGATTGAACAAAACGGCTGTTGTGGTTTTGTATTATGGCCTTTCAGCTAGGGAAATCTGCCCTGAAAAATAATAATACCCTCTGGGATATAAGCAGAGCGCTAGTACTCTCCGATTCTTTAGTCAAAGTACCAAACAAACATAAATTCACTGTGTCTGCTTCTTGCCTACTTAAATTATGTTTCTCTTTCAAAGTTAATAATTCCTTCAAAAAAATTATAAGAGACAGAGACACACACCCCACTTATCCTGAGTTTAGATATTTTAGTTTTAACATCACATTTTTCAACTGAGTGACTAACCATCTGTGTATAAATCTCTCAGGAGGAAAGCCATTCACAAAAAAAAAACAACGTAATTTAAACTTTCTCAGACTTAGGAGTGGGCACCTACTATTTTGCCTGGCATGCAATTTGCTTTTCTGGTTCTAAAATACTCTTAACCTCCCCTGTATCTGTGCTCTATTGTCCAGCACTATATACTTCTCTTTCTCATTTAGTCTCTCTTCCATTTTTCTTCAGGAAAGATTAAAACCACAAATTACTCCTGCCTTATCACATTGAACCATATTTTATGGACGGGGCAAGATTTGGCCTATAATGTCAACTGGCACATAAAGCAAATGGGATGTCATTTGTAGGTTTATCTCAAAGATTTGTAGGGATATTTTCAAATTGCTACTGGCAGCATAGATTTCTAATTTGTTTTCTGTTAAGGAAACTGCCCACCATTTCTTTAGAAGACTTTCTGATTATCAAAACCTTGGTGAATATCACCCATTTTCCCTTTAAAATTGTTGAAATAGTAAGAAGCAACAGGGAATTATGATATGCCTGTGTCTAAATAGCCTTGGCAGGTTCTTTTTTTTCCATAACATTGCACAATATTTTAGCATAGCTTTAAGCTTCAGAGAACATTTTAAATCAACAGGAGATATCTTACTAAAACCCCTCAATAATGTAGTTTTCTCTTCTGATATGGCTAAGTACTATTATTATTATTATTATATTTCGAGGGAAAGACTGTCCAGAAGTCACTGGAATCACTGAAGCCACATTCTCGTAGGGATTATACAAGTACACAGGATGGCATGACCCTCAAAAAAGAAAACTAATGGCCAGGCAATTAGCAAGAAATCGTAGCCAATTTTATTGTATGCAACTTATTATCACCTCAAAAGACAGTAAATCAGTTTTGTTAAGTTACAGCTTCTCCGACCTTCCCCAACCCACTCCAACCGTGACTGCACGTCATTTTTACTGGTATCAAGATACCGACTTTACCAGCACAGAATTTAGTTGCTCTGCTTGGTTTACCATATTTTACCAATAGCCCTTATTGTATGAGGAAGCCATTACTCTTCCTGCCCAATGTAAATGCATGATAGGCGAGAACCACAGATTCTGAAAAACTTAAATTTAGACATATCATAAGATATTAAATGCAGCTTCCCTTTTGCTTACACATTTAATTTTGACCAAGAGCCAAACATGTTTTCTTCAGTACATTAGACTTTCATTCCTGTATCTTAATTTGTGAAATAACTGATCCTATTTCACAAAAGGACATTGCCCATGGAAATGGGGACTTTTCCAGCAAATTCATTACACATTTTCTTGATGGAGGGTTTATTATTTGCAAGCAAACGTTTGCTAGTGGCAAAATCCCACCTAATATATTCTTGGCTTGTATGTAATTCTCTTTTTCATTTTTATCATAGCAAACACATTCATTTTCTGAAGTTTCACTTTTGCAGTTAAAATATAGAAATAAAATACTTTAATTTTATTTTTTTTTAAGATACCACTAAGTAATCAGAAATATGCCTGCATAAAATTACTGAAATGTTCACATTCAGCAGAGAGGCCACAATTTTCACATGAACTCTGTGGGGTAGGCTAAGATAACTATTCTCCTTCTGACTTGCAACAGAAATCATACCTCTGGAGTATTGTAGACACCAGGGTAATCAGTTCAGCTCATGTACCAGTGCACAATAGCTTAGGTGGGGTGGGGGTGTAGCCAGTAGTTTTAGTACATTAACACAGCCCATCACAGTAGCAGAGGGTTCTGCAGAGGTTTGACACAGGGAAAATGAAGTGCTTCTGCTTCTGAGAAGAGGCTTCCTGCTCTTGCATGTAGAAGGATTTCATTAATGAGTCATTCCATAAACAGCAGATGGTATGAAGAGCATAAACACAAAGATACCCGCGAAACAAGGACAGAAGGTCAAGGAACCCGGTAGAGTAGCGCAAAGGCTAATAGAGCCAAAAGAGAGCTTACCATCACCTCAGCTGGCCTAAAGGAGAGGAACTGATGATAACAGCCCGGCTACCCTGATTTGCAAACACTGGGGATCCCCCCTGAATGCTGCTCCCTGAGTGGCAGCCATGTCTCTGCATCCTCTTTCTGGATATTCTGGATATTATCAGTTAGGTTTTAGTAATTCATCAGCATGGGGAGGGCATTATGATCCGCAGGAAAACACTCTGTGAAACTTGGAAGCTTCCCCAGGGCTGGTTGTCCAAGAGCAAAACAAAAGAGCTAAGGGCATGGAAAATATTGAGTTCATAAAGGTAAACAGGAAAATAAAAGGGACAGACCTTACAAGATCTTATTTCCCCCTGAGAGAAATGGGAATGTGACAACGTCTCAGGGACTGCGTGGTAACTTTAAGTTACCTAATCTAGCTGCAAATTGCTCTGCCTTTGTACAGGTGGCAGTTTAGCCATGAAGTTCACTGCAAGCTAATTTACCTTGCAGAGCCTCTCCTGCAGAGTTGCTGGCAAATGACTTTTTGCAATAGTAAGCTTTAAGCAGAAAGGTAGCAAATACACTGCTGACAGTCACCCCGCACATCAGGAGCATCGTGGTGTACATTCAAGAAGACAAAATAAAATAAAAAAAAAATAATAACACACACCCTCTCCAAAATATAAAAAACAGATAGAGATTGATGTAAGTAGCTGAGCAGAGAGCTGGAGTAATCACACAATACTGGTATGTTGGTCTGTTTGAACAATTCAAACAATTTTTCATCTCCTTTTGTATTTGGTAAATAACTTTTCCATTCCATATTTGATCAGCTTTGTTCAGTTCAGTCCCAGGGTAATGTCTTCCGAATAGTAAAATATATAAAATATATTATTTGCCACCAGATCCAATCAGCTCTGGAGAGGAAAGTAGAAGAGAAGGAGAAAATATACCTTCAAAGCTGTACAGAGCATGAAGTTGTACTACATGTACTACACCATGGAGAGGTCCCAGGAGCTCTATGGTGTTGTGGAAAGTTAGAGCCAGCCAGCAAAAATATTTGAACAGGGGGAAAAAAAGTGATTAAATGACCAGGAGAGAAAAATGTTGAGGGTAACAGGGTAAAGTCAAGCTGTAGATTATAGTAATGGGACCCATGTTTTTACTGTAAAATATGATTTTTATGTTTAATTTTATTACTTTTTACCACAAAAGACAACTCATTTGAGTGGCATCCCTGGTTGCCACCCTACCCCTTTTGCTTCTTCCTCCCTGTCTGCTTATCTCCAACGAGCCAACGTCCCTCTCAGGGTTTCTACAGCATGAATGGCCCTGCAGAAGTGGAACCTGCTCTTCTGCTACTGCTGTTCATAACCTAAGTAGTGCAGCCAGTCTGGCAACCTCAGCAGATTAAAAAGAACATAAAATTCAGCCTCATCTGCAGTTTGAGGCTGAACTGAGTTTTTAATTTGGGGCAGTGTTTCGTATTTGCGGGTGGGTGGGATGCCACTGTGCTGGAGACCAACAGAGCAGCATCGGTCTAGAAGTCTCCCACCCCAAGGACCTCTCTTGCAGTTTAGGAATGAAAGAAATGGGATAGTGATGGGACTGTGCGAAAGAATTAATCCTCAAGATTTTGTAACTTTCTGAGCTGATAGCACAACAGGGTGAATCAACGTTAAGCTGCTCTGTAAAATAAATAAACAAACAAACAAATAAATCTAGTGAAGTAAAATTTCCATCATTTACTGCAATTTAGCAGACTGCACGTCACTAAATCTGGGCAGTGCTGTTTCACAGAATGAATACAGAAAGGGTATTTAAAAGGCCAGACTTCACTGTTTCTTGGCTGTAAAAATTGGAGACGAAACAAAGATAAGGGCACTTGAATTGAACAGTCTCATTACCAGTTTGATCTGGCATTTTTAATGCTCATGAAACACCACTGACTGAATAGTAATCGGTGTTGTGGGCTTTTTTAAATGTCTGAAAGTATGTAATGATATAACTTCCAAGAAAGACACGACAGCGGAAAACAACCTCTCTCCATCACATGCTGGTGAAATGCCGAGTAGGAAAGAAAGGGCATGATTGTTTTTCTGTGCTGAGCTAGTGCCTCCCTTGCACACAGAGAAGTTGCCCCCCTCGAATAATATGGCATTTCTGTATAACTCCACCTCATTTCACAGCATTGCAACCGAATCATATACCAACGCCAATGTTTAGCATTTAAAAGCACACGCAGAAGGAGCTTCCAGTCATATTTACAATCCTGGAATAGATGAGGACATTGTAAGTGAAAAGATGCTTAATAGAAATACAAAAGGGTGGCTTTCACAGTGACAGAATTGCCATAGTCCTGCCCTGGGTTAAGAGTATGTTTAAGTGTCAATCTGTAGAGTATTGCATCAATGCATCTCTCTTATTTCTCCCTTTACACTTCATTCAGAAGAGATGCTTGAGGTAAAGACCCCTGGATTCGCACATTTAAGAAGTAAGAGCCAAGTGGGTTTGGTTGAGAGATTGTGAATCTGAATTTCCCCTTCAGCACATAGACAAAGCTCCTCTGTTTAAAGAAGCTTCTGATTGAGGGGACCGTATGCTATTTAAGAGTGGATTTAATCTTATGCTAAACAAATGATATGAAAAGTTTAATTAATTGATTTCCATGTGCACATTCCCTGTATTTGTCTATGAACTCTGGTGTACATACATTAAGGCAAATGGCTTTTGAGACAGCTTTGCTTCTTTTCCCCTGCAGAGTGTATGTATTCACGTGCCAAACAGAGATGGAGAAGTAAATTCCTGCTGGAATTTCTCGAGTACCACCTGTTCCCCCCATAACTCCGGTTCTAAATAACTGCACTTTGCCAGCGGAAATCGGGTGGAAGAAAGAGAAAAGGTAAAATTACAAGCTTGTCAATAAACCCAGTTAATAGACCTTAGAATTTATCCCTGGGGCCTAAATGTGCAGGCAACTACATCGTACAGAGGAACTGAAAAGATTTTAAGTGCCCTAAATATATATATTTATACCCCCTCATCTTACATAACTCCCTTCTAAGTGGTCTCTTTTACTCCCTGAAGGATTTGGTAATCTTTTTTTTCTTCACGAGCATTTCCTCTTCATTATAGAGACTTGATGAATTGGTCAGGGAACAGAACCCTGCAAGGTGACTTAGGCAGCTGTTCATACAGCTTGAGTTTTGACTATTCAGTGGATGTTCACACTGTCAGCAATTTACATAAGAAACCTGTGGATATGAATATGTCTATAAAATTGCTCATTCAGCCAATGTGAATAATGGCTTGCAACGACCTACAAATAGATGGAAATTAGCTCCGCGTAAAGCCCAGGCTTTAGAAAAAGGCTTAGGGTCAGATTCAAATAGTCTATAAGACTCATAGATAGTAAATCTCATGCAGATAAAAATATCCTCGTTGAATCTGACTAATAATATTGTCAAGCTCCGTAATCTGAAATATTGAGTTTTAGTCCTTCACTTGGACTAAGATGGGAGTTGGGTTTGACGATTTACAGTTTCACAGAAAGATCAAGGGGCAGTTTCTTTCTTTCTCATAAACTTCACAGTCTCCAGGCAGACCGTATTTAACTTTAACAAATAATCATCTGTCAATCACAATAAAACTCCCTACTCTTGTGTCCAACAGAAAGGACTTGTTAATAATATACATATATAATATAATGTATACTTCATATAGAGATTTCCCTGAAGTCAACCTGTAAGTGGAATTTGATATTGAAAAGCTATTTGTACATGTTGTTTACATAATAAGCAAGCAATTAGTTCATCAAAGTGCCTGTTAAGCCCGGTGCTTCATAGATAGAGAAGGCAGACACTTTTGAACATCTGCCATAAGTTCTATTGCATCACAGCCATACAGAACAAAAATAACAAAATTTGTGATATTTGATCTGCTAAGTTACAGTGGTATCACCACTCCTAAACCCAAAGAACTTTGTCAAGCCAGGTTTCAGAAGTACTCAAAATGTTCCTTTTTTTTTAACCTGTGTTTTCTTTTTGATCTTGACAGAATTTAAAAAAAAACAAACAAACAAAACCCCCCACCAAACCAGCTCTTGTAACTTCTGAAACTTCTGAAATCAGTACAAAACAGGTATTCTGTAGAAATAAAAAAGCTTGCACGTGACATGGTACTGAACTGTGGTCACAGACTGGTAATATTTTTAAATAGCAAAATAAAACCTTTAGTTTAAATAATATTTTGTGGCTGCTGAAAACCAAAAATGGGTACAAGCAGGTAGGTTTTTAGGAAGATTTTTCTGTTGGATCAGTGATTCTTCTCTCATCTCAGTGGGATTTACGAGTGGTATTTCACAGCCTAGAACATGCAAGTACAAGTTATTCCCTGTCAATGGCCTCTCACCACGACATCATTTATCAATAATCATGATATTTGTTACACATATTTCATTTTAAACTTTTCCATTCTTATATTGAAACAATAGTACTATGTTAACTATCTGTAAAAAGCAAATTGTAGTATAAGATTTAAAACTTTTCATTTGAAAGCATTCTTTTTTTTTCCCAATCGTATCCAAAAGTCAGGATTTCGCTCCCAAGAAGCAATTAAGAAACAGCCGCTGCAACATCTATGGCATTTCCTATCATTCCTTGCACCAAGATGTAACAAAATATTTACTTCAACAATGTCAATTCAGTTAAGAATTTGGATGAGTTTTTTATTTTTAAAGGACATCTTTAAAAGATGCATATATTTTTGAAGGAGGCATAAAATTATATATATATTACTTATATATTAATATTATATATTTTATATATTTATTATAGATACTCTCACTGACTGAAATGCAAACTTTATTCTTTTACCTTTTAAAACTTAGTACAGTTATGATCATATTTCTCTTCTTTCAAAGAACTCGCATATTTAAAGAACATACCAGGCAAATATGAATAATTCAATAGTACCATATAATTTTGGATCAAGAAGTAAGATACTAAACAATCAGGCCAAGTGATTTGCTATCCTTTACTGAACACTAGTACCACATATGTATGCAGAGTTGTACTGTATTATAATTGTGAAACGCATTTTTAATCAGACAAGGCATGAAATAGCTTTGTATTTTGGTCCCAATCTTTCATTTCAAATGCTGATTCTATTGGTGAGTTTTGTGATGTTCTTCCTGGACCCCGAGTTAAAAATTGCCCAGACCAAGAATTCTCCAGTTGAGAAATACTCAAGGAAAACTCTTATCTGAACCCTCCCACCTAAATTCTAAATTTTCACCTAATAGTCTTGCTTAGTCCATGCATTTTTGCAGCGAAAGAATATGATGTCCAACGATGGACAAGCGGAATTGCATCGTACTGTTGCTGCAACCTTGATGTTGCTCCATCACCTTTTAAGTGTCCTCAGTCTGACAGGCTACATCAAATCAGTCCAAATAATGATAGGGTGGCTGTCATGAGCTGTTCATTCAAAGACCACTTCTAATAATATACTCCTACCTTCAGGCCTTCAAGTAATATTTCTAGTCTGAATAGGTATTTCATAGGGTCATCAAACCTTGCCTTTCTAACTTCTCTGGTGGAGGAGGAGGTGACATCTGCTTTTGCAGGTTTTATTTTAGGTGTATCAAAGTATTTACATGTAAAAAAGTTTACTTTTTTTGTTCACATCTCGGGGTGGGGGGGAGGGAGGTAGTATATAAAGATGATTTAAAAAGATAATTGAAAATTAAATTTTAATCTAATTACATACAGGGCATTTCACTGGATATAAGTCACAAAATGCAGGGTGCCTGTGAGCAACTTCACATCCATTATTCTTCAATGATTTACCTGCCATGAAAGAGATGATAAGTTCACACAGAGAAGATGAGAAGTAAAAGCTATAAGCTCCAAATGAAAACTTCGTAAGGCATAAAAAAGATCTTTTTTCAATCAGCGAGCCTGTCTCATGAAGGCTGACTTTTATATGATGGATGAAAGTGGACCACTACCCTTTCCTTTAGAATACCCATGTCAGACTACCTCGTAGAGAGCAGTTTTCTTGATTAGTCCACCTTGTGGAGATAGATGTCTCCTCTTCCAGTTAGCAGCCCCATATTTTGGTGCCAAACTGTGCCAGTTCTAATCCCAATATCTGAAGCCCACAGTTGCCTGGTGACTGAAGTGTGAAATAAAGTGCCAGAAACATCTCATCTTGGTAAATATTTTTTCTTTGTTGAATGCTTTCTTGTTCATCTATTGAATTTGGAGTTGGGGGTGGGGGGGAAATGAGATCAACCATTTTCAGAGCTGGAAATTTTTAGGAAAATCTACCTTGCTGCAGTCCAGCATCCATAACATTTTCTTTTTTTTGGTAGAGAAAACTGGGAATTATAAATGAAAGCATTGATAAGAATTTGGATTACAAAAATGGGGATGGTCCTTGTGAATCTCAATCCATTGGGTCTATCCATTGCCCAGTCCTCTGTCATCAGGTGGAATGAATGGTGCTGTTGCATCTCTGCCGCATCCTCTTTACAAGAATTTCCCACTGTGGCTTGGGAAATTGGGAAACACTGTTTACACACATCATTTGGCAACTTTTATCAGCCAAATTCTGACAAATTATAACAACTACAGGGGAAAAAAAAGAAGGGGTTATGAAGACAGAGAGATACTTTGCTGAACTCAGAGGTGCTCCAGTTATCACACAGAATGCTTTTGTTTTAAAACCAAGGGACACCATTCCTCCCACCCAGGTCTGCATTATAGAATCTGCCTGCAGCTAAATGAAAGCTTATCTTTAAGTCTGAAGATGCTGTGTGGCCACAGACTTTATAGCTACTGTGTTTGAGTGAAAAAAAAAAAAATGAAACGCTGTTGGCGTGAAGCTGAGTTACTGCGCATTTTGCTCACCTTTGATTTACTTCTAAAAATATTGTTGCAACTTTCCCTCCCCACCCCCCACACAATATTATCATTCTGAATATGTGCAGGGTTTAAACAAATGGAGACTGCAGGCATGTTAAAAGGAAAAAAAAAAAGAAAAAAAAAAAAAAACCAAACTCAAACTATTTCTATTGGTAATGTACTTTTTCTCTAACCTCTCAGAGAGTTTTGCTTGACTTTTGAACTGGATTTGGTGAAAACCTGGAAATCTCTGTTATATAATGAGACCAGCACAACAAACTGCTCAGGGTCACTGGGAAAATATTTCTTATTTTTTTAAATGGTGGGTCTAATCTCAAATACTTTTAAGGAGGAATCTGCTAGAAACATCACTAGTTACTGAACCGTTTTTCTATTTTATAACATCCCTACGAGAGTTCAAAGAGGAGGTCAAATACACAGTAACTACAGGTCACTGCAATTTTTGTGAGACCGGTGCACAAAGAGATACACTTAAGAAAAGAAAGGAAAAAGAAGAAAGTCTGGAGCTGAGCAGGAAATATTTAATTCTGTCCTAAGATAATTTTTTAAGTTTCAAGTGGTTTTTCCTTTTATGGATTGGAAAAAAAAAAAGTCAATAGCTCTTTTTTCTTTTTTTCTTTTTTTTTTTTTTTTGAATGTGAGAATCAGATAAATTGATGAGGATCAAACACACTCTACATATTATATTTGTGTGTGAGGGTGTGCGTGTGCAGACATATGTACTACATTATTTTCCTGTGATTGCTACAAGTCTATGCCACCACTGCAGGCTCCTGAAGACAGAGCCAGGCAGCAAACACGAGGAAGAAAAGGGCAGGATGAAGAGGCAGAGCTGCTGGCAGAAGAAACAGGATGTATTAGGGCTAGGAGGATGATCTCAGATGTTGTCTATGGCCAGTGGAGATCTGGGTCCTTTTGAAAGCAGCTTCATGTAGGAACCTGATCTGATTTAGGGTATATGACCCCCAAAAGTTCCCTTTTTATCCTCTCTTGTGTATCAGAGGGACATTTCTCTTTCAATAGTATATGACACAAGAATTATTTGGCGAAAGAAAGTCTTTAATTCCTTGGTTCTCTTTAATACTATAGTAATATTAAAATTATACTTTAGCAAACGGCAGTTAAATGTAGGTGGCAGAATTAGTGAAAAGAGTTCATTTGATACAAAACAGCATTAAACAGATTTTGCAATAAAATGTGTTTTGTTTTAGATGAGCTTTATATTGCTAATTTGTCTGTCATAGCTTATTAGAGCTACTATCCACTATCTGCTGAGGAAGAATCCAGGTATGCTGAGCAAGTTAACCAAGCTCCGTGTTCAAGACAAAAGAATCAGAATCACTTGGGAAAAACTGAGACATGGAGTTGAACAGTCAAATAACAGTAAGAAGTTATTATTGTGGTTTAACCCCAGCTGGCAACTAGGGCCACGCAGCCACTCACTCACCTTCCCCCCCGCAGTGACTCGGGGAGAGAATCAGAAAGCTAAAAGTAAAAAAAAACTTGTGGGTTGAGATAAAGCTTATTTCATAAGTAAAGTAAAAGCTGCATGCACAAGCAAAACAAAGCAAAGAATTACTTCACCGCCTCCCATTGGCAGGGAGATGTTCAGCCACCTCCAGGAAAGCCGGGCTCCATCATGCGTTAACTTTAACTTGGGAAAACAAACACCATCACTCCGAGCATCCCACCCTCTTTATTCTTCTTCCCCTTTCTTCTTGCTATATGTGTTGAGCATGACCTCACATGGTATGGAATATCCCTGCGGTCGGTTGGGGTCAGCTGTCCCAGCTGTGTCCCCTCCTGACTCCTTGCGTCCCCCAAGCCCACTCGCTGGTGGGGGGCAGTGTGAGGAGCAGAAAAGGCATTGATGCTGTGTAAGCCCTGCTCAGCAGAAATAAACATCCCCATATTATTAAATACCATTTACAGCACAAAACCAAATCAGACTATGCTACTATGATATAATTGAAGAACTGATAGAAGAAAATATTTTCCAGGAGCAAAGGCTGTGCGATAAAACACAAGTCTCTACTAAATAGAAGAGGAAAGCATCAACAGCCACAGTGAAATTCCAAAAGTTCACTGGGTCCTGTGAAACAAGATGTTCTTGCTTCAAGGCTAGGGGAAGAAAAGATCTATCATCTTGGTAACCACGTCTATGCCTTCTGGCATTTCCAGGAAATGATACAGCTTGAAGAGAAACTACTTCAACACTTATCCATCATTTTGTTAAAAGCCAAAATTTCCATATGCTTTTTTTTTCACCTTTCTCCCTTCCATTTTTTTTTCCTCTTCTATGTTTCCTCAGCATTTTGTTTCTTCACATTCACTTCTTTCTCGCTGTTTCTCTTTCTTTTATTCTTCCTAGCCGTATCTCATTAGTATAGGTACAAAGCACATACATTATCCAACTAATGAACTTGTGCATTTTTAATGCAATGCATTACATTGCCTGATACAGACTCAAATGAGAATCCTGCACAAGTGCTATAAAGCTTTAGCATGCACTCTGAAATGGTTTTGCACTTCTTTTTTTTCAGGGAAGGGGGACTTTAACTACATTTTATGTATTTATGTATGTGTGCACATGCTTATATATATTTATACAAAAATATTTGATTATATAGCTTGTCAGGATGCTAATTCTACAGCCTGTGAGGAAAATCTAGTAATCCATCAATTAGCAATTGAATTAATCAGACCTAACTTGATGTAAAGATATCAAAACTTCATGGTTTTCTAAACTGAAGTTCAAACTATGAGTTAATTTTGGGGGTGTTTAAATACCTCCTTTTTATACCGTTCTTGTAACGAGTTTTTCTCTTTTGTTCTTTGGAGAAAAAGCCTTGCTCATCAACAAAATAAAACAAGCTAAATACTGTTTAAACTCCCAGGAGATGAGATTTTTTTTTCCAAGTGTCTTAATTATCCAGACATTCTTGCAGCCATGAATGTGGTTCTTAAGCCAAACAAAAGTCTAGAATCAAAATAGCATGAGAACTGTACAGTCTCCTTAGGTACTGGGTGATAGCCTTTTCAAGCTTCATACTTTGTGAAGATTAGGAACACACTGCCTGATTTACAGGCCAATTTTAATGGCCTGTTATGCAGGTAGCAAGGGTTGTTTGGGGACAACCTTGTTTTAACAACCTTGATTTTAACTCAGTTTCTTACATCACTGTAGAAAGATAGAAATTTCCTACAAAAGAAAAAAAAAGAGCATCTTTGTCCCCAACAGTCTCTGCAGGTCTGATTATCAAGTTATTCACCATGCCTTATTTTTAGCTTGCTTTTTAGTAATAAGGGTCAGTTATTAAATGAAAGAATCAGAAGGAGGAAGGGGGTGGTTTTCGTTCTTGGCAACCATTTTAATATCTGATCAAAGAAGACAGGCCTTAAAATTGCCTAATGTTATTACCTCCAGCACTTTTTTTTTTATTATTATTATTTTTTTAGTTTGAATCAAATCTCCAAAGCTTCAGTGATGTCTTGAAATTTGTTATGATGAATTTGTATAAGTGTGTTTGCATGTGGAAAAAGAGGGCTGCAGGCAAAATGAAAACATTTGATAAAATGTGGTCTAAATATTCTAAGATTTTATATCTGATTTTATATCTGATTTTATATTCTCTAAACTGTACAGCTAAAATTCAACAGCAACAAAATAAGGTGTATTTACAGTAATAGATTCACCCCTTCAAACTTTGTAGTCTAAATTAGGATGATTCTCCACAGGATTCTCCTTTTTTCATTTTGTTTTCTGTTTACTGGGTAATTAGCACAACTAGCTTAGACTGGGCAGCTGCCTTTTAGATCAGTATGTGTAGAAATATCAGGCAAAAAGTTCTCATGGAAATCAGTAAGGGTCTTTCTACCAAATGGAATGTGGGGTTTGCTACATAAGAAAAAAGGAAAATTAAGTATTTCTCTTTCTTTAACATTGTCAGGAGCTTAGATGAGAGGATTTGTCCCCTGAGAAACTCTTCTTGAATCTGTAAGTACTCCACTGTGATATGAGAGTATCTCACCACTTTTTATAATATGACATGAGCATCTGATGGCATAAAATACTGAAAAACACCCCTCACCTTCCACGGAGAAACACAACACATTTAAAATAAATTAAGTGTGGGTTGAGCACTCTGCCAAGAGACAACATCCCTAATTGGCAGCTGCTGTTACAGCAGAGAAGGTTGATTAGAGATGAGAGAGTAGTAATTCTCCACAGAAAGGAACTGTCTGATATTATTAAAAATTACCTGCTTGTCACAGATGTTCACTCAGCTTATTTTTAGCATGCATTTGAGTTTGAAAGACTTGAATCCAAATTTGTCATTACTCAACGCACAAAGAATGTTTTTTTGGCAGACATTTGTACACTATCAGCAGAAAATGAACTAAAATGCTTGACAAGTTGTAAAAATTCAGAGTAATACATGAAGGTGTTCGTAAGAGCAGCTTTTCTCCAAGTATTTTCTAGTGGAGATGGCGTTAACATTCCATAATACTGGGGGAAAGCCTCAGGCAAAAATAAGAAGGAAGGAGATAATGTATAAATGCAGAAACAGATATAGAGAAAAAACCCAATCGACTTTGATAGTAAAAAAAAAAAAAAAGAGTTGGAAGAAGTTCACAAAAAGCATTTAGAACCAGATATACATATTCCTGAATTGTAATTCAGGGAAAGTCAATATCAATTTTGAAGTAATTTTCATCACTAATGACCAACAGGACCTGACTCTCTTCCTCCCTTCCCCATGCTTACTCTTCGTACAAGTTGATAATATTTTAGCTTGGCCTTGGAAGGCAACATCCCAACAACCTCCCTATTTAAAAAACAATGCAAAGAAATCTTCGTCAAAGGCCACTGACCACAAGTCAAATCTTGTGTGACTCTGGGTACCTTTTGCTTATAGGGAAGGCACTGCATAATGTGCAAGCGTTCTCCTTCACTGAGTACTGTCAGAACCTAAAAAAAGAAAAAAAAAAGGTGATTTAAAAGTCTAAAGATAAACAAAAGGCAATAAAATGGAAACTAAAGGATGCCAAAGGATAACAATGGTATTTTAAAGTCTGTGACAGAGCTTTGCAGCAAAAATATGAGTAAAGAAGAAATACTCTAAAATATTTTCATATGGAACTTATCTTGCATTTGAACACTATCATCTGGTGAACTGCCAAAGTGCAAGACTCTACAGTCACTTTTCTGTTCCTCTTCAGTGCCTATTTTAAAGCTTCAAACATTTTGAACGGAGGTCTCTCTCAGCGCTTCAGACTCCTGATGCTGACTAGCGCTGAAGCACCCTCTTCGTAGACGGACCGCATCTGCTACTCCATCTGCACCCCTCTCAACTCCCAGAGATGAGGAGATTACTAAGAACGAAGCAAAAGAGTTTCTCTAGATGGCTTAGCTTTTTCTGTACCCCGTGAAACACACAAATGCTGACAAGCAACGTTTCAGACGAGTATCTGGATAGTCAGTAAACCCCTCATAAAAACCAGAATAAACCAGAGGTTGGTACTTATTCATGTTGTTTAACAGTGTACGAGATTCCTGTTTTTAGGTGTCCCAGCCTACCTAAGCCCGTTTAAGAGGCATTTAGCTTTTTCAAAGTTATTTTGACATAGAAGGTGTAAAAACAGTCAGAAGCCCCCACAGACTTAATCATAACTCAGCATGATATCTGGAGGAGAGTCTTAAGCATTAAAGACATTTCAGCGTGTAGAGTCGTATGCAAATTTTAATTATACTGTATTTACTTCTACTTCCTTTTGATTTATATCAGCTCCACTAAGAGCAGAAACTGGATCATTGAGGCCATTATCCTTTGCCTTTGAAGGTGATTGCAAAATCTGTATTGATTTCAAAACAAATGGCATTTTTTTTCTTTTTTTTTAATAAAACAAGATAGCCAGAAGTGATAAATACAAATTGTTGACATTAACAAACCAATTGTGCAATACAGTTTTTCTATACTGAAGAAATGTCACTGATTATAACTTTGAAAAAGCCCACAAGATAAATTTTACTCAATTCAATATTGTTTTAAAGAACAGTCAATTACAGCTAAGAACACAGTTGTTTCTTTTCACCTGTTACAAGAGTACCAGCAGAGTATAATATCACAACCATAATAATAATAGGTCCATACGTTTGACACAGGTCAAAAAATTCATACAAAATAAGATGAGAACTCATGATTCAAGGGAATTTTAAGCATTTTCAATATTGTTCAGGTATTTATCACAGCACTAAATAAACCCAGAGCTATAAAATGTTAAACCAAAAGGGGTTTGCCTTTTATCTAACTTCATAATGCAGAATTAACAACCCAGAAAGCCCAGCATCACAATATTTCATGAAGGATAGATATGAAGAACACCAAGGATAAGAAGTTGATAAGAATGGATAAATCAGAATGCTACTACTCTCTTGTTTGCCTGCTCAGACATTAGATTTGGACACCCAAGTGACTATTTATGCAATCCTGTGCATATTTGGAGAAAGAGCTCCTTTTTAGTTCATTTGAGCATTTAAATTATATGCACCTTGCTCATTCAAAATAATTTGTATCCGTACGTCTGCAGGTCCTTGAAGAAAATACACTTCACCTATGCAGTCATCAGGAAGGGAACACATTGAACAGTTTTTTTTTATGAAATACTATAGTGGTGAAAACATAGCAAATTACAGTTGTGAAAAGATCACTAGAAACAACTTGTCCAACTTCACTGGTACTGCCATGGTCCGTAGCCAGCCAGAGAGCACCCACCACACCTTATAGAAACCTGAAAGTTACTTTGTACTGAATCTTTCCTCCAGATAATTTCTTTACTTCCACTTGAGCTCGGGGCAGAAAAAGAGGAATGGAAATGCGGTGTGATCAGGTAAATCTTTTTCTATCCATAAGAGATTTTCCCTAGAGAAAGCCAGTTTTGACACTGGCGTTCCAGAAGTTTCAACCAAAGTGAAACTTGAAACAATAGGTGTTAAAGACTCTACTGCAGCTAAATTTCCTCTACCACCTGAGATTTATCAAATTATCAAATCGTGTAATGGCTTTGTTTAGTTTGTGAGCCTCATCAGACGCTATAAACATAAATGGCTTCTTGCTTTTCAAGTATGACTCTGCCTGTTACATATTACATAGTAAAAGTAGCTCTCTCTATATATTAAAAGATACACGTATACATAAAAGCCATATATTCTATACTATACATATTTTTACCATACAGCTTGACTATGCATTATATACTATAATTACATACTAATCATTCTCAATATTAATTATTTACTATTTATTATACATTATATTTTTTATGTATTCTATCATAAATTATTATAACTTACATTTCCTAAGTTTCTGAGTTCATGCAGTAAAGCACAAGATTACTGAAAAAGATAAACAGTGGTCTTATTCAGGACACTATGAGAGACAGAACGGATTTATTACAGCATTCAGGATCCAGGATTTTAATTCTGGACTATGTGCTTCCTTTGGAGGCACACTTTTTCTTTTCATATCTTGAGCATGTAACACAAAGCAGTCATCCAATTGTCCTTGATATTTGCATTCATATCTAAAATGCTAAGTTCTTGGAAAGCCTAAAAACATGTTTAACAATTATTTTAAGTTGAAAAGCTACTAGAAAATTTAACGGACTTGTTTTTAACAAAATGTCTGAAAGTATTTCTATTAGATTGCTAATAAATGTTGTACTGGGTTATTTTGGTTAAACTTCTTTAGTATTTCAGAAGAGACAAGTGGTAAAATATAAACAGCTTTTACAAGACTTTGGAGTCTAAGTTCTGGTTTTAAAAGGTATTTTAAAATGTAAATGCTTGAATTCCATTTACTTTCAACAAGATTTATACTCTTAAACTTCATGGTTGCTCTGAAAAATTTAACCAAATTTCTAAGAACTGAATAGTAAAAACCACACAGGTAAAAATCCAAACCCTACTATTCCAGTCAAAGTATACTTCTTGTTGGTTTTATTCCTGTTTTCCCACAGTCAAAAAATAATCCCAGAATGGCTGACTATGGAAACAAATACAATCTCATCAAATTTGTCTTGTTATATGAGCAGAAAAGAAAAGACATAGAAAAAGGCAATATAAAAAACTGCTATAGGAAAAATAATGTATGTTCCTTATGTTATGCAACTATTTTATTTTCCTTGTATTTCAATCTATTTAAAAAACATAAATATATATATACTATTTTAATGCAGTTTATGCTGAAGTGATACCTTGTGATTTGAAGAGACGTAGGTAATGGCACTTTTTTGAGCTGGGTAGTTCTATTAGGCTACCACAGGTTATTGCTGAAAGACTAAAAATAAGTGACCTGCAGATTGACCTCAAACACTGCGCTGTTCTGAACTTAATTATGTATATCTCGCAGACACGGGATCAAACAACTAGAATAATGCCAGGAGTAAGGAAAAACATCTTTTAAGTGGCTCACTTCTGTTATTCGAGGATAGGTACTATCTATTTTTTGCTGAAAATATTGGGTGTGAGCAACCTTGGCAAAGGAAATCTTAATGACAGGAATATTCCATGGTGACTTGTGGCCTGTGCCAAGTGGTGACTTGTGGCTGGGTCTCTAAGAGGATACCAAACTAGAGAAATTGCAGATGGGGTAATCACAAATACAGAGGAGAGACAGTAATAAAGAAATCCCATATTCCAAAAGCTGTCTCTGGGCACTGTCAGGAAGAATATTTTCTGTGTCATCTGTCATAAGCTCTCTGTTTGTGGAGGTTTAAAGAGGAATGTTTATCTCATTGTGAATAAATGTACTGGCTTTCATTAATTTTACAAGTCATGTTAGGCCAAAATTAATCTCTGAGTTGTAAATTTATTCTTCAGAAGTCCAGGACTTAATTCAAGGTCCGGTCAGAGGTTCTAAGTTCACCCCTCTATCTGGCTAAAACAGTGATTCAGCTATTTCAGACTTCTGAGTTAACCTTGGAATACGAGAAAGAGAATGAAGATGGGTTGAGCACTGTATATAATATCATGAGGTGGGTGGGGAGAAGCACATTTTTATAATATAAATATACCTGCCAGGAATAGTTCTCATAGAATGATAGGAATCCTTTTGTATTAAACAAAAACATGACCAAAAAAATGGTTATACTAAAGGCATTGTTGAATTTTTATTCCTCGTCAAGGAAAAAAAATCACAGTAAAGAAAAACCTATCAATATTCGACTGGAGGAGTTTGATGTTCTCCACTCAGTTCCATTAGTTCCTGCTTTTCTTTTCTGGAAAAGGAAGCAAAAAAAGAGTTATGTAGTGAAACACAGATGTTTGGCTCAGCTCCACCAGCAAATCCATCTTCTATTGTATCAAGACTACATCTCCTTAATAAGAGTACAGATCTTAATATTATTAAAGAATTCTCTGCCCTTCTTTTACAATTACAAACCATTATTTTATGTGCATGTAATGAGTCTAAAGTACCCCTTGATGTGTTGAAACCAGAGACTTAGCAATGTCATTCTGTTTTATGAAGACTAGGTACAACTTGTTCAGATCATTTTAAATTAAAAATATGTGTGTGTGTATGTATATATCTATATATATATATGAAGGATGTGTCAGACTTCAGCCACATTAACATAACCTACTTCTTTAGTTAATTTGATTTGTCCACTGTTTTAATCAGGCTACTGATTCAAAATTTGTCAGAGTATCAAATATTTTCAGAGCTCTTGCAAGTCTGCTGAGCTTCCCACCCTAGTAGAAGGAGCTCAGTGATCAGACTTAAATTTGAAATTTACTCCACATACTGCTTCTGTTCTGGAGATATGGTCTTGTACCACAGATGTGCAATTTTCATTACCTTTAATAGGATTCGTTTCTGCCCACCAAGAGAACAATTTACTGCAATGTGTCAGTTAATTTTAGAGAGGATATTTTAGGTGATGTGATGACGTGCTTATATAGGACCGACATGAAAATGGTTTCAAACTTTTTCCTTTAAGTGTAACATTTTAATTTTATTCTTACACTATACAGATAACGCCTGGAGTGGGGAATTTCAGAAAAATAAGACAGCTAATGCAGAATACAGCAACTTAGGTCTGGAAAAACACATGTACATTATCATGAAACCACAATTTAAAGCAAGAGGTAGAAAAATCATTAGATTAACAGAGAGTGCACAGTTGCTTAGGTGTGATTTAACTACTTGACTCACCTATAGGAATCCTACAATATTCAGTAGGTGTAACAGCACCAAATTATTTTTGTGTCTGACTCTAAAAACCCTGTTGCAGATTACTCCTTTCTCAGGTCCACAAAGATAAATCCGACTACTTTCACAGGGATTCAGGGGCACAATCAGTCCAGAACTGAAAAGAGTTTTACATTCCACCATGCTGCCTTTTTCCAAAACTCTGGTGAATTCTTCCTCTAACTAAAGCATTGAGTCTCTAAAGGACTCCAAAATCAAAGGCTAATCATTATTTCTGAAAGAAATACTAGGGTTCTTCTGGCTCCTTGTATCATCATATTGGTTATTCTTGCCCCCAGCAGGTGGAATCTCCTGAGTGAAGTAGCGTTACTGTAGGAACTGCTGTGAGTAGTGGGAGTCAGAACAGGGAATTAGATTTGAGTTTTGCTTTTTCAGTCCCCTACCATATTTCTATGACACTTATATCAAGCTGTCATTGTATGAGCCCACCCTCCCTATAAGTACCTAGCATCTAATGTACGTGCTGGTAAGAAACTAGGTTATTTAAATGCATGCAAAGGTGGATACAGCAGAGAAAGGACCCAAAACTTGTTTTGGAGGACAAGCTCCACTGAAATAATTACATAAAATCGCTGGGAAGCAGGGACTTCTATAGCAATATGCGCAGTTTAAGATCACTGCAATGTTGTTAGTCTCTAAAAGGTGGGAAAAAGAGAGAGTGGAATTTTCTTAATGTATTTAGAAAAAGAAATCACTCTCTTGTTTCACTGAAACCTACTATTATATTATTTTGACAGAGAGAGATACATTTTTATAAAATGCTTCAGGAATTTACTTCATAAAGCCTAGGTAAAGCTGATGTGCCCCTGTCTTACAACAAATGAAATAAATACAGATTGCCTCTAAAACTACCTAAAATATAGTGTTCTGGAATGGACCTCCCTGTAGTCATTTATCGTCATGATTATTAACAGGCTTCACCTGTGCGTTTTGCACTGAAATGAAAAATAAATATTAAAAGTGCTACATTATTAATTCCTGTCACTTTTAGGCTACAGGTAAAAAACAAGGCAAGAATATTTATGTGGGTGAAACAACTTAAAATACTGCTCACATGCACAATAGCAGCTCATTATGTAGTGCAGGCTGCAGATTGAAAAACAGCAACTGTGCACAAAAATACCCTTTGAAAACCAAATGGGTTAGAATATCTTTGCTTCTAAAAGGCAATAAAGGCCACATTCACTATTATCTTGCATAAACTCTAGTTAGATCACTTAATGTGCTCAGTCAATGTGCTCAGTCTTCTTTAAACACGTGAAAACAAGTTATTTTCTGTTTTAATATCTTTTCATACAAGAGTATTTATTTTATCAAAACATCGAGGAGCTTGCAAGACCAAACATTTAAGAAAATATTGTCACTGTAAAAACCTAAGGTAGCTACAAAACCAGACTTGTTTCATTTAAATTAGAAATGAAGGGTGAAAGTCCTAAAGGATGAAGACCTAAAAAAGCTCAAATACCAGTTGATTTGAAATGAAGCTCAAATCAGGACTAAACTCAGCCCCATATAGCATTTAGCCATTATTTTGGCACTCCGCAGACAGAAAATCCCAACTTGTGTGAACTTACTAAAGTTTCAACCACCATGACTCAGATTTCATTGATTTCACTGAAAGCAGCTGGCTTTCCGTGCAAAAACGAATCCTTCCTCCCCAAATGTAAGTGTGGCTTTTTGAAAGCTTTGAAACACCTACCTCCTTATCTGTAGAGCAGCACGGGAAAATTTCCTCCTGAGCAACATCTTTTCCCATTTGTGTGCTGACACATTTAGTAGTTCTCGGTGCCATCTTCCCCTGTTTGTTCGTAATTTTCTAGTTCCCTGGGGAACAAGGACACTCGCATCCTCGAGCAACTTTCTGTAGCAGTTCTGTACTCCAGCTCAATACAAGGTGTTTTGCTGGCTTCCCTCAAAGGAAACCCAAAGCTTTCTAACCACTTCCATTTAAATGCAGTTATTTTCATGCAGAACTTTCCTCAGTGAGAGGTAGTGGCTTGTAGCTGTCGTTACTGTGTCATAGATATATGACTAGATTGTGCCGTTCAGAAGGCAAATGTAAAGGTACCTTTACTTATTTTGAAAACCATAAAGAAATTATAACGTTATATAAAATGACTTCAGCAGAGGTATATTTTCTTTTGCTTCTCCTGTCCTAGCCACAATAACAGAGTATTTCCTTGTTTCAGGTTGCTGCTCTGAGACTCTCTTTCACATTTAATTGCTTTTAAACTCTTCATTTATCTTTGGAATGGTATTCAGTGGCCTGCTGGATTTACAATAAATCATGCTTATTCTCCCTATATAGAGTTGGCTAATGGATATGTATATATTGGGCTTTCAGTCTCTTGTTCAGGACTCCTTTCTGGCCAATATCACTAAAATCTTTAGTCAAAATATTGTGCAGAACAAGAAGCATAAAGCATGTTTACTTTTCACATCCATAGCAATGTATTACTAAGGAAAGAAAGAAAATGGAAGGAGATTTACAATCTTGTGTTTTTATTGCATGACAGAAGTCCCCAGGACAGATGAGAGACTGGAAAATGTAGGCCTGTTTTTTATTTTTGATGGAAACATATACAGTGAGATTTCCCTGGGCTGCCAAGGGAATGATACACAGTTAGAATGTGAACTTCTCCCCACTCCACCAAAATAAATATTGTTTTTAAAGAGTAAGTAGGATTCTACACCATTTCGTATGTTTATGATGTATTTGTTAGTTGTGAAGCAATGGCATGCAAAACCTCAATAAACGTTAATCAGCTTTGCTGGAATAATTTTTTGTAGATATATTTAAAATCACAAGAAATACCAATCAAGCACGAAACAGACCATGGAAAACTATTTTGTAGGAAGTGCAAGTAATTATGGAGCTGGGACAAAGTCAAAGAAGTACTGTTCATCTTTTTAATAAATTATGGAGTGAATAAGTATTCATGTATTTACACTTTTTTCTTTCTTATATATGCAAAAATATGCTGCCTTATCTATTCTAACATATCTTCTGGAGTTCCACAAGCAGAAAGCGTCTCAGAAAAGGAAATGTGATTCATATCTTTATCTCAAGCTGTTTCATTGTACTATCTCAGTTTAATTGACTTTCTTGCTAACATTTTGGAAGAATTTTACTGAGAATCTGCCCCATATAGCACCCAGCCAGCATAACCAGAGTCAATAATGACACAAACGTGGTTAGAATGTACACAATATGTTCAATCTTCTTGTCTCCTAATGTAACCACAGCTGATAGGACAATCCAGATAGAGTTCGACTAAATCTGTGGAGGGTCAATTCAAATGATCGCTCCGAATTCTCGCCTATCTCAGCTCCCCTCACTCTATAAAGCACACAGTTCGGAATACAGCTAATTGCTCCAACAACGGATTCAACTTAAGGTTGTAGCAAAATTCAAGACAAAAAAAAATTAGAAAAGCTCTAAGCTAACTTAAATTAGAGTGTCCAGATCTTACTTTGATATACGGCCATTCTCAAATCAAGTACTCAGACTCAAAATTTAGGATTGTAACTACTATCTCAATCTAACTTCTGAGATAATTAGAAAAACAAACATAAAAAAGGATAGAAAACATGGAATTAAAAGCTTGCATATATGTGAGCCTATCTTAATATCCAAAAGCCATAGGAACAAATTGTTCATTCTTAAGAACCAGAGCAACTGCAACATTCACTGCTATTTGGATTTCAGGTGTTAATTAACTAATCAAAGGCTTTTGAGTAGATCAAGCCAATCAGAGAAGGATCTCCGTAAGAGACTTCCAGATGCATTTATAATGCCAGAAGCAGAGTTAGAGCCCCTTTGTCAGTAAAAGAGAGGTTGATGGGCTAAGTGAGACCATAGTTTGGTGAAGAGTTCTTAATGGTTGGTGGGGACTGTTGTAGTTTTCTTTACCTTGCATTCATAGGTAATGCTGAAAAAAAAAAGGTGATTTGATCCAGTGTGTGTAGAAACCAGTACAAGGAGTCTCCTTTTTGTGTCAGAAGACAGAATTACAAAAGAAAGGAAAAGGCTGCTGAGACTGCTGTTTCAATTGCCCTATGTGTAATTACCTTCCTTCTGGGTAAGTGAGATATATATATATGTATGTGTATAGTTCAATTAAACTCAGAGTATTCAAAAGATTTTTAGTCCTCTAGGCATCATTGGGTATCCTAAGAGACCTGAGGGAAAAGAAAAATTTTCTCTTACTAGAAAGCACTTCTATATTTCTGAGGATGTAACTTGAAAGCAGAAATCTCTAATTATTAAGAATATATATCTGGCAGAGGAAGCGGTACAATTTGTAACCTTAGTGAATGTAAAGAACAACTTAACTATGAAATATGTAAGTGTAGAATTGTTTAGATTGGAAAAGACATGTAAGATCATGGAGTTGAACCATTAACCTAACACTGCCTAATCCATCACTAAACCATGCCCTTTAAACCACATCTACATGTGTTTTAAATGCCTCCAGGGGTGGTGACTCCACCGCTTCCCTGCGAAGCCTCTTTCAATGCTTCACAACCCTTTCAGCATAAAAGTTTTTCCTAATATCCATCCTATGCCTCTCCTGGCACAACTTGAGGTTGTTTCCTTGTGTCCAATCACCTGTTACTTGGGACAGGAGATCAACCCCCCACCTCTTACAGCCTCCTTTCAGGGAGCTGTAGAGAATGAGAAGGTCTCCCTTCAGGCTACTTTTCTCCAGGCTGAACAACCCCGGCTCCTTCAGCTGCTCCTCATAAGGCTTGTGCTTCAGACCTCTCACCAGCTCAGTTTCCCTTCTCTGGACACACTCTAGCACCCCAAGATCATACTTTCAGCTGTGTCCTGACTACAGATCCAGAGGTCATTTCCTTTTCTTAGAACTCTGTTGTTGAGACAAGTTTCTGTGAAGCTTGCTGAAACCCAAAGGTTTTGAAGGAGCCCATCCCTGTGGTTCCTTAACCAGGGATGAATTCTGTTGTGGTCAGTTCTGAAACTTCTAATGGTGTGGATAGTTTAAGATAATAAAAGACTCTTCGCGTTTTATAATTGTTCTTGGTATTTGAGTCCAAAACAAAAACCTACTCGTATGCTTCTGCTTTAGAAGGATTTTCTTTTACGGAGTTTGAACTTCGTTTCAGGAAGTGTCTCACTTTCACAATCAGTGCCACATGGCTCAGGAGCATTCCTGGATTGCACTGTGATATGTCTTCAGGTGTATGTGATAAACAGGCAGTGAATTTTTTATGGCTAAGCAGAAACTGTTAGACCCACCATAGCATGAATGGCTAGTGGGAACATTAAGGACTGGAAGAAAAATTTTAAAAAATATACAGGATCAGTTTACAAGACATTAAGTACTCTATAATGAGTTTCAATTTGAACAGGACTCTACCTTGTTAAAACTTGTAAGTTGAGGATTTTCTGATTTTCAAATTAAATTACAATAGCTGCAAGCAGTGTTCAGGGCTACTAAATCTACTCTGTTGCAAAGCCAGGGGATTTGATAACATATACAGTTTTTCCCTTGAGGTCAAAAATGTAATTATGAAAAAGTTCTGAACTGAAAAATAGTCTTGTCATCTGTTTTCATGAGAGATAAAAGATCACTTTAAGGTGAAGAGGTTACAGATAAGAAGGAAAATTAAATTTAAAAAACCCAACATGACCAACAGTAGAGCTCCTGAAGTACAGTAAGAACAAAATTAAATACTATAATTAGAAGGGGAAATCATTCTACCTTTACTAGACATATGCTATTAAAATATTTAATTCAACTCCTGATTAATTGACTGGATGATGTGAAGATTATTAAAGAGGTGATAAATCAGTAGATTAATATATATTCAGCAGCAATATATGAGGTAGGACTGAATGAAACCCGCTTGTTGAATAGAAGGTCAGTTATACCCTCTTATACTACATCTGCTCTAGAGTGATGTATGTTCTTTTTACATATGATTCCAAATTATCACACCATCTTAATAACACCACATGAGGGGAATATAGTGATTGGAAACAGACTTCTGATACAAGTAGTTGTAGCTATTATTCTAAATATTTCTTCCTGATTTTTCTGAAGAAATTTTTAAGTATATCTTGGAAAATGAGTTCTTCTTAATTACCAAAGTAATGGTGACGCTGTCCCTAAACTTTCCTCAGCACATTGCATTCCCTTATATCAACAGAAAAACATATCTTTTGGACTCATTACATATGTGTCCAATTCCACTCATTCTATTCAGTTGTATTAAATGGCCTCAAACTTTCGAGCTGTTTGTTGCAAAGTTTTTTTGTGACAAGTCTCTCCTAGAGGAACTTGGGAAAACATGAAATATTCACATAATATCCTTAGCATCGTTCTTTTCCTTATAATTGGAAGACTTGCAAATTGCAACCTTTAGGATGAATATGGGTATGTGGAAGAGCTAGGAGGGGAAAAAAAAAACAACCCAACAAAAAAACTGCAAAAAAGTTAGAGGTAGAAAAGATTTTTTTTTTTTAATAAGAAAAAAATCCTACAGATTACATATAACCAGGTAGTAAAGACATACAGACTTGAAACAGAGTACTGAAACTTAAGATGGTTTTGAACAGAAATATTTTTTCCTGTCCTTATGAATTTTCAGTAACAGTAATATATTTTGATGTTTTAAAGCAGAACAGAGAAAATTTTTCTTTTGATGCCTCTACTTGCCTCATTAAGTAACACAAGAATCTATATCATGTGGTCAGAATCATGCGTGTGGTCATGATGCACCCTACACTGAAATTAAAATGTGACTTTTCAGTCTGGTAAATTACAAAACTGTACTAGCCCAGGAAAAGAGCAAGAAACATCATTTAGCAAGTAGGCACAGACACTTCTTAGCTACACAACAAATTGCAAAGGTCCCGCCAACCTCTAATTGCTTTGGCATGAACTGGAGAAGATCCTGATCTGTAACTAAGCCATTTCACTCGTCGTTTAACCATAATTTGAGTTAAGGTAAGGAAAGTGCTTTGAATTAAGGTAGCGTAGTAATGCATTATGTCTGGCCACACCTTGAAGGATGCATGTTACTACAGTGAATCAGAGAAGGATTAACATCTAGTGGATTTTTGTTGCTGCAGCTGCCAGTTTTGATTGAGTCTACACTGGTGAGTAATCTAAGATGAAGCAATGTGCCATTTCTAAAATGCCATTTGTGATCCATACTATGGATTGCAGTTGTAGTATTAAGTGTTCAGGAGAGAAATTAAGTACTTGAAGTTTGACTGTCTGGAAATGGGGCCAAGAAGCAACCCCCAATAAACCTGACCAATTCAAAACCATAGATGGTGCAGCCTCATATTTCAGGGGACGGTCTGTCACCCAAGCTGCATGCTTGACATATACTCAACAAAAAGATTCTGCCTGTACTTCCTGACCCTTTCCTCACAGTCATCACTTCAGTATATCTACTACTCCATGAATAGAATAATGAGTAGGTAAAAACTATGCAGAAGGAAGTAGGTGCGGGAATAAATTCAATAAATGAGAAAAAGAAGGTATTGGAAGTCAATGTCCAAGAATGGAGGACAGGAAGAAAGATAAAAAGTCAGATTAAAAGACACTACTGGCTTTTAGCATGGCTGCCCAAAAGCCAGTGAAATAAGTCCTTATTAATGTTCCTTCAGAGTTTATCAAAATATTTTTTTTGGTTGAACTAGGGAGAAGAGGAGAAGAAATGGACCTGAGACTAGTGACAGAGAATCTAAGGGGTTTTTATGCTAAACTACTTAACGAACCAGCACTAAAACCACAGTTCCACTAATAATTTTTTTAAATACTACTATTTAAGCAGTAATGGTATCATGCAACAAGTGCTGAGTCTATTTTGGGGATATACAAGACAATGAAAATGTATCCCTGAATTTACCAGGGATAATTCATAGCAGACCAGCATCTAAAAGTTTCTTTTTCTGGGGGAAAAAAAAACAAACAAACAAAAAAAAAAACCACAAACAACAACAAAAAAAAAAAACCCAAAACACAAACAAACCCATTTATTTGTCTAAAACTGTATTTTATATGAATTTCAAGCACTGCACGCTGGGAAGTTTGGAAATTAGACTGGAGATAATGAGGTTCGGCTGAGACTTTGAAGAGAGGAGACAGAAGTCAGCTGGTTATATTGAAAGCGGAGAAATGTGTAGAGAGAAATTAGCAGACCATTTCCTTAATGATCTGGTGTAGGATGATTGCTATTGAACAGATTAATTAGCAAAGTTGGTAAAAGTAGGAAAAGTACGTTAACTAATTTTACCATTGACACAAAGTTGGAAGACATCATTAGTATTGAAGTGTTAGAATATCTTACAGGAAGATGAGGGTGACTAAGGAATAAAGAAGTAGGAATAGGATTGAAATGATCATATCAAAGTTAACGTCTGAGCTGCCAGTAACAGATGAGCCCCTCTGTATTAGCAGCACCAGCCTAGTTTTGGCTTTGAGTTCACTGACTAGGACAGAAGGAGGAATTTACTGTCTATTAACCTCTGAATAATTATGAGACAGCAAGGCAACAAGACTTTGAAGACTGCAGGTCCCTCTCCAAACACTTCATGTGAGCTCTTTTCAGTTGAGATGGGGGAGTATCAACAGCCTTACAGATGGCTCTATTTTTTTTTAGTATACTCTCCATTGTTCTGTAGAGGAAAGGAAAGGGGGAAAAATAAATATATTCTTAGTCTCCCTTGCAAAAACAGTCAAAGATTTGGCTTTTTAAGCCAAGCAAACAAAACCCTGAAATCACAGAAAAAAAAAAGTTGTGCATTGTAACCTTCCCTGAATCTCAAATACAAAATATTCTGGTATTTTAGACCAGTAACACTGGTTGTAGCAAGAGCATAAAATGGCATGCCATGCAGAATTCTGCATTTTGATTGAGTATATGTGCCACTTCTCTTTGCTTGCAGCTCCACAGAGGTTTATAATTCACCAGGGAAAAGAGTAGCACAGAAGGACTACTTAAACTAAATTCTGGCACAAGTACGTATCAACTGACCATAAATAAAGTGACTCTTGAAAATTCAAAGGGTTGTTTAATCACCGAAGGGCTATTTTGTAGCATGGTTCAAGTGGCCACACCGAAGCAGAAAACCTCTGTCTCTGGAAGGTAGATCTTTGGAAAGATCATACAGTATATTTGTTTGTCATGTCAGGGACTAAACTTGATAAACTCCCTAGTTTTGTATTGTCATCAGTTACGCACAGCTGGAAATACTTCAACAATTTTCTGTTTTCCTTAAACACAGTCACTGAACCAAGATCTTAAGGATTGGAAGGATGCACGTAATCATGTACAGTCTGGTGTCTCGTGGAATGGGGTGCCACAAAAGCCGCATCACACTGATCGCTTACTGTTTCCAGTGCTGATTTCATGCTCTTCTCCTTTCCACTGAAACAGGATACTGGAGTCATTGGCGTGCTTACTTGATCAGAACCCCAAATACTAATGAGATCCAAATTGTAGATTGTTATCTGCAATTTACCCAATATCCGAGACACTTGATGTTTTCTTTTTTAATTTCCTTGACAACTTCTGTAAAAGGAATAGAAAATGGCACGAAGTTATGCTGTTGAAAGAGAATTTTAATAAATATAAAAGATGGTCTGGTGATAGCTTTTGATTAGAGATTTGCTAAAAATTGAAAAGAGATCATTAGTGTTGCATTTGTCAGTTCATTGAGATGTCACTGCACTAGCTATATTTCTTTTGCCGATATCATTAAAATGAATTCTGCAAAAGAAAGGAGTTAGCCTGGGAAAAGGCCTTTTCTTCTCTAATCTTCTACAGTCCAGTCACAACGTCTTTTATGCCCTTGACAGACGACACTTAACAGTTTCCCTAATGTGTAAATCTAGGATTACTCAGACTAGTACCTCAGAAATAAAGAAAATAAAATAGTTACTATTCTTACACAACACCTGGATACTTTTTAAATGGAAATAAAAGGGCTTTTTTTTCTTTCTACATAATAATAAAACTATATGTAATCTGAATCACGGTACCCATATTAGAGTATTTCTGAAGCTGACAAGGAAACACAGGAAGGTTTAACAATGCAAAACTTTTCTAGAGTTCACCAGGATTTGTCTTCTTTCTTCTGCAGAAGTAAGATTAAGCCTCAGAAATTGTGCATACACATATTCACGTCATGGAGAAATTCCAAAATCCAGATCAACTCCATCCGAGGTTATTTGCTAGTTCGATTTTCCACAGTCCCCTTCACCTCTTTTCAGTTTTTTACCAGGCTCTAGAATGAGGAGAAAGGAACTTTTAATGATTTTTAATTCCACAACATAGAACATGAAGCCACATATATAACTAGTATCTGCACATGTAGGACTTATAATGTCTCTTATAAGTCTTGTTCCTTGTTGTGGAAGGATAATTTTAGTCCAGAGTTACCGTGTCCTTTTAAGCCCTATTGTTAAGGTTTGATTCTTCTTTTCAGGAGTATTCTGAAGGTAAAAACCAAATTAAGACTGAGTGTTGCACAAGAATGTAGGATTCCTTATTAGTATTTTCTAAGTTAGGAACTCTTGCATCATCTTTCTCTGCAAATTCTGGAGATCAAAAACCATGTGGAAGATTGTGGAAAGCAAATGGAAAGCTAGCAGATGAAATCAGGATGGGATTTTTTTAATTTTTACTGAGGGAAAGGAAACAGACAGAAGACAAAGGTGTCTCCAGGAGCAGAAATCCTGAAAAATTATCTACTTAATTTTCTACTTCTTCATGTAGAAATCTTATATACCCTACAGGGACATATGATTTTTATGAATTGGGAAGAATTAGGTTTTAAAGATGATTTTAGGTGTGTGTTTATATATCCAGCCATTACAGCAACAACACTGAATTCTAGTAGTTTTTGCAATTTCAAATAAATCAACTGGGGAAAACAGACTGATAATAACATAATACAATTCTGTGTTAACTAACACACAATTGTGTGCAAGAGTATAGATTTTCAAATAACACTGACTGACAAATAATAACACAAATAATCCCCTTCAAAAAACACTTCTCTGTTAGGGGATAGGGAAGATGCTGCACTGAGCACTGGAGCAAAAGGGAACAAAACCCCATCGCTGACTGGAACTGATCCTGACATTTTATATACAGAGCTTTCCGTGGCTTTGCAATGGTCCTTATCCATGTTTGCTGCATTGCCAAACTTGGCACCGAGCCCCATATCTGCAGATCCCAAAATATTAAATATTTAGGTTAAAGCAAATAAAGGGAAAGAAAAAAAAATAAAGCTAGTCAAACAAATCTTGCATTCACTTGGAGGAGTACACTGATCATGCGTCAGTTTAGTAAACACATAGCGTTCAGCAACATCGTGGAATTATAGCAACATTTTAGTGATGCCTAGAACTGGTCTTTGCTCGGTGTCAGAAAGACACCTGAACAAACATTTTTGCCAGCTGTAGGGTTCTGTGATAGATAAGGCCAAATAAGATAGCTATTCACTTACACATAAGGGGTTTTTAAAAAGGGAGGAAATGATAAGCGTGGGTGTGATTTGGTAAGAAAAGGCAATGAAGCATTCCACGTTTGGGGAAAAATCTGTAAAAGCTCTGAAGAAAACTATACCTGGGACAACTGAGGGTGTAAGCTTCAGCCAAAAGCACAGAGGTGCACAGGGGCCGTGGGACCTCTTCTAACCTGTGCCTTTGTCAGTTGGAGCCATAAGGGAGAAGAACCCTTGACACCTCATAAATACCATTCCCCAGCAGGATCTTGACAAAAATAAGAGGCTACCAAGTTGAACGGGCAGATGAGGTAGCCATAAAGTGTGTTAAAAAGTAATTAGAAATTTTCAGCATCCTGCTTGGGTCCCAAGATGTCTAAAGGTAAACTATTATGGAATTGCAGATCCAGAACATTTGAGAAGCGACTTGAAAAATTTCTTGGAGTGATTCTTTAAAAAAGCTTGAAGCCGGTAATGAGTTAACATGTAAGTGGAAATAATACGTGACACTGTCTTCATGTATCGTGTTTTCAGCCTTCTAGGTATTGTGCAAAGTTAAATGACTTTTCAGTTGTGTAGTGAAACAGATATCTAATTGAATCATTTGGAGAAGAGGAGCTCAGTTTTGCAATGATATCATGTTCTTACCAAGGAATTAGACACAAATAACTCACATTGCAATATTTCAATATCACACGTTGTGAGGTTATTTATGCTGGGCTCGTTACCGAGACTCTTAGGTCCTCCTTCTTAAATTCTGTGAATTAAAAGATCCATTTCCTTTCCATCTAACCCCCCCCCAAAACATAACAACAGTAAAAACAAATCTCAGGTGGTGATTAAGCTGGTTCTACTTTCATATATATATATATATACAGCATTTCACGTTCTTCAGAAAGGACTGCTGCAGTGTAAAATGGGCTTTTTGACCCTTAAAATAACCATGGGACAGATTACTTTTAAAAAGTAACAGGAATACACTGAGAAGATGATGAAAAGTGTATGTGTGGGGAGTGAGAAAGAAACCTAATAGATATGGAAGTCCAAAAGAAATGCTGGTTCACCACTTTTGGGAATCATGATGAAATCCCCTGTACAGAGTCCTTGCAACGAGCCAGGATCAAGACGGCTGTAGGAGCAAAGCAGAATATCTATGTCCGTGTGGCCCTTTGTTTAAGTAAATTAACCTTGCTGAAAGCATGTTCGTTATTTCAATTTTACGTAGTCTACCTAACCCGACAACAGAGTGTTCCCAGTTCAAGCCAGTGCCTCGGCACAGCATCACACACAACTGTGGGAAGACCCAGGGATTGGTGAGCTGAATGCCTCTGCACTACTTCCATTCCACAAAACTCTTGAATTTGTTAAATTCAGGTAAATTGCAGAAAGATGCAAAGCACAGACATCTAGGTAGACAAAATGGTAGAAGCACAGACATCCAGGCAGCAAAATGGTGGAACTGGAGACAAGACAATTAAAGGAGACTGAAAAATAGAGCGTAATTTTGGTTCCACTGGGGACAAAAAAATAATAATAAAAAAAAAGTTGGCCAACTTGGAAATCTTCACAAACTAATTTTGATTATTTGAACTGCTTCTCTTCCCCCAAAAATCAAAACATGAAAAGGAAGCAATTTCAAGTTGAATATTCCAGAAAAATATTTGAAATCACTTTTATGAAGTGGTCCTTAATACAGGAGAACCTCAAAAATCTAGTAATTTAAAAAATAAGTCTATTCAAAAACATAGCAAAAATCCACGTTCAGTTTCACCTAAGTATAGCTCCTGGTGACACCAGCAAACATACTGGTTGTTTAGCCCGACTTCGGATTCGTTTCTTTGAGCTAAAGGCAAACTGTTTAATCTTTTTCATTTGCAGATGCACATTCAGAATGTTACCTCTGAATTCCATGAGGTTATTCAGAACGTGGATATCGGTGAACGCTTGGCAATGGTAGCAAGGTATGAGAAGCTGTGAATCAGCTGGGAGTAACCCCATAGCCATTCTGTGTCATACTGTAAAGAAGACAATTAAGTTTTCAGCATTCATAAATGCAATCATGCTGATCTTTTATGTCCTGCTTAGGCTGCCAATTAGCTGAGAGGTATTTTCATTCCTCTAAACATGGCAAATCATGATAAAATGCTTCTTACGGGAAGCAAAGTAATCCTGTGAAAGAAGACATTAGGCAACCCAACAGGCCACGTGCCATGTAGCAAACTGCTACTGGATCCTCTATGGCCAATAATGCAAAATGAACTCGTGGAATAAGACCCCGGGTACTTCTGGAAGCTCTGTGATTTAGCGTTTGACAGACATTTGCTGCTGCTGTTTGCTGAGTTTGGCAATGAGGTGTCATGCCAACAAGGCTACAATGCTAATGAGCATGTCTGAACACAAAAACACTTTGTACACCAACTTATGATGAGCATTTTGGTAGTTTTCTTTCTATGGGGTGAAGAGAGAACACCATCCTCAGCCACTAGCCCTAGCTGACTGTCCAGAGCAACTCACCAGTGCTTGCTGAACAAACCTACAACCATTAGCCAAGAGCTAACCTGTCAGCTGGGAGAACAATGTTCATTTCATATTAAATACTCCTTTTCTCTTTGCTATTCTTTTCTTCCATCCTCCTCCTTTTTTTGCAGTTATCTTAAGAGTGGATCACTGCTTCAAACTGTTACCCTGCCTTATCTGTTTCCTAGATAAGGAATCCAGATTTCATAGGCCCAATACTGCTTTTATTAGTCTAGAGATTGCCTTATCAAACTTCATGAGAAGTAAGTCAATAAATAGAGGAGGTCAATAAATACACCCATGACCTTCATTGACACGTTTTTGTGGCTTACTAAAATTTTTTACCAAACCACAGATATTGTTCAGGCTCACAAAATGTGTACTCACCTCTGAGCTTCCATTATATACTTGCTAACAGCCTTTAACAATACTATATAGCCTTAATTAAATCCTGATGTTTTTAAAGTTCCCAGTGGCACCATCTAACCTTTCTATTGCCTCTTTTGCTTAATTTAGGTGTAGTTTCTGTCCTCGAATTGGTTTCAGGATGATGAAATAGTGCAAAAAGGCCTTTAGTTGGAAAGAAAAAAAATATCTTCCTAATAAACTGTAGTTTTATGCTTATCTATTCTAACCTTAAGTATTCCCATTATGATAAAAATGACACAAGAGGACACATGACTGTGTAAAAATATGGATTATATCATAGTATGTGAGTCTCCTTTTTATCTTAATTTTGTTATAATGTCTGAAACCGCTCAATTTATTAAACTTGAGCCTGGTTTTGATATATTCAATGTTAGCTTACTCATTTCATGTTTGTATATATGTTCCACTGCCTCTTGTGGAAAACTGCATGTAAGCCTGTAAGAAAAAAATTGCATTAAAGTAAAATAAGAAAACTACTTTTGCCAAAGGGTCTGTAGGTACGAGTCATGTGAGTCTAAAGCTCTGTTGCCTGCAAGGATAAGAGTCTCTGCACCATCCCGATGAGACTTATGGGCCATGAAACAAAATGATACTAATAATCATTAATGATACATATTCTGATGTAGCTGGAGAAATGAGAGTAATACCCCAGGCGTTCTGAAGAGCTTATTTCACTGTCCGTGTATCTATTTCTTAAGAAGTAGTAGAATTCAGATGCAGTGGTTGGGCAGTTCATAGTAACTTCACAAAGCAATGAAGCAATCAAGTTCTAGCAATCACAGGGAATTGTGAAGCTGGCTGTTACTCCAGAATGGTTTGTGTATCTGTTTTAGCCATCCCCAGGAAAAAAAAACTAAACCAAACAAAAACAAAACCAAAACACAACACCCCCCAAAAAAATAAATAAGAACAACCCCAAACAAACTAAACCAAAAAACCCACAAACCCAATGTCTCAGTAACGTGATATGAATCAAATAGGAGAAAAAAAGAAGTAATAATATGCTGTATTATTATACCTCAGAAGTAATAATATGCCATAGGAAAAAAGCTCCAATATCATTCCCCTGCTACTGATCTCTTAATCCAATAAAACTGAAAAGAATAAGGGTTTCTTTATAACCCAAAAGAAAACAAATGCTATTCTAGTTATAAACTCTAATTTGGTGCATTATCTTTGTCTGATGTCTGACTTTCAATAAGATGTGCTTGACTGTCCACACTGACTTTTTTGCATAGAACAGAATTAAGATACAACGCCAGGATGAACTGACAATATTAGAGACCAGCAAGAGCACTAATTGAAGAATAATAAACAAAATTCCAGACAGGGTTCCAAAGGACACAGATACGTACAGCTGTAACATTAAACCTGGCAATCTCTTTGACTGCTACCACATGCCACAGGTGTGGAATAGGTAAAATTATGTAGTGAAAGAGTGTTGACAGGTCTGTATCCATACATCATTCCTGTTGAATTGCATATGTGCACCTTTTATTTATTTAGGTATTTTTGTTATTACTCTTGGATGTGTTTCAGCAAGTCAGAATTTCTAATTGACTTAATGGAAACACTCTGAAAAAAATAATCTTTTCTGAGAACATTTTGCTTATGCATTTGACATTCACCTGTTTCTCTTCTTATTAGGAGTATTTGCATGAAAAACAGAGAACACAGAAGTTCATTCAGTTCCAAGATCCATTTCCCACCTGAAGTCAGAAATTAATTCCATATTAACTAATTGAACTTCAATGGATTTTAAGTAGAGTTTATAATTACAGAAATACTCTGCTTAACACGGGCGAGAAGAAGGTGAAACTGGCTTGAAGCCAGCTCAGCAATCTCCTGCTCATGGGCTAAATCCCTGTACAAGTTAAAATAGCCTCAGGCTTTCTGTAATGTGCACCAGATGGTAGAAGCCCTCAGAGACCATTACATTGGCAGGGATGGCTGGAGCATGGTATGCTCCAAGTGTAGTCCTTCCTGCCCCGGTACATTTCCAATAAGCATCTCCTTAGCCAGGTTGCTGCAATGACAGCTTTACATTGCTCAGAGACTTTTCCCATGTGGGATGAATCCCCAGTTAGTCAGAGCAGGTTTAATTCCGCTCAGAACTGCTAAAGCCATATGCAGCCAACTTGGCTTAGATTAGCAGTTGGCCCCATAGCCATTGCTAATGAATAAGCAACAGTCGGGTTCTGTATGACATCAGTTTTGTGTGTGGCTGTTGTTTTTTATAAATTGTTCCCATTTTTTCTCCATCCTTCTAACAGTTCACACCTACAGATTATCTGTATGGGAAAATGATTTCTGGTACCTACCCTAAATTGCTTTTCCTTTAATTGCCGTTCACACCCACTTGTCCAATTAGCACAGTTACGACTGGAAAAAAAACAAGTCCCCCCTCCTGAAACTTGAGTTTAACATTCAGCACGGCATTTCAACTGCCCGAGTTCTCAGGCCTTATGGATCTGCGCTCTCAGCCCGTCCTCATAGCTCATAACCTTTAATTCTGACATCAGCCTCAGTGCGCAGCTCAATTACTATAGTGCTGCGCTCTGAAAACTGGCAGAGGCTCAAGGGAAGTTTGTGACAACTTGCAAGTTTCTCATTCATTTTCATTAGAAAACTGGTAGGACACAAATTTCCTTCAGATGTTCCCCAGGATTCCTCCTACTCATCAGCGAGGTATTGAATAGCATCTTTTGTTGGTGGGGCTGAAAAATCACAGAAAGCAGCTCTGATTTCTGCAGGTCGTTACAAGCCCTGCACACATTTTTAAATTCCTTTCATGAGTGCCTGGTGACTACGGCTCCAACACTAAAAGTCTTAAAAAGTTGCTCAGCAGAGTCTCCGTTTTGTGTATGGCAGGTTCACGGTCTGTTTCTAGCTCAGAAGATGGTATGGCAACGGTTATTTCTACATAGCAGCCTTTTCAAAAGAAAAAAAAAAAAAAAAGCAAGCTGAGGAGCTTTTATGTGTTATAGATTCTGACGTTGGACAGCAACATGTATTTTTAAATGGTGATTATGTCTGAGATGAAAATAACTGAGGAAAGTTTGGCAGTGTTTCTTCAAGATCTTGTTTGCCCTGAGAATTGCTCCACAGCCGTTGATAAATATACCCTTCTCCCCAGCATCCAAATGAGCCTTAGAGCTTAGGAAAACAAAACCAGAAGGGTGATTCACAGAGTGAAAATCTTGTCTGAACTCATGTGGATGGGGTTAAACCCCCATCCTTTTTTCAGAAACTAGCCCCCCAACTATCTGTAGCTTACCAGCAAGAGCAGGGGACTCAATGATGAGCAGGCTACACAAGCTGAGTGATGGAGAAAGCAAGGTGCCACAGTTCCTGAAACAGAGAATAAACATCATCTTCATAGATGTCTTCAGAAAAATGAATTATTTGTCCAGCCTGAAGGTATCAAATTGCTATTTGTGACTGAGGTCTCCAAAAAGCTGGCAGAGAGAGTGTATTTCCTGGAAAGTGGGGTCTTTTTCTGTCTGAGCTCAGCAAGGTACCTAGGTTTGGTCGATGAAGACTTTTCTGCTTTGGCTTGTTAAGTGACACAGCTTGGCATTGATTTGAGGCTATATTTCCCTATACATTTTCATAGCCTTATAGTATAATCCTGCAGTATTGAAAAAAACCCTACTTGTTTGTATTCCACTGCTTCCTGGCCTCCCTGATACATTCTGTACAGTGCAAAAAAAATCAAGTCCTTGCTTTTGGTAAAATTCTGGGTCTCCACCTCATCATGAAACACTAATTTCCCCATTTCTTTATATTTACTATGTTAAACACTCAGCAGCGACATACACTAATGAAGGCAATTTCACTTTTGGGCAACACCAGGAGAGTTATGGTTTTCTGTCCCTTGCAGATCAAGAAAAGAATACTGAAAATGCATAATTTGTTAGATATACAAGTTGAATATTTTTCTTCCAAAGTCTATTTTTTAAAAAAATAATGCCAGTAGTTACTGTAAACATATACATCACTGTGTTTTACTTGGTTTTATGATGAAAATCTAAAGCAAAAAAAAACCCAGCCCTGCAGACAAATAAACAGTTTGAACTAGAACTGTCTAAATACGAAGAGAAATTAAATCAACAAGTTAATATCACCAGTGTAATGTTTTCTGATTGGTAGCAAGTAGGTTAAGTAATCCATTTTTTTTCTAGAAAAAAACTATAAGTTACAACGCTTTTTTTTTTCTTGCTTCTTTTTTTCCCCTCTGAAAGTAAAGAGCTATGAGATCTTATATATCATTCTCAGTTTGTTAGTCTATAACTTTATGATATTTTAGCAGCTTGGCAAACTGGAATGCAATAATGTTGTAAATTGTATTGACAGCCTTTTCATTCCTAAGCTTCATTTTTATTGTACCTGTATCTTGTACAAATTGGCACACAAGATCCTATTAGATTAGACAGTTTGACATACAAAAAATATTAAATGTCACTGTGTTTTGATGAAGGTCAATCAATACCGGTTTACTAGAAAATTCCTAGTATGTACTTCTCAGATTTCAGACCTTTCAATATTTTTTTTTTTTTTTTTAAGAAAATTTGTTTAAGGAATTGAGGATCAGTATTTAAAAATAACTCTAAAGCAGGGTGTTTGTTCCAATTTTGAAATCCATTAAAACTCTTTAGAATGATTAATTCTTCCTATACAGTATTATATAAAACTCTTGGTCATTAACTACCTTTAGCTTTTCCCAGGGACTAAATACACTTCCATCATGAAACCTTTTAAGTCATAATATTGTAAGACAGAGACGGTTTTGTGACATAACTGTTGATCACTGGTGGTGAGGTGATGATCACCGTTTGGCAACCACCATTCTACAACATATGCTATTTTATTATTCACAAACACTAACAAAGTCATAGTCTGTGTTAGTAAAATAAATCTAATCTCATTGAATATTTTAAATCAAAATATGGCATGATCAATCATAAATAATAGGTTTGATTTACTACATTATCTTCACCCTTTTTTTCCATTACTGTGATCCTTCGTCTTTATAAGACATATCCAGAACATAAAGCTTGCACCACAGACAGTCTTAGCCCCAGTTTACATTCTGACTCATCCTGACTTCCTTTTCTCATGTTTAAAGATCACTTTTCCCCCACTATACAATTTCTATCCTATTTATTTGCATATGAAATTCTCCAAAATAAGTTTTCCTTCCTGTTGAAAGGGACAAAGTTGAAGTGGATCAATGTTAAGGAGTTGTGATAGGATCTCATCATAAACAGGTAAGCATTTTCTCTCTCAGCTGTAGAGCAGAACAATAGAATTTTTTATTTTTTTTTTGCATAACCCATTTAAATATCAAATTTTTATATAAGCCACACAGCAAATTGTAATGGGAGGCATTTGCCACATCTGCATTTAGAAGAAAGAGAGTCCAGTGAACCACAAACCAAGTTTCAAGTTTTAAATAAAGCCTAATTCCACCTAAAAGCACATTTTTACACTGTGGCTTTCAATGGCAATGTACATCAGATGTTTTCTGTTCTGATTCTCAAGTGATACACTGCTTAGGGCCGGTATTTGTCTCATTAGTGGCAAGGTTAGAAAGTGTGAGAACCTGGCCTTCCTGAGGTTCTTGCAGGCCTGTCAAATTGCTTCACAAACCATGAACACATGAACATCCTCCTTTATCCCAAGGATATATTTAAAAAAAAAAAAAAGGAAACAGTCAAAAATAACTTTTAAAAAGGAAATNCACATCCCCTTTCCAAAAGATAAATTAAAAAAAAAAAAAAAAAAAAAAAAAAAGAAAATGAGGTAAAGTTACAAAGAGCAAATGAGTAAGCAAGCAGGACGTGGATATATGAAGGAAAAATGGGACAATGCTTGGAGTGCAACACTACACACAAAAATCTTCATTACTTTTCTTCCAAGTCTGACAAAGTGCAGGTACAATATTTTTTTTTTTTTAATTTTTTTTCTGTATTTAACTGCTTGACTGCATTTAAATGTATTTCACTGGTTGACTGAATTTAAAAATATTTCCCACACTAGTTACACGAATTGTTTGGCTTTACTAAAAAACCCATTCCTGGTGTGTGAAGCAGCACATGGAGATGGAAAAAAAGGAAGTTTTCACCCATGGGAATAGCTCATGGAGAAGAATCATCAGTTCCTACACATAACGATTTATCCCAGAGAGTGAAGCAGTCAGAGATACTGTCAGTTAGGAGGAATTTTTGAGATTAAGGCTGAGACTCCTTGCCCAACAGGCATGAGAAATGCTATCTAAAAACAATAGCTAAGAAATTATTTAAAAAGCATAACCATTTCGTCAGAAAAATACTCAAACTTCATCGTTTTACTGGTAACATATTTAGTTCGTTAACATATGAGAACAAAACAGTTTGGGCAAACAGGTCTACAATAGTGACCTCTTGAAATAGGGACAGCCTGTTGGGGAATACCTTCAGTTCCCTCACTCTTTCCATTTTCCTCTGCCTGTTTATTTTTCTATGCCTGAATATTTCTTCCTTCCTATTGAAATGGCTGTATTGACTGACTTATCTGTTTAGCTAGTAAGTTTTTTTTTGGTTGTCACATCATTTCTTTCTACTAGATTTCAAGAGAAAAGAAGGTTCACATGCCAATAAATTCACTCCGCCATGCACAGATAAAAGATCTTGAAAACCTCTGCAGCCTCATTTTCTTATAAATTCATCTTTGCTCTTTGCATTTGTCTTTCTATGACACACAAAGAAGAACACAGGTGTGGATGTGACTGCCTGATTGACAATCCTGGAGACAGGTAGCTACACATTGCTGGCCGTGTTTCCTCTGAACTCCCCTATAGTCATCCCAGTATACAATATACAGCCATCCTAGAACTATTCTCTCCTTCAGCAGAGCTTGGAGAGGGATTGAACTCACTCTCAAATGCATTCTACTTTATACAATACAGCTTAGTTATCTAATGACATACATCTTCTGTCACCTCAGCAGCAGTTAACATCAAGAAGGCCAATTTGCATTGGGAGATGCAGAGAGTTTGATGGAAATGCATTGAATCTCAGGTCAGCTTGCTCTCCTCTTATATCTCACTTATTGTTAACTTGCTTACTCAGGGTGGAGTAGGACAAAAGGAGATGCTCTCCCAAGGAACACTTACTTTAAGGAAGATCCATAGTACCATTAGCTTCCAAAATTTAATGACTTTCAAGCTTAGGATGTAGGTGATGCTGGGATGTAGCAACAAGAGTGGACACTCAGTTTATCTCACAGAGAATTACACGTGCCACAGGGTTGTCTACCCAGGGAGCAGGTTCTGCGTGGTTGCACGAGGGTTCAGGGAGCTGCTGGCACTGAAAAAAAGAAGTAAGACTTTACATAATCAGCCAACAGCAAAGAGAAACAGAGATTCATGGGTGAGATATAGGGACACTGTAGATGCTGGATCACAGAAAGTGAGCTGGTTCATAAACTCATGCTAAATAACCTCTACTGCCAATGTCAGAGAGAATACAGAGCTAGACAGACTTTGGGTTTGATTACTCTTGTGAGCTCACGGTTACCTGAGGTGCTTGGATGTATCTTGGCCTCCAGCTGCCAGTCTATAAGGGTTACTGTATATCCTGCAGATTTCTTGAAGGTGTTAGAGTTCTCCCAGTGACAGTACACCACCCATGTGGTGAATTCAGACAATTGACTTTAGCCTTTGCTGGCTGCACAGCTCTGTAGACTTCAGTGACTGGAATAAGCTACATCACCAGGACTCAACTGATTGCTTGAACAGAGAGGCATCTAGTGCCATTTGAGATGCCCCAGACAATTCCAGTTGTTGTGTTTATGAAATAGGTTTGATGCCACGTCACATCTGACAGCTGTGTAGAGGTGTTAATACCCTCGTGCATCTCAAATGTCACAGGATGTTAAGTTATAAGCCAACTGAATCAAGGCCTCACTGAGAATATTGAGATTTAAATAAGATGAGGTAAATACACACAGATGCTGAGAACCAGGTTTGCTCACAACTTGATGTCTGCTGCCATTTCACATGTTCCAGACTGTCTGAAATACGTTTATAGGACAGGCAGATTTAACAAATGGCTTGTGCTCTTCTTCACCAGCAGTTGGTAGTTAGGTGTGATACCCTAGAGCAACACAAAAGGCACAGGTGGACTTTGTGCAACCTATTGAACTTTCAGACAAAGTAGATAAATAAATTCAGCTTTCTCCCAGCCTAGATATTCAGGTCCTCCTTATTTAGACTGGTTTATTTTCTACATGTAAAAATACTGAATTATTTTTAAGGTTTTTAAGCCACAAAACCACTTTCATGTATAAGAAATTTCAGTGGGAACACCTCCAGAGAAATAATTATCTTCAAATTAAAGCTGTGACCAACAGCGACAGAAAGTCCTGATGTATGTCCTGTATATGTACGTTTACATGTGTGTGTGTGAGGGTTTAAGTCAGTATGTGCACAGGCACAGTGGACTTTAAATCTATTTTCAGAAAGGAGTAAAATGAAACATCTGGATCCCTTATCCAGTGTTACAATTACAGGATCCTATTGTCTCAGTTCCATAGGAGACCATCATATTTATGCTCAATGAAATCTCTCCTGTAGCTGCTATGCAGGATAAATAGGGTTTGTAACTTCAGATCCTTATTAAACTAGCCAACACTGGTGATTTTGGTGTTCTTGCTCCATTTGTCTCAACATTTATAATTTAAGTGTAAATGGAGACTTTGTGGGACGCCTAATCTGAGGTCCCTTCCAACTCCATATCCATCTGTGATTCTGTGATACATTCGCAAGGGCAAGCTGCAAGAAGAATGGAGGAGGTTTCCACTTATTTAGGGGGGATGCACATAGCCAGTCTATGGTCTGGAATTGTTCCAGGAGGAAACAACTCGGACTAAGGAAAAAAGGCTCAGTAGCATCTTTTCAGAGAAGAAAGAGGAGGGAGTAAGGAACATCCTAATGACTCCAAACTGCATTGTTCAGCAGCTCACACTTGGTATTTTAAGAGTCTCTGCTCCCCCTCAAATTTCCCAATTTCCACAAACTCCTTCCATTTTGTTGCTATAAATGGAGCAAGTATCAAAAAATCCCATTAATTATACAAAAATGTTGGGTTTAGAATGTGCATATTAGAGTTACTGATTTAATAATCAGTGACAAAAGTGACATTTACTGCTTTGCTTAATTTCATGTTTTTATAATGTGTTCTTCAGTCTCATCCATTTTTTAATGTCACTGTTCTATATATATTAAATAATTCACGTACACTAACTTTCCACAAGTTTAATTTCAACCTCTAGTCTTTAGTTTTGTCTCTGATAATAGAACACCATATGGAGAAAAAAAAAACAGGTTTTTCTCCTAGCCCATGATAGAATACATAAATAATGGAGAGTAGTGGTATGGCATATCTATATTATACTTTACACCACATAACTGCAGTTGAGAGTTGCATCTTCTCTAAAATTCCTTTTCCACTAGGCTTAAGCTTGACTTATTAATACTTGAATATAGAGATTTTGTAGGTGGGAGACTTTAATTACAAAATATGTTGGTTCTGATTGAATAAATTACATGACTAAATCCAACTTTGGATACAGAAGACTGCAAGTTATATTAAAAAGCCATTATATTTGGAAGTTGGAGCAAGACACTATAGCTAAAAGGCAGTTGGATGAAATTAGCTTTGAGATTATATGACTTTAAGCAGAATTTAGTAAGTGAATATTAACATGTGCATTTTATTACAACCCTCTCCTCTCTTTTTTTCATTTTTTAGTTACTTTAGATATCAGTGAAATAAGACACATAAAAGACTCCCACACCAACTTGCACCATTGCACTTTGGCTCTGCTCAAGCTCATAAAATTGTTCTCCTGTGTCTCAGACACTGGTGAATCAAAGTTCAAACCATCATGTGGGCTACAATAAACTCTTTGTTCTTCTAACTTGTTTTCATCAATGGTATTTTGTTTCCTACAGCTGTGTGTCACAGAAAATATGCAGCTGTCTTGTACAGAGTTCCAAGTATTACTAATCTAAATGGTTAGCACTATCTTCAAGGCATCATAAGAACAATCAATGAAGCCCAGGGAATGCTGTCTTTTATAAACAAGTGTTTAATACTTCAAGACTACTGAATGAGACCACGCAAGGCTATAAATAATTGTACCTGAGGGCTTATTCAATTTTAAAGACTGAGAAATGTGTATGCTATCACAATATCTGCTGTCTTCAGGTACCTCTCAGCTCTACTGCAAGCCTTTCATGAATATTCCACAGTCTTGCTTCCTATTGCTCTGTGTGAAATCTTTTGTTTTGATTCTCTGTGCTTCCTTTCGTGCTGATAAAGTGTTATGACTGCATGAAATACTTCCCAAGTGACTAACATAATGTGCCCAGTGCCAGTGAGGCTCTAAGGAAGCACAGTCCTTTTGCTGAATGCAAAAAAGGGAGATATCAAGTAACAGCATTAGAAACTACATGTTTTTTAACAACAAAATGATATAATAGCAATGCATCAACCTAGCAAGAATTGCAAATAAATCATTAGAGTTAGGAACTCAGAGCCATGCACAGAAGATTAAAATATATTCATGCTGTTCTTTTTCTGTCTTTTTTATTCATTATGTATCACCAAAATGACATCCAATGTCTCAGTCATGCTTTTGGTATATGTCTCCTTTTTTTTTTTTTCCTAGGCAAATCCTTCAGTTTTTATTTAGATAAGAACTTCCCTTGAAGGAAAAGTGAACATTTACCTGAGCAAAGCCTTTTGCACTTGGCTCTTATTAGGCATGTTGCAGCTGTCCTTAGAGATACTGCTCCTTACCTGGCAGATCACTTGAGGCAATTCTACAGATGTGTGAGCAGACATGGAAGACATCATCCAAAATGCATACCAGCCCTCTGTGAATGCTGGCACCAGCAGCCACTGGAACACATCGTGTCAGTTATCTCGCATAGTTTATTTATGATACCTTCTATTAACGCTGCTGCATCAGATTTGTTCACACAACGTCTACTTTGCATATGTGCAATATTTGTGAGTGGACTTCTGTAAAGGCAGATGTTCCAGGTTTCTTTCAAAAAAGCAGACAATTCACTCTAGCTTTAAGACTTGATTTATCATGCACATAAATGCTTTTGTATATGTATATATGAATTTTTTGTGCCTTTGTATGAGAGGCCCACACAAATCTTCCTTAAGGAATTCTTTACACACTGCTGCCACAGATCATGGTATAATTGCGTAGTATAATGGCCCTTGAATGATGTTTAAGACCATGTTTCAACAGCTGCTGGAAGTCAATGCTACGGAAATGACTAAAATGGAGGTACTCTGATTTACAGAAGATCTAGTTATTGTCAATTTGTTGTCTGTACTCAACATCTGGAAGTCCCTTTAAAACAATATTACCATAAATAAGAGCAGATATGTACCTTAGAGTTCTCCTTCCCCAGTTCATTAAGATTGGAGAAGAGGTAAGAACTCTAGCTTAGAAAAACAAGGAAAAAAGTTTAAGTGAATAAATCTGAGTCATCACAGGAAACTTTGTATGGGAAAATAAAACAGGATTCTCTGTCTGCATCGTTTTCTCTGAATTATATGCTGCTGCCCACACATTCAGTCAGGATGTGATCAGAAGAGATCACGGTATTTAATGAATATTCTTATTGCATGGATTGAACTACAACATAAATTGTGAAATAAATCAATTAATCTATTTTTGAACACTTACAATTTTTCAACAACAAAATGTGGGATTCAAATAACCAAAACAGTAACAACCCTTCCAAAAGGGCTGTGTTCAGAAGACATGCATTCTCTGAAGTCTGAGAGATGCTCCCAGTGACTTGCTCATCTCCACTCTTGCAGAAAGTTACTGTGGAATCTTGGATGGCTGTGACCTTCAGGAGACAAACTGACCCATTCAGAGAAGTGACCAACCACACCTGAAAAAATCAGGTCTTACTGAGTGGTAAAGAGCTCAGGCACTGTAATCAGTGAATGGCAAATTTTTAACACCAATGCTTGCTTGTGCACAAAAAAAAAAAAAAAAAATCATGTCTCTGGAGCACTGTTTGTTCTGAGATCATAGGGATGAAATATGAAACCAGAAAAATCAATATTTTTTCATTTCAGGCATGCATCAGACCCTGCCTTTACTACTTTCTGTCCAGAGAAGCAAAGAGGGAAATCATCTGACTCTAGACCAAGTTTCTTCTGCCATAGGACCTCTGGATACTCTTCTATAGAAAAGCTTCTTTTTAACGTGAGTCTGGATAAACAATCAGGAATCTCAGAAGAGAGTCAGTCTGCAGTACTCTCCTCTTCAGTCTCAACTGCGTGATCAAGGTGCACTTGGATGGAAATAGGGTGCAAATGTTCACTGTCTCCGGTCTGTGCTATTTTGGTAGTATGTGTAAACGTCAATCCCCAGCCAAGAATCAACCGCGCTCAGTGGGATACTGAAATTCATAACAGAATAACAAAGGAACTGAGCAATGTGGATCTCAGCCTCTGCCTTGGCAGTTTACTGCTTTATTACTATTTACAGCTTTCATTGCAGTTTTGCTCAAAGGCTCTTTTACAGGATCAAACCCTATTTTGTCTGGTTTTGTGACAAGAACACAATATATATCTTAAAATATCCACAGAACCATCAACCTGATGGCCAGCACTCGTTTGTTTAGCTCCACATTGCATGGTTGTAAAGCAGTCTGTCCCCAGCTTCCCCTTTTCCTAACCATTCTTATTCTCCTTCAGCACAATATCTCCCAAAGCATATTTAATAGTCCCCCTCTGCTCTCAGATCACTTATAACTGCCAGCTCGCATGAGTTCATCACTGTGTCCCTCTAGTTCTACTTCTTTGGAAGTACATACATAATATATATATATTTATACACTGAGAGAGCAAGAGAGGACATTCTACATTTCACGTAAGATTTGATGGCACTTTTAATTAGGTCAATTAACAGAGTTAGACAGTAAAATAGCCTGCTTTATATTTTTCATATATATTTGCTATACAATGTGGAACTACAGGTGCTAAAACCCATTTGATATCATACCATAGTCCATACTGGTAGAAAGGCAAAGTCAAAGCCCAGGGTAGAAGGGCTGATAGGATAAGCATTAAGAATTTGCTTGTTAATTCTAACATTTTGGACTCCTTGTCTCTAAAATAAAAACTGGATCAAACTCCAGGGTGCATACAGCCATCTCAATCCTATACTTCACAGCAGGTTAATATTATTCAAAACAANGGGGGGGGGGGGAAGGAGTGTTTCTACATATTAAAGGAACAGAAGCTCATAATGAAGGTAAATCTTTTAATGTAAGTTGACTAAGCAAGACCAGCTTCATAGTACATATCAATTAGAAGATTAGAATCAACTAGTTAAACTTTTTGAATAGAAGACAGAATCTGAACACCACCAAAGAAGTATATTAGTTAATGAAATGAAGACACAATGGTCTGGAGAGAAATAAAAGACTTTGAGAGGGACAGAAAAAAATAAATTAGAAAAAAAAATAATTCATAAACAATTAATTTTGGTTCTGTATTTTAATTCTTCCTTTGGGAAAATGTCAAAGAGCAATAAAGACTATCAACTGAACAAACCACAGAAATTTCAGAAGTTTTGCCCAGAATTGCTCTCGAGAGTTTTTTGGGAATTGGTTGGGTATTATATTGTATGTAACATACAATATCAAACAGTATATAATTTTATACAACTAATAGCTGAGCACTATCACTTAGATATATCTAGGATTTGGGTATAGCAGGCTGGCCATAGAATCTAGCAAGAAGCGAATTGTGTGAATGTATGTGTGAGATATCTGTGCTGCACTGAAGCCATTTCACCTCTCTCTTGCTCCGATTAGAAACTCATATCACAGAGTAAAAGTTCTTGTCCCAATTTCTTGAGGTTATCTGAAAAAAAAAAATCTTCAGCTCAGAGAAATGTCTTCCTAAATAATGACTGTGCATTTCCCAAGCAATGGGAATTTTGTTAAATCCAGCTCCTCTGTTTCAGAATTCTTTTACATGGGATTCAAGAACTTCTTCCACTGCCACAACTGTCATCCTGTCTATATGTGTGTGAATAGAAATTACTGCTGTTAAAACAAAGTAGAACGCCAGCTAATAGCAACTACATATGGGGATATGTTAGGGTGGACTCAGAGAGTAACAACAACAACAAAAATAACAATAATAACAAGAGCAACAGCAGAAGACATGGATCACTTTACTGTGCATGACATTCTAAAAGCAACTTATGAAAACCTGTTGAGTAAGCTTAATTGGTTAATAAGGAACAAGTTTCAGAATCACGAAATCTTCATGGCTGAAAGGGACCTCTGAGATCAAGTCCAACCTTATAAACACACACACACAAAAAGCCCAAAACAACAACAACTCCAAAACCCACCCACAAAACAAGTCACCCAACACAACAACCTCAGGCACTAGAGCATGTCCCAAGTGCCACATCTACATGTTTCTTAAATACCTGCAGGGGATAACACCACCACCTCCCCAGTGCCTGACCTGTTCCAGGATACTAAAACTCAGCTCATTTTCTTCTGATCACAAGAGTGAAACACTCTATTTATTTCAGTGAGAATTCTCCATATTAAATTATCTATGCATTTAATAAGCCATACAGGCACACAGTTTATATTTTCAGAACGTTTTGGAAAAAAAAAAAAAAAAGACCAGACTTTACAGACAATTACGTGCAACATGCAGATAATTTCCATTTTCTTTTCAGACCAAGCCTGCCAGACAGATGGCCCTGGAAACAGCATCATTGACTAAAAATCAGCTACTCAAATGATACAGAAAGAGAAGCAAACAAATTACCATTGTCAAAAGGGGCTCAGGAACATTTCACGCACTGACAACCACAAGGTTAAGAATGAACCCGTAAGCACAGGTAAGCAATACTGATGTAGATGAGAAGTCCAGGGGTTTTGTGGTTTTTTTTGTTTGTTTTGGTGGCTTTTGTTGTTTGGACTTTTTTTGTTGGTTTTATTATTTTTGTTTGGTTTTTTACAATCATTTCCAAGAGCGAGACTGAAAGCTAAAATTCATTCCAATTCATATTTGGGTACTATTTTCTGAACTGCTCAGACACTGCAGTCAGCGAGTTCTACCCCTGCCTCCCAAAGCAGGGGATTACAAGCACTGCAAACCTTTGCTCTTGTAGGGGGAAAAAGACCAAACCGAAGCAACTCCACCCTTCCAAACCCATCAGAACAGCGATGGGAAATCATAACATTAAAGAAAATTAAACCATGATTTATTAATGACAGCCAAAGTCTCCTTCAATAAGAGATTTGAAGTCTCATTGCATTTCTTGAGGTGCTTAGGGAACAACAGAGATGCTCTCTAGAGGTTCTGCAGGTATGCAACAGTGAGGAGGATACACACTCTGAGCCTACCTTGTGGTCCCTTCTGCAGTGGATGAGGTTCAGCCTCAAAAAGGTAGAAGTCCTACACTTTTTAGACCAGCATGTTAACCTAAAAAGTTTCTAGGGTCTTCTGGTTGATGAACAGAGTACTTTTAGTATGTAAAGGGAACCTATAGGAGAGAAGGGGAGGGGGTCTTTATCAGGGGGTGGAGCAATAGGATGACGGGTGATGGTTTTAAGCGGAAAGAGATTAGATGTAGACTGGGTATCAGGAAGAAAGTTTTCACTATGAAGGTGGTGAGACACTGGCCCAGGGCACCCAGAGAAGCTGCAGCTGCCCCATACCTAGAGGGGTTCAAGGCCAGGCTGGATGGGGCTTGGAGCAACTGGGTCTAGTGGGAGGTGTCCCAGCACATGGTACAGGGTGTGGAACTCGATGATCTTAAAGGTCCCTTCCAACTCTAACCATTCTATGATGACAAGCAGGAGGTGGTATAAGCCTCTATGCAGGTGCCAGGTGCAACCTGTGCTTCCCTTCTGGGAGCCAAGACATTATAAATGAAAAGGTTAAAGGAAGGAAAGCAAACCTATTTCAGGAAGTATCGAATGGATAAGGAGACATCAGACTTCAAAGCACCTGGGTAAGTTCTTCCTGCCTACAAGCACAGAACTAACTCCTCAGTAGTTTCTGACTCAAGAGCTGTTAGGCTGCATGCAGGCTGTCAGTTTCAGTATTTCCAGGTCTTCCCGCTTGAATGTAAAAAGGTAAAAAAACAAGTTTAAGAGAGGTATAGAAATATCAAAGTCATTACGAATCAAATGAGCCCTTCAAACCAATGTTATTCCTGCCAGCTGCTGAATATTAAATGAGGTAAGAAACAGACACGACTGAGAGCCTGAAGCCTTGCCCTCCTCATCGATGCCTGGAGGAAGAGAGTTTGCAGCCACTGAAGTAGTCAACCAGTACCTGACGAGCCATTCATTAAAGAAGAACAGTCTGTTAATGTCTCTTCTTGTTTCAAGGTTACCATATAAATCAAATTACAAAACCCGAGACCTTTAGGAAAATGAGTAGGGCAATATGGTCCAAAAAGTGGCAAGCTGTAAGAATTGCTTGCAAAAAAAACCAAAAAACAAACAAACCCTGAAATAATAAAAAAAAAAAACAATCACCACATCGTTAACATGACCGAAGTCCAGAAATTAAGTTTTAATAAATTGTTACTAAATGTCTCTAAAATCAAAACCTGTTCTTAGATGATGCTCATTTCTCTTAAAGGAAAAATCATAGAATCATAGAATGGTTCGAGTTGGAAAGGACCTTGAAGATCATTGTGTTCCAACCCCCCTGCCATGGGCAGGGACACCTCCCTCCAGACCAGGTTGCTCAAAGCCCTATCAAGCCTGGCCTTAAATACTTCCAGGGATGGGGCAGCCACAACTTTCCTGGGCAACCTGTTCCAGTGCCTCACCACCCTCACAGGAAAGAATTTCTTCCTAATATCCAATCTAAATCTCCCCTCTTCCAGTTTAAAACCATTACCCCTTGTCCTATCACTGCACTTCCTGACAGAGTCCCTCTCCTGCTCTCCTGGAGCTCCCTTCAGATCCTGGAAGGCTGCTCCAAGGTCTCCCCGGAGCCTTCTCTTTTCCAGGCTGAACAGCCCCAGCTCTCTCAGTCTGTCTTGAGGCAGAGAGTCTGTCTAGACTGAGAGAATCAATGTTCTTGAGAAATCTAGGGCAGGAAAGTACTCAGAAGTGACAACAAATCTACCACAAAATTTGAAGAGAAACTCTGAGGCACACCAGTGCTCACAGCTACCGCACAGAATTTTGATGTTCTTTTCACAGCAACTTCATTTGTTTTCTTCAGGGCGTCCTAGTAGCTGAAGTGTGTTACAGTCCTGTAGTGCAAAAGTGAAAGATTATTTATGCCAACATCCGTGGCCAAAAGCTACATTAAATATGGTCAATTACTTTCATTCAGCAGGAAAAGGAGAGAATGGCAAGCTGGTTTTGTAGAGAACAATGAAGCTCTTGTGCCTACAGACTACATGGAGCATAAATTGCAGCACAGTGAGAAAACTGGACTTTAAAAAGCACGTTTATTTTCTCAAAACACCTGACAATTACCTGTAATCCATCTACTTTGCTAAAAATCCCGTCGATGACAGCCTTAAAATGGTCATTATTTTTCAGTGCCATAGATATACCTCATTACAACTATTATTAACAAGACCACTAATGTGTTTATGACTTAAATAGCAACGTTTTTTGCTGGAGTGGTATTTTACACAGCTGGACAAAGACTTGTAGCAAACCTGAAGGACTTCAGACTGCAGCAGATGTTCTGTAAGCTGCATTTTGGGGGGGGGTTTTTTGGTTGTTTTTGTCTGACTTTGAAAAAATACATCTTTCGGGCAGCTGCCTTAGCGTTGAGCTTCTACACAGATAGCAAACTTTTGTTCTCCTGATTTGGGCTACATGATCTCACTTGAGCATCTTTCATCGCAGAGCCAAGGTGGGGTGATATATGTTCTATCTCAACACTGAAACAATGAGAGTTGGCTGCATATCAGAGCAATCATTTACTTGAGCTGGTTTGTTTAGACGTCCCTGTTTGTGGGTGATCTTTTTCAGAGTTTGCTTGGGCTCCGTACGTCTTTTGGATGGGAAGAATTGTTCTGTAAATCAGGCAGCAAATGTCTTGTTCTTGAGAATGTAAGCTTTTTAGGCTTTTTTAATTATTTTCTTTTCTTTTTCTTTCCTTTCAGGCAGGCCACTTAGATATTTCGAACTGCATATAAAGTTACAAGGATAAAGTTCAGCCAGACTTGAAGCTTTAACACTACGGATTAAGTGTAGGTAAAGGTGAGGAAGGTTGTTTGTAGATTATCCAAGACAGCATGTCAGGACTAGGGAGCGAAGGAAAGTCTGTGCAGCACTGAGAAGAAAGAAGTTGTGTAATCTTGGGACTACTGAGGGCTGTACGTCATGAATGTCTGTGGCAAACATAAATAGATGGAGTAGCAGTCTGTCAGATAAATGCATGCAATAAATTATATTCAGAGGTCACGCAAGAGTCATCTAGGCCTAGCACCTGCTGTGGATATAGCAAAGAAGCTCTAACCAAAATCAAGCCAAACGATGTTAACTCTCTCCTAACCAGCAAGTAAAATTCTTCTCCTAAAATTTTTCTTCTAAACATCTTTAATGTTGATGTAAACAAGTGGTAAGCTATAAGGTAAACGATTTTTTCAGAAGGGCTAGGAAGTTGTCTAAACATTTATCCGAATACACACATAAAAGGGTAGTACATATTACTAAGTATATATATTAAATATATATATTGCAGATGAGCTAAATATTTTTGCCTTTTCTTAAAACCACGAAAGGACACCATAAAGTTAGCTGATTTTAACTTGTAGGAGAAAACTGTTTACTCAAGATTCTAGGCAACTTAGCCAAGCCAGAAATCTGAATCCAATTTAAAAAGCAAATAGCAGACCAAATGTATCATTAGCTGAGGAAGCATTCTAGCTGCTCAGCCAAGTCAAAAAATAAGCTTCTAAAACTTGAAACAAACCCATATTAATACAGGAGCGTTATACAGAAAACATCCATTACATGGATCATACCAAATAAACAATTAGACAGTCCTCAGAAGTTCCAGTCTGCATAGCTAAATGAAAGCAGGGACTTAAAAATGTTGAAAACCTGTTCCGACTTGTCTGCTTCAGACAGATTAAATCAGATGCAAACAGCTTTTCAGACCATTTGCAGGGAAAACTTATGGTAGCTAATTATATTTCTAAGGGTTATAAAACATATATGATAAGACTGAAATATCAGTGTTCCCAGACTGCTTTTGTTAAAGATTTTTAAGCAATATCCCAAGCAACCAGGACATTGAAAGGACAATGAAACGTTTTGTGTTTAAAATAAACAAAATCTTTCTCAACCTGTAAACACACAAAACCTTCACTGTGGGTTCATATCTTATTAAAGTCAGGTCCTTTCAAGTAAATTCTTTTTTTTTTTCTTTTCTTTTTCAGAGTAACTCTATTATCTCACACATAGGCTGAATGCTACAGCCATTAAGTTACAGAATAGATTTTAGGTACCACCATCTCTTTCTGAGATAATTTCTTGTGTGTCTGAGAAAATTCCTAATAAAAACTTGCTGGAAAAGAATGTATTTCAGACAAGTTACAGCTAACTGGTATTCCAACTAGCTCTGTTGGAATACGAACTAGACCTACTAGTGAATTACAGAGCTAAATCAAAGATAAGTATGAAATCAGTTACTATAGCCCACTTAGGTTTATTACCAATATGTTCTCTAGTCAAAAAAAAAAACCACAAAAAAGAAAAAAATAACACCATCACCACCACCACCCCCCTGAAACAACCTGAAAGCATGTTGGACTATACCAGAAGCCTAAAACCAACAAAAAGACAAAGAAGCATCTTATACCACCTTTGCCAGGCATAAAGCTATTGAATATCATAGCCCATTAAAATTAACCCTCTTATTTTAATATTCAATTAACAGGTTAGTTGTATCCACTGTCCGAAATGGTCCTTATCTAACATTCAAAATTTTTTGAAAATCTGTTAGTTATGGAAATTCTCACCTCTTTTAATGTAGTCCGTCTATAAGCCAGAGTTTTCTACACGGGAAAACTCTTAATTAACACAAACAAATTGTGTAACTTCTGCACACCCACCTAGCATATGAATATGCACGCACCTGTACAAAGAGCAATTTAACTATTTTAATATTTTAATACACATAAGCCTGTGAGTATTCTCAAGGGAAATAAAAATGGGCACAAATATGTCTGATGAGCATAACCATTTGATTTTTGAACAAGTGTTAACAAACACTGCATTTTCATATTCAGCTGCCTGCGTTTGTATGGGTCACATTGCCAAATGGTCACACTATCGACCTCTGAAGTAGTTTTCAGGGAGAATATGGGGTCGCTGTTATTATAGCTATTTCACAGATATGAAAAGCAAATAACACAGAAACCAGAAGTGTTATTTCCATAGAAGCTATTCTTTTTCATCAGAATAATGATCACACACTAATATACATATATATATAAAGTCAAATATTGTGGGGTTTGTACATTATTAATATACTGAAATAAGATTTGCCAGTGCTTTAAATAGTATACATATATTTATGTTAAATCAAAATTTAGTCTGTATTTGCCTTCATTTCCCCACAAATTATGCATTCTCCAAACCAGCTCCTTCCTAGCACAAACAGAAGCAAACCAGAAGTATAATTTCACTTTAACTGATCAAAACTGTTTTTCCAAACCCATCAGAAATTGATTTTGGATAACAGAAATCATCTCTTGGGATGGAAAGATGATAACAGATCAAAGTTCCAAATTTTTTTGAAATCTCTTCATGTCAATGAACTGTCACAGATCAGTCTCCTCTTTTTAATGTGACAATGCAACAATACTATCACATTTTCACAAAGATGTGTAAAATAAATATATTTGAAGTGGATAACGGTCTCAAAATTGAAAAATCAAAAGAGCTAATGTTGAAAAACATCAACACTGTATATTTAAAGAATTTTGGAACTTTGGTGGAACAGAGGTCGTTGGTCTGTTTTTAATCCCTGGGCTTAGTCTAAATGAAGCTGACCTCAGTTTTCAAACCATTTAAATTCCTGTGAAGCCACAAATCCTACCAGAAAGGCGTCTGCAAAAATGTACTTTCAGGGAGGTAATGGCAATTCCACTCTTCTTCCACATGCCTTACTCAGAGTAATTTCAATGATGCACACCTTAAAGTGCACAAAGATTTCTAAGTCCTTAGATGGGTCATATAATCTTTGGCTACTACTACGTTCTTTAGGACTGAAAGCTAATACCTTGTAAATCATCATACCACAGTTTTGTCCTAAAGATACCCAGCCTGCACTTTTACCGGACTCACCTGTGCAATGTGTTGCTATTTCTATTTTAGCAAATGTAAATAATGAGCTTGGTAATAAAGCCCTTGGAAGGGCTAAATTGCAACTGAGCTCCCTGGGTGTCAAATAATAGAAGCTCTTCAAGTAGACACATAAAGAGCTGAGCTTTGGATGAAGAGATCTCACGGCCATCAGCGTGTAATCCCTTCAAGTACCTTGCAAGATGACAGCTGTGATGCATGAATATTGAGAGTGGAAAAGGCCATTCAGCCCACCGAGGATCATCCTTTCCTTGTACATTATTTTCCCAAGACATATACTCATTACTTGAATGACCCTAGTGTTTTCTGTGTTCACAACTTTGCCCCGTGGGGACTTCTCACATTTATTATTCGGCAACAGAAAAGAGTGCTCTCGTCGCCTTGCCTGAATTTACTTTTCTTTCATTCCTATTATGCTAGGGACTCCCTCGTCTGTAGCAAGCCGAACGTAGTAACTTCAGGTTTAGTTTTTAGAGTGGCATCACATTTGTATTCTTATTAAAACGGGTTTTTAGAGAATGTTCTGTCTTGGCGCTTTAATTTGTTCTTGAAGGACCTGTCAGTCAGCCAGTTTGAACTGCCTGGGTCCAGCTAGCAGATTCAGATAATAAATAATGAAGAAAAGCAGAAAGAAAACCCATTTAGAAAAAGCTGGATCATCCTCCAGTCATCCAGCATTGCATTACCCTCCCAAATCTTAAGGTAGAGATGTGCAGAACTACAGTGTATTTCATCTGGAGTTACATGCAGAGGGATAAATTAGTCCTTAGGTTTGTAAGCAGCCTCAATATAAGACTCATTCATATATTTAACCTCAGAATGTGGGTGATAAGCTCTGGTTCTGTATCTTCATCTTTGAAAATCTTGTCCTGTTAAAATTCCAAGAGTCCTAAGAAAAAAATGTTTGTTTGCCCTTACGACAGCCAGCACTGACCTCCTGCTCAGTAACTGGGAAATCAAATCTTTTATTCAGAACCAGATGGTCATCTTGTTTGCCCAATTTGATTCTACAGTCTTTAGATGCAGAAAATGAGAGTAACTAGGGTGCTTTTTGACTTGAGGCTTAGCAGGATTTTCAGTTTGTTTCAGAAGATTTCAGATCCATTGGAAATGTTATAAGTAACCTTTAAAATTCCTTTTCACCTCTTAAATTTATAACAATATATTTTATGTTAGTTTTCATATGAGCAACAAAAAAATATCTTCGGCAATAAAAATGCAGAGAAGCAAAAAAAAAAAAAGAAAACCCTGACTTTATCCACTGAGACTGGAGGTGATTCCCAACCTGTCTCACCAGGTTTCTTAGTTGAATCTGCCAGTACTGTAGGACATTTTGCAACTTGATTATTGTTAAACCTCCTTTGTTTTGTCACCATTAATTACATTGGGTGAGCATTTCTGCTTTCAGTTCTACTACTCAAGGCTCAACCCCCCCATCCAAAAGTCTTTAGAAAATCCATTGTTTTAACAAAAATTAATTAAAACAAACAACAAAAAAATGTTTTAAAAATCTCTGTAACTGACTGAGGAAGATAAGCTTTCCCCCCTTTCTTTCGCAATATGTAATAGTATGGGTTTTGCTAAAAAAATAGTATCTTTAGAAACCTTAATAACTAAAAAACAGAAAAATACTATATAAAAATGCAGCAAGCTATTAACCTATATTGTTAACCTATAATAAAGGGTAGAATATTCCAGTATTGGAACATATAATAATTTAATTTTTGAATAAATTACTTTTACCTCCCTTTTTAGTGTTTTACTTTATTTAGCAAGAAATGTTAGCAATTCTCAGGTTGAAGTGATTGTTCCTTCCAGCCCAAAGCAAAAAAAAAAAAAAAAGTAAAGTCTTTACAGGCTTG